>CM042163.1:6687336-6806340 GCA_023376005.1 Doryteuthis pealeii
GCTTGTGTAGAATACCGTGCGACCTGGCGTGTGTGTGTGTTCTGGACGAGAGTGGTTGCATTTCACATAGCGCTAATACCCGTGGGAAAGGTAAGGTGGTGTAATGGTTTTCATGTCTCGCAGTTCCATTATTACTGAATACCGATTTCGATCCTCGGTGTATGCCCTTACTAGCGACCTTGTGTCACATCCTACCCGTGGCAAATAGTTTGGGTAAATACCTACCCTTGGGAAAGGTATGCATCCAACTATTCTTCCTCCAGCTATGGGTAAATCAGTAGGGCAGACTGGGGTCTTTAACCTTGGTATGGCAACTGATCTAGAAGAATTTTAAAAAAACCTCTGGATTCAAACCTGTTAAACTAAATTTAAAGACATTCCTTGGGACGTTTTGACATATCTGAGCTGTAGCCATTTTCTTTTTTACTTGAGAGGCGCCCGAGATAATAATTAAAGAACCATTAGTAGTTATTGCATGGATTAAACTAAATTAAGCTTAGACAATGATTGGTGCTTTGTGGTTTCATCGTTTTATATATATATATATATATATAATATATAATATATTATATATATGTGTGTGTGTGTGTGTGTGTGTGTGTGTGTGTTTGAGTGTGTGTGTGATGTGTGGTGTGTACACAAGTTTTATATATATATGTGTGTGTGTGTGTGTACACAGTATATATATATATGTGTGTGTGTGTGTGTGTTACACAAGTATATATATATATGTGTGTGTGTGTGTGTGTACACAAGTATATATATATTGTGTGTGTGTGTGTGTGTACACAAGTATATATATATATATATATATATGTGTGTACACAAGTATATATATATATATATTATGTGTGTGTGTGTGTGTGTACACAAGTAATATATATATATATATGTGTGTGTGTGTGTGTGTGTACACAAGTATATATATATATATATATATGTGTGTGTGTGTGTGTGTGTGTGTGTGTGTACACAAGTATATTATGTGTGTGTGTGTGTATACAAGTATATATATATATATGTGTGTGTGTGTGTGTACACAAGTATATATATATGTGTGTGTGTGTGTGTGTACACAAGTATATATATATATATGTGTGTGTGTGTACACAAGTATATATATATGTGTGTGTGTTGTGTGTACACAAGTATATATATATATATATGTGTGTGTGTGTGTACACAAGTATATATATATATATATATATGTGTGTGTGGTGTGTACACAAGTATATATATATATATATGTGTGTGTGTGTGTGTGTGTGTGTGTACACAAGTATATATATATATATATGTGTGTGTGTGTGTGTGTTGTGTACACAAGTATATATATATATATGTGTGTGTGTGTGTGTGTGTGTGTGTACACAAGTATATATATATATATGTGGTGTGTGTGTGTGTGTGTACACAAGTATATATATATGTGTGTGTGTGCGTGTGTGTATAGACAAGTATATATATATATATGTGTGTGTGTGTGTGTGTGTACACAAGTATATATATATATATAATA
The DNA here is from genome assembly GCA_023376005.1 of Doryteuthis pealeii. Classification (NCBI taxonomy): domain Eukaryota; kingdom Metazoa; phylum Mollusca; class Cephalopoda; order Myopsida; family Loliginidae; genus Doryteuthis; species Doryteuthis pealeii. The sequence goes on from CM042163.1 coordinate 6,688,856, forward strand.
TGTAAGTGGATTTCTACCTTTCTTAAGATTATTTTTTGTGAAATAAACAGAAGCTTCAAGCAATATATATATACATATATATATGTGTGTGTGCGCGCGCGTGTGTTAGTGTGTGTGTGTGTGTGTGTGTGTGTGTGTGTGTGTGTGTGTGTGTGTGAGCAGCATTCTTTCATTTATACATGTATAATTAAACAAAAGACACATCTCCTGTTTAACAATTTTATTAACAATCTTTTCGAGCTTTCTGACCAGCATTGTTACATTTAAATGGAAAAAAAACTGGTACACAAAAACATCATCCCTGATGATGGTTCTTCGAAGTACCGAAAGTACTTGGGATAAAAACTTCGGTGGACTAATCTACAGATTCTATCCAAATGTTGTTTTTTTTAAGTTTATCTGCATGGAAACTAATCTAATATCATATTGGTTTAAGTGGAGCAATCTTCAGACAGGGAAATGTTTTGAAAAAGGGAATATAGGTATATATTATAATATATATAATATACATAATATATATATGTATATATTATAATATATATAAAGTGGAGATATATATATATATATATATATATATATATATATATATTGTGATAAAGGTACACGGTAATAACCTACTCGAGTTTCACCATAAGGATCTTCAGGGTTAAATCCACTGGATTAATCAAGATATTGATTAATTGCAGTCGATTGCACGTAAAAAAAACACACCTGCAATCAACTGCAATTAATCAATATCTTGATTAATCCAGTGGATTTAACCCTGAAGAACCTTATGGTGAAACTCGAGTAGGTTATTAACGTGTACCTTTATCATAATAAATTTGCTCTACCAACGTATTGAGCACTTTATATTTGTTATATCGCTGCCTTATCATTGTGAATCTTGCATCAACTAACCATTATGACCTGTTTCACCGGTAAGTCACCTTTTCCACAAATACCATATATATATATATTAATTTTTTACTTGAAGGCACTTACAATGCGTGTATCGCATAAAATTCGATACTTTTTCTTATAGAAAATGAACTTGACAAGTGTAATCCCGGCAAAGGATCGCTCGGTGTGTAGAATATCGTACAGACTGTTTCGACTTTATTAAGTCTCATCAGCGAATCAATAGTAATAATATTATGGATGATTTAAACTCATAACTTTAAGTTTCATGCTTACGCAATCTTCAGATGAGTCAAAATATCATTACTATTGATTGTAAAACTGCTCTGCTTTATTAGCATTGAGCCCTTTTTTATGCCACTACTTTTCTCATTTATTATATTTATTCTATATATATATATATCTTATAATATATATATATATACATATATATATTATATATTATATATATATATAATATATATATATATATCGGTAGATTTTTACAACCAGACAAAATACGTTGATATATTATTAATGGCTATACGTGAAAAGAATCTCAATAACCCACTTGTACTTAAACCAATCATTTTCTTTAGAAATATCTAACATCGTTATCTGATTGGTCAAGCTACAAAGAACTTGTAAATATTGGCACACACACGCACGCACACACGCACACATACACACAACAGAGACAAAGCTCCATGCTGTTACTTTCATCCAATCATGGCACGTTACGTCACTAAAATAAACTATTACTTGCTGTGACGTCATCGGTGCAGACTTGCTTTTTAATGCTTGATGTTTTTTTTAACAAAGCCTTCATAGACCGGCGCTTTATCGAGTGTCCTCTTTCAACAACCAAGGATTGCCGTGTCATAACCATTTTTTTTCTTTCTCTCCTATCTTCACCGATTGATCTGGTAAGAAATTTATTTAACATTTTAATAACTATTCACTCCTTCATGAAAAAAAAAATTGTTTTCCCACTTTCAACAAAAAAAAAAGAAAAAAAAAGAAAAAGAAACAAGATGGTTCCTCTTTTTAGCGTTAAGATGCGTCTGATGATGAAGTTCCAACTCTGGAGTTCGGGAGAGTGGAGAAACTCTTCATCGCCATTAATGCCAGATCCACTCTGACCCAGAGTGATAGTACCTGTTTATTGTCCCATCTATGGGTTAGATAAAAAAAAAATAGCTTTAAAAAATGAGTTTGAAAAAAAAATTCAATACCATCAAAAAGGAATATAACAAAATTTCTACGGCATAAAATAACCCAAGAAGTGTTGACATGTCGTAATATTCAACCAACCTCTTTTTTTACCTTAAATTCCTTCTTTTTTCTTTTTTTTTTTGCTGTTTTTTTTTTTTGCTTTTATGTTTTTTTAGTATTATTTGGATTATTAGGACTATTTTCCTCATCTTTATTGTTATCTGTACAACGTTTCAGTCAAGGTATCCTCCGACCTTCTTCAGGTATTTCTCTTCGGACTCGAGAATCTTCTATTCGAACTCGGGAACCTTCTTGTCATAACCGGGAACCTTGTTGTCGTAATCGGGAGAACTATGAAATGTAGTACAATAAAGATGAGGACAATAGTCCGAATAATCCAAATAATGCTAATTGTCAAGCCTCACTTAAAAAATTCAGTGAAATAGTTTGTTTTTTGTTTTTTTTTGTTTATTTTTTTATAATTCAGTTTGTGGTAACGAGTCCCGGTTTTAAGTCTTTAATGATCACAGTAGTTTACCCCGCTTAGCTTGACACATAATTAATGGGAAAGAAAGAGTGCGAGATGCCAAATGGATTTTACAAATTCCCTAATGTACTGACAAGGATGGGATTATTGGATGGATATATTGAGTGATATTTCTGGATTTCTGGATCGTTTAATTTAAACATTGCGCAAACTAGTAAAATATCTGGAAATGATAATTTGCCAGAATCTTATCTAGAAATGATCATTTTCTAGAATATAATCTGGCAATAGTCATTTTCTAGAATATTATCGAAGAAAGCAACGAATATATTTCGAATATATTTTCGAAATCATTTTTTTTTTTTAGGATTTTGCGGCATGTCAACCCTTGTTGGGTTATTTTATAGCGAAGACATTTTGTTTTATCCATTCTTGTTGGGTATTCAATTTTTTTTATTTCAAACTCAATTCTTTTTTTTTTTAACAATTATTGCTCCCATTTTATTAGATTTTTACAATTCCGTATATGGAAAAATCTGGATTTAGCCACGTGCATTATTTTCTAAGAAAACAGAGAAATACTTAGAACATTGAGCGTGGTGATTTGCGGCTCAAATTTACAAACCTGTAATCTGATATTCGTCATCTCCTCAGTCGCCCACAAAACACATCCTTCTTATTAAAAAAATAACCCAAGAATTACAGATGCATTTTCATTTATAATTTACTGTTCCTTTTCTCATATATATATTTACCAACCCCTCCGCACGAGCAGGATGTGACACAAGGTCAATTTCTTACGCGGAGTTCAACATGTTTGAATTCAGAGTTTTCCTTCTCCTAGACTGGTTGCCTAACCAAGGTTAAAGAGCCCAGTCTGCCCTACTATTTACCCATAGCTGGAGGGAGAGTAGGATTCATACTTTTCCCAAGTGAAATGCAATTACCAAATCCAGAATTTGAACTCGGGGTGACGAGTCCATTTCCCATGACTTAAACAATTTCCTTTTCTCATATAAGTAAGTAAAGTCGTCGGGGCGGCCTAATGTCGGTATCAGCCAGACAGCGAGGGAGTCTATCACCTTTTCACTAGCGCCAGACCAAGGAGATTGTTTTTTGCGTCTGAGCTCCTTACTTTACCACACAGATCCCTGTGCTACTCATACACTGAATTGGCGAGGACCCGGATCGAATTAGGAACCTTGTGGTTTCTAGCCGAACGCTCTACCGACTGAGCTAACCCGGCCCCTTGGTAAATTAGTTGTTTTGTAATTTGATATTTCATGAATGTACAGGGAGAGAGCGTTCGGCTAGAACCCACAACGTTTCCTAGTTTCTAATTATAACCGAGACCCTCAATTCTCTTCTCTTTTTTTTTTTAACCAAACACATGATTAGCGCATACTTTGAAATGAGCCCTGTCGGCTAGGTTTTTAGAGTACACTGACTGCACCTCTGCAGAGGGGTAAGACCGTCCAGTGGAGCCACCTGTTTGGCTGTGAGTGATGAACCATGATGCTTAAGGTTGGAATTCTATCTGATGTTGAGGTTCCAGTTTTGGAGGTTTGGGGATGTGTAGCTCCCCTTCATCACCATTGCTCCCTGGTCTATTCTAACCCGGTTTGGTAGACCTATTAGGGTCCATCTATGGGTTAATAGTAAAATGTGTTTATAAAAAAAATGAGGTCCATTAGAATGAATTTATTTTCAAACTTTATCGGCATTAAATTACCCACTGAGATTGATATGCCGTAAAACAAAAAACCAAACCAAACCAAACATACTTGGAATTGTTGTGTGTAAAATTAATTCTCTGGGGCTGGTTGAGTCGTAAGATAAGAATGGACTTGGGTCAGGGGGATGTTTTTGGTATCTGTACATGCGTGCTGTGGTGAGAGCGATATAGAGCGATAGAGAGGGAAAGAGAATGAGAAAGTGATAAGATAGTGTTGGTTGGTTTTGGTGTGTTGTGTGTGTGTGTGTGTCCATCGTGTATTTATGTGTGTGTATGCGTGTGACGCGTTCGACCAATAAGTGTCATTGTCTTATTTGCCTCGTCAGCCGGATAAAGAGAGTCTCAAGGTTGTCGCCTCCTTCGCTAACTCAGACCAACGCCCCCACCTCTCTCTCTCTCTCTCTCTCTCTCTCTTCTCTCTCTCTCTCTCTCTCTCTCTCTCTCTCTCTCTCTTTGTCTACGCCCACTCCTTACTCTCCTTTTGTCACGGAACACAAGACACACACACACACACACACACCTTCTTGCTCACTGACTGTCACGTCTCTTTTTACTCAGAGATGTTCGTCGTCGTAAGGCGAAGAAAAACCACGCATTTCCGTACTTAGTCAAACTGGCAAAAGTTTCGTCCAGAAATATTCATCTTTCTTTTTCTGTTCTTATTCTCATTCACTCACGGTCACCAGCTCTGCTCTCTTCCTCTTCCCTCCCCCTCCTCCTCTCCCATCCCCATACTCTTTTCATTCGTCGTCTTGGAAAGAGCGTCGAAATAGCCATCGGACTTGTATTTAATACTGACGCATTTCTCACCGTATTTTTAAGAAAAAAAAAGACGAACAACACTGGACTCGTCCAAATGGCGGGGTAAGACCTGTCTTTTTTTTACAATCTATTTATCCTCTTCTTTATCTAATCTTATTATAATGGAGATTATGTGTCTGTTTTTTATATGTCTGTAACGAAACTACATCAACACCAACGTCACAATTCATTAGTTATTTTATGTTATATCTCAACTAGAAGTGGCTGCCCAGCATTGCCTGGGTAGAGGGGAGAAACACTGGTGTATTGATCTGTTTAGTTTTGAGATTTACAAATGCTGGACATTTTTAAGTAGAATTTCAATGCTATTTCTATGTATATTCTAATTTTCTAAAATCTTTGAATATAAATCAAATCTTCATAATTTACAAATGCTGCATATTTTAAGTAGAATTTCAATGCTATTTCTGTGTATATTCTAATTTTTAAATATCTTTGAATATAATCAAATCTTCATAATTTACAAAAGCGGACATTTTAAGTAGAATTTCAATGCTTATTCTATGTATATTTTGATTTTTAAATATCTCGATATAAAATTAAATTTTCATAATTACGAATGCTGGACATTTTAAAATAGAATTTCAATGTTATTTCTATGTATATTTTAATTTTTAAATATCTTTGAATATAAATCAAAAAATCTAAATNAGAGGAGATACAAATGCTGGACATTTTTAGGTAGAATTTCAATGCTATTTCTGTGTATATTCTAATTTTTAAATATCTTTGAATATAAATCAAATCTTCATAATTTACAAATGCTGGATATTTTTAAGTAGAATTTCAATGCTATTTCTGTGTATATTCTAATTTTTAAATATCTTTGAATATAAATCAAATCTTCATAATTTACAAATGCTGGACATTTTTAAGTAGAATTTCAATGCTATTTCTATGTATATTTTGATTTTTAAATATCTTCGAATATAAATTAAATTTTCATAATTTACGAATGCTGGACATTTTAAAATAGAATTTCAATGCTATTTCTATGTATATTTTAATTTTTAAATATCTTTGAATATAAATCAAATCTTCATAATTTACAAATGCTGGACATTTTTAGATAGAATTTCAATGCTATTTCTATGTATATTTGAATTTCTAAATATCTTCGAATATAAATCAAAGCTTCATTATCTTTGCACAAAAAAGCAAGCCCTGGTTATATTTAATGTGTATGTATATCTACTTTGTCGTTAATTGTTATATTTTCTTAATTTTATCTGGACATACATACACACTAACTGTCCTTTATCTATACATATATAAATGGCAGTTGTGTCTATGTGTATGTCCGGATGAAACTTTGAAAATAAAACAATTAACGAGAAAGTAAATATATATATACACATTAGATATCACCAGGGCTTGCTTTTTGAGCAAAAATAATGAAGATTTTATTTATATTTGTGAAGATAATTAAAATATGAAATTTAAATGATAGCAACATAGAATATTTTTTTTAATATTGTAAATAGTACACATTAATTTTTATTTTAGAGTGGTTTGATCAATGCCAGATCTTTCTTCTTCTTTTTTTACGTGGAGATGGTAATGGGGCATCCTGCGAGGGTCCAACTCGAGATTCAGTTATAAATTATTACTGAATCGTGAGTTGAATCCCAGCAGGATGCCTCATGGACCTGCGAGACTAACTTTAAAAAAATCTTCTACCCAGGCGACGCCGGGTTGTCGCTTCTAGTATATTTATAGATGGTCATTAGATAACCATTATGTAATCTTAATTAGCATCTTATCTATTAGCAATAAAAAGGGCCGGGTTAGCTCAGTCGGTAGAGCGTTCGGCTAGAAACCACAAGGTTACTAGTTCGATTCCGGTCCTCGCCAACTCAGCGTATGAGTAGCACAGGGATCTGTGCGGTAAAGTAAGGACCTGATGGTAGGTGTGGCGCTCCACCTCAGATACCAAAAACAATCTCCTTGGTCTAGCGTAAGTGAAAAGGGTATAGACTCCCTCGCTGATTGGCTGATACCGACTTTAGGCCGCCCCGACGACTTTACTTACTTTTACTATTAAGGTTTAGCTAAGATAGATTTGCCTCAAAACAGCCCATCTCTTATAATGGAGATTGTGTATCATTCTGTCTGTAACCAAAACTACATCACCACCAATGTCACAATTCCCTTAGTTATTTACAATATATTCTCAATGGTTATTGAATAACCATTATTTAATCTTAATTGGCATCTTATTTATTTACAATGTCTCTAGTAAGGTCTATGATCGCTTGCTTTGTTTTACGGCATATCAACCTTTTTCGGGTCATCTAATGCCGAATCAATTCATTATTGTTATTCAGTTTTCTTACGATATCCCCGTTGCTTAAATGGTTACTGATCTAAGTATTGAATAGGGTCATCGTTGCTGAACTTCGATGATCTTGTATTATTAAAGTGTAGACCTGTCTCAAAACAGCACCTGGTATTAATAAGTATATTAGAATTATGCAATGTGTGTTATATATGGTTAAGAAATAAATGTTTACATAATATATGATGTGAATAATTTGCATAGTGGTTTTAACAAAACCGTGTTTAATGAATAATTACTTGGTATAATTTATTTCTAATATTATTGCTTTATTCCAAAACGTATTAAAAATAATCCTATGCATAATTTTATATTGAAATCAATTAGAATAAAGTAAAAATAAGCGTAATCTTTTTTGTGTTCTTATTTAATTTTATTAGTCTTTCTAATTCAGTATAATATTTAATTATATTGTATATCATTTAATAGGGACTGGTTTAACTCAGTCGGTAGATCATTCACCTAGTTCTCTTAAATTTTGCTGAATTCTTTTCGTTTTTGCTTAATTATTTTCGTTTTTGCTGCATTATTTTCGTTTTTGCTGTATTCTTATCATTTTTACTGCATTTTCTTCGTTTTTGCTGCATTATCTTCGTTTTTGCTGCATTCTTTTCGCTTTTGCTGAATTATCTTCATTTTTGCTGAATTCTCTTCCTTTCAGCTGATGATAAATGGGTTTTGTAAAAGGAAGAATACATGGTTAACAAGCCTGTCTTGTAGATCCCTTACTACTGAATAGCGATTTAGATCCTCACAGGATGCCCCTTACTTGCGAGATTATATCACATCCTACCCGTAGTGAACTCACAAGTAAAAAAGTTGGCGGAGTGGCTAAATGTCGGTATCAGCCCGACTGAGAAGGGGTCTCTCTCTTTTTCGCAAGCGCTAGACTAGGGAGATTGTTTTTACTGAGGTGGAGCGCCACACTTACAGTCAGCTTCCCATTTTGCCGCACAGATCAGACTACGCAATCTGTGCTACTCATACGCTGAGTTGGTGGAGAATGGTATCGAACCAGCAACCTTGCGATTCCTGGGCGGATAAGCAACACCAGATAATCAGGATTTATATTTTTGCATTTCGTCTTGGACGATTTGGACGTTCTCATTTGCAAGATGTTGCAAGATGATAACGGACGTATTTTTAAGGAACACGAGTATTAACGTATTAATAGCAAATGATATTGACATATCATAGGTTGCCCAACGTCGTGTAATGGTTAGCAAACTAGTCTCGCAGATCCATTACTACTGAATCGCAAAATCCTCTCTGGATGCCCCATATCTCTGACCTAGCAAACTATATTATCAATATATGATAGATAGATAGATAGATAGATAGATAGATATAGACTGAGATAGATAGATAGATAGATAGATAGATAGATAGATAGATATAGACTGAGATAGATAGATAGATAGATAGATAGATATAGACTGAGATAGATAGATACATACATTATTTTTTTAAATTCCAGCATTGAATAATAGCGTTTTGTTTGTACCCTTTCTTCTAACGGTTGTTCATTCCGTCTTTCTCTCATATGTTGCTCTTGATGATGACCGATCTATTAAAGGGGTCGAAACAGATTTCTGTCAGCAATTATAAACATTAGTTGTTTTTTCAAAAATGTTAAATTCATACTGTCGAATTAATTTCCATCTATTTTCATACATAGATAGATAGAAATAGACTGAGATAGATAGATAGATAGATAGATAGATAGATAGATAGATAGATAGATAGAAATAGACTGAGATAGATAGATAAATAGATAGATAGATAGATAGAAATAGACTGAGATAGATAGATAGATAGATAGATAGATAGATAGATAGATAGATTAGATAGATGATAGATAGATAATATGACTGAGATAGATAGATAGATAGATAGATAGATAGATAGATAGATAGAAAAGATAGACTGAAATAGATAGATAGATAGATAGAAATAGACTAGAGATAGATAGATAGATAGATAGTAGATAGATAGAAATAGACTGAGATAGATAGATAGATAGAAATAGACTGAGATAGATAGATAGATAGATAGATAGATTAGATAGATAGATAGATAGAAGATAGAAGATAGATAGATAGATAGATAGATAGATAGAAATAGACTGAGATAGATAGATAGATATAGAAATAGACTAGATAGATAGATAGATAGATAGAGATAGATAGATAGAAGATAGATAGATAGATAGATAGATAGATAGATAGAGAAAGATAGATAGATAGACTAGATAGATAGATAGATAGATAGATAGAAATAGACTGAGATAGATAGATAGATAGATAGATAGACTGAGATAGATAGATAGATAGATAGATAGATAGATAGAAATAGACTGAGATATGATAGATAGATAGATAGAAATAGACTAGATAGATAGATAGATTAGATAGATAGATAGATAGATAGAAATAGACTGAGATAGATCGATAGATAGATACATAGATATAAATAGACTGAGATAGATAGATAGATAGAATAGACTGAGATAGATTGATAGATAGATACATAGATATAAATAGACTGAGATAGATAGATAGATAGATAGATAGAAAGAAAGAAATAGACTGAGATAGATAGATAGATACATAGATATAAATAGACTGAGATAGATAGATAGATAGATAGATAGATAGATAGAAATAGACTGAGATAGATAGATAGATAGATAGATAGATATAAAACAAGGTTTAGTAAAAAGAAAAAATACGTTCATTTGACATGATATAATATCAGCTAATAATCAAACCATGAAGGCCATTGTTAATGAGTTCGATTCTCACTGGGTGCCCCATACTTCTGGCAAACTAGGATTAGCTTAGTAAGTGTCGGCTATAAAATCTGTTCTTAACCTTATAAAATAAAAGTTGGGATGATCGACCTTTGATTTTCAGCGTTGGATTTACCTCGAAATATAAGATAAGTATTTCATGCCGATTCCAACGATCGATTTTTGGATCCTGCTAAAAGCTGGGATTTTGAATCCTGAATTAAGACAAACTTCCTTATGAAAATTTGGCGCTGCATGATCTTCCTAAACCCTATCCTTCGTTCACTCATTTTTTTTTTGTTTTTTTTACAATTGCAGTGATGCTGATATGTTTTTGATTTAGTGCGTCCTGGGACGCACATATCTGTTTTGAATGAGTCCCCGGGAAAATTTATGGGTCCCAACTAAAGTTTCTTAATAAATTGTAGGGTTTCTATTTATGATCTGGGGAAACAACTAAAACCGACTAAACCCTACACTGTAATCTACCCTGTGTGATTTGTTTCTAAGAAACTATTGAAATGTATTTACAGTTAGCTTGAAATGATGGAAGAAAAAAGAAAGGCACCGGGATGCATGGATACGATTTTACTGCGTCCTTTTAGATTTTTGTGAGTCAAGGACGCAGGAAGCGTACATATCAGCATCTTTGTAAATTTTATGAATAAATTCGATTGAGTGATTAATTGATTGGGTGATTTTAATGGCATGTCAACCTAATCAGGATTATTCGAGACATAGTGGTTAGAGAATCGCATTCATTGTACGTTTATATTTACATTTCTAAAGTGAACATAATTGCATGACTGAAGTTCAAGCTTTCTTCTTTTAGATTGGTTGCCAGAAAATTAATAATCACTAGCAAGACCCGTGGATATACCACAGTATGATAATTTAATTATTACAACATTTGATATGTTTACTTAAGAGCTATTACAAATAGTTCAATATGTAAAAAGTATATTAATATTGATTTAACTCTCTCTCTCTCTCTCTCTCTCTCTCTCTCTCTCTCTCTCTCCTCTCTCTCTCTCTCTCTCTCTCTTTATCATTTTTTTCCTTCTTTTCATTAGGTTTGATTGAAACAGATTAGTGTTATAGCTTCCGCTCGCTCACCCTCTATATATTTCTCCTATCTTTCTTTCTTATTATGATTTTTCTGTGTAGCATGTCCTTAAGATTTTTTTGTCTGACTTTTTTTTTTTTTTAGATTGGGCTTGATAATTTGTATTATTTGGGTTTTTCGGGTTGTTGTTGTCATCTTTATTGTTATATACACGTTGTTTCGGCCAATACGCTCTCCGGCCTTCTTCATGTGTTTCTTGTCTCACTTGGAAACCTTCTCGAACTCGGGAACCTTCTTGTAATCAGTAGCCTTCATAGAACTTCGAACCGAACCCTTTATTCAATCCACGGGAGTACACTGTTCTCATTCTGTTAACCATGACTGGGTACAAGTGTTAAGCTATGTTAAGTATTCTATGTTATTATCACCCTTGGCCAGGATTGAACCTACAACCTATAGATGATTGTCACTTAGAACTGTATTCTTATATCCAATACTTACCTAATATCGGTGGGGATCGAAGTGTAGTATCTGTTCCAGTTACTATGCTTTGAGACCTACCTATTTCCCCTCGGGGAGTCCAGTGTGCTTCGTCCTCTGGACCGGGTTCAAGTACAATTATTAGCGTCGATCCCAGGGGGCCATCTCCCCCAGGCAATACCTGCTCCCTTAGGGGCAGGGCTGGGTTTATTGTCCAGCGCCTGAGGCGCCCTCCTTGAGGGGGAATGCCGAAGGGATCGACGCAATTTTTGTTCTTTCACACCCATGAGTTTTGGCTTGTGGGTGGGCCCACGTTAAAACGAGGCCTTGTGCCCAGTCCATAGAAGTGGGGTATGAGACAAATACCCCCCCCCTTATATCCATTGTGTGTCCATTGTGTGTCCAACTGTGAAGTTTTTTTGTTTGTCCCTTAATTTTTTGTTTTGTTTTTTGTAGAGGTTGGGGGAATTTTTGTGTGTATTTTTGCGCACGTTCTTATCGAATACTTATTAATTTTAAATTATTTTAACTAATTATTATAATATAAATTATTATAACTAATTTTTAAACAGATCTATTTGACCTATAGATAGGACCCTAACATGTTCTACCACTCCGTATCAGAGTGGACCCGGGAGTACTAGCAATGAAACACCTTGACACACCTTGGGAGGGGGGCTCTTAACCTTCTGCATGTGATACAGTCAGCGTATTCTAAGCCCCGCCGACAGTGGTATTAACCAACTCGAAGAAACAATGTCTTTACCAGATAAGATACAGTGATTCTCGTAATCTGCGAGATTTAATTTGGTTTGGTTTGTTTTACGGCATATCAACCTCAGTGGGTCATTTAATGCGGACAAAGTTTTGAAATAAATTCAATTCCTAATGGATAATGCATTTTTTTTTTATAAATACATTTTTCTATTTAACCCATAGATGGGACCCTAACAGGACTCCACTCCGGGTCAGAGTGACCAAGGAGCAATGGTGATGAAGGGGTGCTCCACATTCCAAACCTCCAAAACTGGAACCTCACCATCAGATAGAGTTTAACGTCATTCCCAGGATATGTAGACCCGCAGCCACCGCCTTCTAGCACCCATATGATAAAGAGGGGTTGGGGCTTGCGATTAAGGGCAATAGGGTTGGGAAAATCATATAGGTGCTAGGGCTTGACATGACCAGCCGATTGATCGGAGGGGGCCTCTCCGACCGCCCGTCTAGCCCAAGATAGAGCCAAAGTGGAGTATTGCATGCCATGAACTGCTCATCCACCTGGGCTCTATCCTTAAGCATCACGGGTCGCCACCCACGGCCAACAGGTGGCCCCATTGGGGGAGTCTTTCCCCTCTGCAGAGGTGCAGTCGGTGCATTCTAACGCCCCAGCCGACAGGGCGGGCGAGATTTAAGTGGATTATCTTAATCTGTCACAAATGAATCAATCATATTTATTGTTGTAAAAGAATATATTTCCCCTACAATATAGTTGGAGGCGCGTGTCAGGTACAAGGCCATTAGAATAGGGGATCTTGTAAAGATTTAACCTGCAAATCGTTGAAGTTGGAGGCCGTGGTGTACGGGCTAGAGTCGTTGGAAATGGACTCGTCGACCCGTGTTCAAATCCTGGACGAGGTCACAGTTCACATAACGCTAATACCCTTGGGAAAGGCATGAATCCAACTATTCTCCCTCCAGTTATGGGTAAATAGTAAGGTAGACTGGGTACTTTATCCTTGGTTAGGCAACCAGTCTAGGAGAAGGAAAACTCTGAATTCAAACCTCTTAAAAAATCTCCACTTGGGGTGGTGACTACTAGAATAGGCTCAGTCCTACAAAGTGATCTATTTCAATTTTTTTTTTAATTTAAATTTTGGACTCGCCCATTGGAATACATATAATGATAGGAATTCGCGTGGTTATTCGTAGTTGAGTTACGTAGTCGTATTCGTAAACGAGTCACTACTAACTGTGTAACTAGTCATACTGTTGGAGAACTGCGCGTTGACTCTGTTATCTATATTCCTGTGAAGAAATGTAGACAAACACGGATTCCTGTACAAAAATTAATAAACCTCTTCCTTTTCAGTGTTGTATTTGAAATGTTCAATCACAATAAAATGATAAGCTCAATGTGTCATTTGTACACGAAATTGGCCATTTTTGCCCACTCTCAAGGGGATTATCAGGCCTCAAAAGTCACCTAAAACTCCGAATTGGGCACTTTTTTTCACCATCAGTAAATTCAGGGCATTAGAATCCACGAGAAAAAACAATAAAATCGATAACGTACATTTTCATCATGGCTGAAAAATGGCTTTTTTGAAGCCCATATCTCCCCCAATTCTCAAGCGAACTCCACCATCTTTTACTATGTGATACTCCTCATCGAACACTATCATAGAATTATATTGGTTTGGCACTTTATTTGTACACGAAATTGGCCATTTTTGCCCACTCACAATCAAGCCTCAAAAGTCACTTAGAGAGGATTGAACACCTTCAATTGTAGTTTGATTGATCAATGCGCGTTGACTTTATGTAGACAAACAAGGATTCCTGTACAAAAATAAACTGTTCCAGTATTCGTAGTCGAATCACTATTCATCAAGTAGCTAGTCACACTGTTTGAGAACTGAGTGTTGATTCTATTATTCATACTAGCAACAAAACAACACCCTCCGGGCGGTGTAAAAATTAATTTTTGAACGATACTGGGTGTGAGTTAAAAAATTCAATGCCAGAGAGTTTGTACCATAAGTAACTAAAATCATCAGATATATTAAAGGGGTAAAAATTAAATCAATTTGAAATGGAAACTTAGTTCTGATAATTTTAAATATGTATTAAAATAAAAGAAACTATTTATAAATATAAAATACCGGACACGTATTTATTAAAACTTGTTTTAAAAACAATGAGGAACGTCTGATTTTGCATGTTCAAATTTTGAATGTATTTATTCTATGTTAAGACGATTTTGGGTAACGTGACGTAGGCAGAGGCGTAGTTTCAGTTACAGACAAATAGAGACCGAATCTCCATTATTAATAGATTAATGTACAAAAAGTAATAAACCTTTTTTTCCAGTATTCGTATTCTAGTCACTACTAATTGAGTAGCTAGTTGGAGAACTGCGTGTTGGAGAACTGCGCGTTGACTATTTGTATTCACGTACAAAAAGTAATAAACCTTTTCCGAATTTTCAATGTTGTTAATTGATTAATTTAGTTACAACACATTATTTTGGCCACAAAGAAAAATTTGAAGAAACGTTGAAGCTTTCTTGAATAAGAATTTTTTTTTTAAATCTGTAATATTTACAGAATATTTATCAGAGATGCGGATAGGTACGCGTCCTGTGTCCTTGACGTACAAAAATCTAAAAAAAAAAGACGCTGTAAAATTGTATCCATGCGTTCCAGTGTTTTTCTTTATTCTTCCCTTATTATTTCAAGCTAACTGTAAATATTTTTCAATAGTTTCTTAGAAACAAATTACACAGGTAGGAG
Source organism: Doryteuthis pealeii (assembly GCA_023376005.1). Classification (NCBI taxonomy): domain Eukaryota; kingdom Metazoa; phylum Mollusca; class Cephalopoda; order Myopsida; family Loliginidae; genus Doryteuthis; species Doryteuthis pealeii. Next base: position 6,704,181 of record CM042163.1, read on the forward strand.
TCAGATGTATTTAGTTGGGACTCATAAATTTCCCCAGGGACTCATTCAAAGCAAATAAACACACACACACACATTCACACACACACACACATACAGCCTAGGGGCTTCAGCTTTTGGACCGATAAGATACCAAACTAATCGTTTGATCCCAGGGGGCCGTCCTCCCAGACAGCCCCTGCCCCTCGTCTAAAAGGGTGAGGGTCGGTGCCTGGGGCGTCCTAAAAGTGGAATACCGAAGGGATTCTCGCTTCTTTTACTGATCGCTGCATGATCTTCGGTTTGTGCGTGGTTTCCCATCTTAAGAAGTCCTTGTATCAATTCAGACTGGTGAGATGTCAGAAAATACTTACAAATATATATATATATATATATATATATATTTGGGAGAAAAACCTACTTCTAAACAAAACGAAAAATCTAAGAAAGTCCGATTGGTGTAGAGGTTACGGTCCTCGTCTGTCAGCTTGACAGTCAGGGTTCGAATCACGCACAAGGCGGTCTTTCTATCTATAGCTCTGCTGATGAGGCCTAATAGGCCGAAATGTACATACAGATTGATTGAAGATCGCCTAATTAATTAATTATTAATTAATTAACTTTCAAAATTAGGTACGACTTCAATTAAGCACATATTCTCCCAAAAATTGTCGGCTAAAAAAGCCATATCAAAACACATCGTTTGTGTATTTACTTCTCATATATATATATAATATATATATATATATATGTGTGTGTGTGTGTGTGTGTGTGTGTGTGTGTGTGTGTGTGTGTGTGTGTTTGATTAATATTAAAGGGATCAGTGTGTTATTATAAACAATTTGTAAACTGATCCCCCATTTATTGACCACATTAGATTCATAAGGAGTTATGCTATTCAACAACTTACAGTCAAGTCACTCTGAAAACACCGGTTCCCGCTAGATCACTGAAGTTAAGCAGCAATGTGCATGTTCAATACTAAATTGGGTGACCACTTAAGCAATAGCAGGTGCTGTAGGAACCTGAGTCCGTTGGTTATCAAAAAATGACTTGATTCGGCATTAAATGACCCGAAAAGGGTTGATATGCTGTAAAACAAAACAACCAACTAACATTTTAATTGTCTATCAACCACAGGTTTCTATTTAGGTCAAAGTTCACAATTCTGACCTCCACTGGGTCAGCTGTTTGGTTGGATTATCAGATTTCTTAGGTCATGAGGTTAGGTTATCCTATAATGATAAAAAAAATTCCTGACCCACCTATAATCATCTACCAGAGATTGAAACCAATATGTAAAAGTGAATGAAAAAGGTTGATCAAATTTGGTCTGATTATTTTTTTAAAATGGCGGGAGGGATTCCCCGTGGTGTAATGGCAAGCGTAGTGGACTGTGACGTCGTAAGAAGCGAGTTCGAACCTCAGTCACGCTATTGTGTTCACTTTCGGACTAATACTCATTGGAAAGGTATGAACTCCTTCACCCACACCCCCAGCTATGGATTAAATAGTGCCACTACCATTTTTCTACAAGAGTGGTTTTGGTATTAAATAACCCCCTATGGTTGATATGCCATTAAACAAAGAAATTGTACTTTCATTTTATTTCTTCTTTAACAACGTTCACATCTTTTTGTTGCCTTTTTAATTTAAAAACAATATTTCAAATAGGCTCTATTTTTGGAAGATTTAATTCGTATCATATTTACTATTGTGTTAGTATAACTTTTATTTTAAGACTAACAGCAACAAATGAATGAATTAAAACTTCCATTTCAATTCCAACGGTTTATTTTTAACAACAAAACAATGACTAACAATATAAAGGTCCTTCCTATGTATAGAGTCAATCTTGAGATACTCACCAGCGTGATGAAGAGGAAATGTGAGGATATCTGGTATCTTGTGTTTTAATCATTTCTCGGAGATAATTTCTGGTCGACTGCTCCTGAAACTGGTCCGAAATATTTATCTGATATTAGCACCCTAACTTCTGGGGGGCATCACGTGATTACCATGTCCAATCAAAAATCATGTCCAAACCTAAAAAGATGGGAGGTAAGTGGCCGTACAGATGCTGTTTTGTAAGGTTTTGCTTCCAGGATTTATTCAAAACAGCGGGTAACATCCTTGTATGGTTCCCATCGAGATTTTCTTTTCCAAAAAGTTTCCTGATATTTTTTTATCTTCAGTTTTAAATTCCCGATTACGACAAGAAGGTTCCCGAGTCCGACAAGAAATACCTGAAGAAGGCCGGAGGGCATATCGGCCGAAACGTTGTACAAATAATAAAGATTGGGACAATAGTCCGAATAACGCAGATAATACTAATTCAGTTTTGAAGTCTTTATCTTTTTCTCTGAATGTTTGAGATGAGGCTTGAAGATTAGTATTATCTGCGTCATTCGGACTATTGTCCCCATCTTCATTGTTATTTGTACAACGTTTCGGCCGATATACCCTCTGGCCTTCTTCAGGTATTTCTTGTCGGACTCAGGAACCTTCTCGGGCTCGGGAACCTTCTTTTCGAACTCGGGAACTTTCTTGTCGTAATCGGGAGCCATCACGGAACTTTGAACGTAATCCTTTATCTATTCCACGGGGGGTATCCTGTTCTCATTCCGCTAACCATAGCTGGGGTAGGAGTTGTGTTAATTAATTATTTTTCTAACTGCTTTCACTCAGGATTGAACTCGGGTACCAGAGTTAACTGTCACTTAGAACTGTTTTAACCTAACTGCCTAATCCACTCGGCCATGTGTCCAATTGGACGAAAAGAAGGTTCCCGAGTCCGAGAAGGTTCCCGAGTCCGACAAGAAATACCTGAAGAAGGCCGGAGGGCATATCGGCCGAAACGTTGTACAAATAACAATGAAGATGGGGACAATAGTCCGAATAACGCAGATAATACTAATCTTCAAGCCTCATCTCAAACACTCAGAGAAATAGTGTAGATAACAATAAAGATGAGGACAATAGTCCGAATAACGCAGATAATACTAATCTTTATCTTTTGAATAATTTTTGATAAATTGATTCAAGTAATTCTAACTGATTCAAAGAATCTCCTAATTTTAAAGAACCCAACGTGATTTAATGTAGAAAAATCAGTTTTTTCTTTCTCTTTGGTTTGGGCGCATACATGGGTTTAAAAATGGAAGAAGCCAACATGATTGAATGTATAAAAAAAATCTTTACTTTTACTTTCATATCTTATTATAATGGAGATTGTGGGTTTGTCTGTCTGTAACCGAAACTATATAAGTCACAATTCCCTTTGTTATTTACATCACATTCTCCATGATTTTTTTTTTTTTATTTAAACCTCAATTATTAATAAAATTGTTTTACATTATTAATTGTTGACCATATCTACGTACTAATAACATGCAATTATATTTATATATACAACAAAATAGCAGTTTACAGTGTGAATAGGAAGGCTAATTTGCATATTGATATTAAAAATGTGATTTTAATAAATATGTGATTAGTATTATTGATTTCTAATTGTTTGGTTTTATCTTATTGAATATGAGCAAAAATCTCTTCAATAAATCTTAAAAGAAATCCATTAACAAGAAGAAATAACTGTAATTTTATTCTTTACTTCCTATTTTAACTAAATAGTTAAATTAGGAAAATTTACCAATGAAAGACGGGAGTAAGGGAAAATGATGGAAGAGTTAGTTTCAAAGTTGTTCTATTTTTCAATCATACCCCCTCTGTTCCAAATCTTTTTATCTGCATTCTTATTCAGTTTCATTAGCCTTTCTAATTTGATATAATATTTTATCATATTAAAACTTAAATACTTGCACCCGGAGGGTGCATATATTTACTAGTAGACATTTATTATTGTACTTTGTCTTTATTGAAGAGTTCCATTCTAAGGGAGATAACTGGGTAATCTTCAACTTGTAAACTTCCTCGTAAATTCCTACTATAAAATAAATTGAACCCTCATTTTATGTCCGTGTTTTTGCAATAAATGTTTTAAATATGTTTGCAATAAATGTTTTTGAATAAAGAAAATATATTCAGTATTGTAAAATAACGGGTGCAAGAAAAATAAAACATTTATTGCAAAAACACGGACATAAAATGAAGGTTCAGTTTATTTCATGGTAGGAATTTACGAGGAAAAAGTTATGGATTACCGATAACTGAATATGTCATCCTTTACATTTCATTTCAAGTGTCCTGGGTATGACGTCATACTGCATCTAGTAGTGAAATTCCAATTCTGGAGCTTTGGGGGGGGGGTCCCCTGTATCGCCATTACTCCCAGGTTCACTCTGACCGGAGTGGTAGTACCTATTAGGCTCCCATTTATGGGTCAAATAGATCAAAAATGAGTTTTAAAAAAAAAGAATGAATAAAACAAAATGTAAAGTTTTTAAATGCCATCCTTGGCCAGTTGAAAAGGGCTTAAAGAAAGTCCTGTGTTATAGAATCATTTGGTATGCGTATAAGTCCTATCCCGCGTATTGGTAAAGGTCCAGTGATTTAATCCTATGTCCGTCGTCCATGGATGTCCTCGTAATTATGGCCAGTAAGGTCGGTTAAGTATTGTATCAGCCTCAGAGTACTGCCAGTGATTGGCCAAGAGATAGATCACATGATTCTGGCCGAGTCTATAAGTAGGAGCGACGATCTAGCACATGTCAAAAATCTCAACACACCCCTTTTTATATATAAGGTGGGCTGTTCCATTCAGAAATATTAAATCATTATTTCATTCAGAAATATTAAATAATTATTTTTGTTTTATTTTATTTTGTTACTGCTAATCCTATTTTTATTAATTAATCCTATTTCACGTCTTCAGCATAAAATAACCCAACAAGTGTTGACATGCCATAACATCCAACCAATCAACAACTGTGTAAGAATTAGATGAATTTGATAGGAATATTTTAAATAACTGTGTGCTAAGATAGATAGATAGATCAGACTGAGATAGATAAATAGATAGATAGATAGATATGAACAGACTAGATAGATAGATAGATAGATAGATAGATAGATGCGAACGGACAGTGATATATATATATATATATGATTTTGGTTGTTTTCTTTTACGGCATATCAACCCTTTTCGGGTCATTTAATGCCAAGTCAAGACATTTTTGACAAACAAAAACCTAAGGTCGCTTACAGTACGTTCTATTACTTAAGTGGTCATCCAATTAAGTATTGAAAAGTGTCATCTCTACTTAACTTCGGTGATCTAGCGGGAACCTGTGCTTTTAGCGTAAATTGACCGCAACTTGACAGATATAAACAGACAGTGGTAGATATATAGATAAATAGATAATGAATTGGTGTGAAATAGATAGATAGATAGATAGATAGATATATAGATAGATATGAATAGACTGAGATAGATAGATAGATAGATATGAATAGACTGTGATAGATAGATAGATAGATAGATAGATAGAAATAGATTAAGATAGATAGGTAGGTAGGTAGGTAGGTAGGTAGGTAGAAATAGTTAGATAGATAGATAAATAGATAAATAGAAATAGACTGAGATAGATAGATAGATAGATAGATAGATAGATAGAAATAGACTGAGATAGATAGATTGATAGATAGATAGATAGATTGATTGATTGATAAAAATAGACTGAGATAGATAGATAGATAGATAGATAGAAATAGACTGAGATAGATAGATAAATAGATAGATAGATAGATATATATATATGTAGGTAGGTAGATAGAAATTGTTAGATAGATAGATAGATAAATAGAAATAGACTGAGATAGATAGATAAATAGATAGATAGAAATAGACTGAGATAGATTGATAGATATATAGATAGAATAGACTGAGATAGATAGATAGATAGATAGATAGATAGATAGATAGAAATAGACTAGATAAGATAGAGAGAGATAGATAGAAATAGACTGAGATAGATAGATAGATAGATAGATAGATAGATAGATAGATAGATAGATAGATAGATAGATAGATAGATAGATAGATAGATAGATAGATAGAAATAGACTGAGATAGATAGATAGATAGATAGATAGAAATAGATAGATAGATAGATAGATAGATAGATAGATAGAAATAGACTGAAATAGATAGATAGATAGATAGATAGATAGATAGATAGATAGATATGACAAGGTCAATTTCTTAGGCGGAGTTTAACAGGTTTAAATTCAGAGTTTTCCTTCTCCTAGACTGGTTACCTAGCCAAGGTTAAAGGGTCCAGTCTACCCTACTATTTACCCATAGCTGGAGGGAGAGTAGGATTTATACCTTTCCCAATGGTATTAGCGCAAAGTGAAATGCAATTACCACATCCAGGATTTGTTTGATGCCATATATGTATTTACCAACCACTCCGCACGAGCAGGATGTGACACAAGGTCAATTTCTTAAGCGAAGTTTAACAGGTTTGAATTCAGTTTTCCTTCTCCTAGACTGGTTACATAGCCATGGTTAAAGAGTCCAGTCTACCCTGCTATTTACCCATAGCTGGAGGGAGAATTGGATTCATACCTTTCCCAAGGGTATTAGCGCTAAGTGAAATGCCAAAGCTCCGTCCAGCAATTGAACTCGTATTGGCGAGTCCATTTCCGACGACTCTAACCATTAGACCACGCGCTTGTTTGATGCCATATAACTGTAGAGTATTTATATTAGGTTGGTTGGTTGGTTGGTTTTTACGGCATGTCAACCCTTGTTGTGTCATTTTATGCCGAAGACATTTTGTTTTATTCATTTTTGATGGGTACTCAATTTTTATTTTTAAACTCAATTCTTTTAAACACATTCTTACACATTTTTTCTATTCAACCCAAAGATGGGACCCTAACAGGTACTACCACTCCGGGTCAAAGTGGACCTGGGAGTAATGGTGATGAAGGAGTACTCCACATTCCCCAGAGCTCCAGAATTAGAACTTCGCCATCAGATAGAATTTAAACCCAGGACACTAAGATCCTCAGCCACCACCATGTAACATATTGTCATAAGGGCAATATGGTTGGGACAGATAGATACATAGAAAGAAATAGACTGAGATAGATAGATAGATAGATAGATAGATAGATAGAAATAGACTAAGATAGATAGATTGATATATATATATATATATATATATATATATATATATATATATATATATATGGATAGATAGATAGATAGATAGATAGAAATAGACTGAGATAGATAGATAGATAGATAGACTGAGATAGATAGATAGATAGATAGATAGAAATAGACTGAGATAGATAGATAGATAGATAGATAGATAGAAATAGACTTACATCCATGTAACACATATAAAATAAATAAATAACATATTGTCATAAGGGCAATATGGTTGGGACAATCATATAGGTGCTAGGGCTTGGCGTGACCTGACGATTGATCGGAGAGGGCCTCTCCGACCGACCGCCTAGCCTAAGTAAGTGCTAAAGGGAAGTACTTCATGTCAGGGCTCCTCAGCCACCAGGCTTTCGCCCTTAAGCATCACGGGTTGACACCCACGAACAAACGTGTATTGGTCGACCCTTCATTTATGATCAGAGAATCATTCATTTTTGAAAACCTAACATAATCATTTGATCACAATGTATATAAAAATAATAATCATGTCGCGCTGTTGGCACGGATATCCATGACAATCTCTCTCCACCCGTCCCTATCGCTCATCGTTCTCGGGGGGTCCTCTGTGCAGCATCCTGTATCCGCACAGATCTGATCAATGTACGTCTTTACTGGTCGGCCCACACTGGCGTGCCCATGTGGTGGCTTCTACAGGAGGACGTCGCTTATGAGTTCGTCCTTGCTTCTCCAGCAGTGTCCCGTGTGTCTTGTCCGTCTTACTCAGATGGTTTGGGTGATATGTGGCAGGTGGCCGTACAGCTGCTTTCTCGTGGGGGTGCTGTTTCCACGTCTTGTTCAGGATCACCCGCAGCATTCTTGTGCAGCTCCCATCTAGTTTTTAATTTGAATCAAGAAAATCACACACAGGATATACATGATATAAGTATTAGGAAAGGATTGACTTAGAAGTTAACACCCATTTCTTAAAATGCATCAGGTTGTCCAAGAAAGCGTAACCTAACTCAGAGCATATACATTGGCAAAGAGTTATAACAAACAGACTTTATTTTAGTATCATCTGCGTTATTCGGACTATTGCCCTCATCTTCATTGTTATCTGTACAACGTTTCGGCCGATATGCCCTCCGGCCTTCTTCAGGTATTTCTTGTCGGACTCGGGAACCTTCTCGGACTCGGGAACCTTCTTTTCGAACTCGGGAACTTTCTTGTCGTAGTCGGGAACCTTCCTGTCGTAATCGGAAGCCATCACGGAACTTTGAACCTAACCCTTTATTCAGTCCACGGGGGTATCCTGTTCTCATTCCGTCATTATTTTCTAAGCAAAGTCCAACAGAAAGAATACAAAACAGCATAGATAAAGGACCTAAAGAACAAAAGTCTTTGAAAATAATCTGAGGCTATAAAATAAAGAATAAAGGTTGTCACTTACTGTGTAGAAAGTAAATAGGTACAATTTTTTTCTGAGATAGAGTGCTACACCTACTATCAGCTTCCCACTTTACTGCACAGATCAGATTACTCAAGCTGTGCTACTCATGTGCAGAGTTGGCAGTGACTGCTATTGAATTAATTAAAATTTAAAAAATAGTGAAGTATGGAAAAAAAGATGAAATGAAGATATTTCTTAAATTCTTTCAACATTTCATTTTTTTTTAATAAAATTTTAATGGTGTTCCTGGTAAACAATTTTTAATTAATTCTTTTCATTCCTGTATATAATTGATTCTCACTTAACGGCTGGGAGAGCTAAGTGGATGTTAAGCAAGGAATGGGTTTATTAAGTAATTAGAAGAAAATCATTTTTATATTTTTCTTCAATTTTTCTTGGTAATGGTCTGAATTTTAGGAAAATTGATTAAACCATTATTTTTTGTTTGTTTTTGTCAAATGGCCTCTATGAAATAAAGTATATTCAAGGCACGTGTACTATACGCAGAAATGTCGCTAGCAGCCTATATGAAGACATGGAGAATAAAGAGGCCGCGTACAGATACATGTATAAGCCAGTAGCGGGGAGGGGAGGCTTAATTCACACACCCAGTTCTAATTGATGGAGGCATGAATTGTATCTAGTTTTGAAGGCTGGAGAGTCCAGGAGAAAGAGAGTGACTTTCGCGCGACTGCCTTTATATATTCTGATCCAATGCCACCTAACGGCAAACCGTAGCAAGTAAGGGATAATAGCTCCAACAATGTTTGTATTTACCACACATTCTACTTGTGCGGGTCAGACACAAGGTCCTATTAAGTTTATAGGATGGCAGGCACAAAAATGCGTGGATCACCTCGGCGTTCTCCCTCAAGGGGGCGCCCCAGGAACTAGGCAATAAACCTAGCCCTGTTCCTTTAAATCAAGGGAGAAGATGTTGCCTGAGGAATGGTATTTGCCTCTCATCCCACTTATGAAGGCGTGACACAAGGACATTTTTATGTGGGCCCACCCACAAGCCGAAGCTCATGGGTGATAGGCACAAAAAATGCGCCGATCCCGTCGGCATTCCCCCTCGAGGAGGCGCCTCAGGCGCTGGGCAATAAACCCAGCCCTGTCCCTTTAAATCAAGGGGGCAGGTATTGCCTGGGGGGATAGCCCCCTGAGATCGACGCTGTTAATTTCATTACCTATCCACTCCAGAGGCCGAAGCGCTCTGAAGCAGGCTCAGGCAAACACTCCTGTTGCCTAAGGTATGCCACAGATGCAAAAACAATCTCCTTGGTCTAGCGCTAGTGAAAAGGGGATAGACTCCCTCGCTGATTTAGGCCACCTCGATGACTTATTGTAACTGCAACTAACAAACTTATTTATTCACTTTAATTAAAACTCTATAATACAAACACATCAAATTTAAGAATAACAACTCCAATGTTAATTTTGATGGATAGTTGGATTTTACGGCAAGTCAACCCTTGTTGGGTAATTTTATGCCGAAGACATTTTGTTTTATTCAATCTTCATGGATATTCAACATTTTTTTCAAATTCAATTTTTTCAAACCTATTTTTAACTCATTTTTTTTCTATTTAACCCATAGATGGGACATTAACAGCTCATTCCGGGTCAGAGTGGACCTGGGAGTAATGATAATAAAGGGGTACATCACATTCCCCAGAGCTCCAGGATTGGAACTTCACCATCAGAGTTTAACGTTATACCCAGGACATTAAGACCCTCAACCTCCGCCTTCTAACACATCTTCTTATTATAATGGAGATTGTGGGTTTGTCTGTCTGTAACCGAAACTATATTACTATACAAGTCACAATTCCTTTCGTTATTTACATCATATTCTCCATAATTTTATTTTTTATTTAAACCTCAATTATTAATAAAATTGTTTTACATTACTTACACTGTTGACCATATCTACATACTAATAACATGCAATTGTATTTATATATACAACAAAATAGAGGTTTACAGTGTGAATGGGAAGGCTAATTTGCATATTGATCTTAAAAAATTGGTTTTGATAAATATATGCTTAGTATTATTGATTTCTAATTGTTTGGTTTTATCTTATTGAATATGAGCAAAAATCTCTTCAATAAATCTTAAAAGAAATCCCTTAACAAGAAGAAATAACTGTAATATTATTCTTTACTTCCTATTTTAGCTAAACATTTTAATTAGGAAAATTTACCAATGAAAGACGGGAGTAACGGAAAATGATGGAAGAGTTAGTTTCAAAGTTGTTCTATTTTTCAATCATACCCCCTCTGTTCAAAATCTTTTTATCTACATTTTTATTCAGTTTAATTAGCCTTTCTAATTTAATATGATATTTTATTATAGAATTTAACTAAAATACTTGCACCCGGAGGATGCATATATTTGCTAGTATATTAAAAAAATTGGGATGATGCCGTTAATTTTCATTAACATTCCAGTGGCCTAAGCCACTAGACACCAGTAACTTAATCTTGTTCAATTTGTTTGAAGAAATCGGTTGGTAAATTCTGCCTTTAATTTCTTCCCACTTTTTGTTGGGATTGGATAATAACCAATTTTATACACTCCTTGAAATCTTACATACGGGTACACATATACCATTTTTTTAATATACTAGCAAATATATGCATCCTCCGCCGGGTGCAAAAACTTTAAAGTCTAGAATGGTGAGGATTTCCTAAAGTAGGGAAACCGTATAAATCTTTGATTCTTCTTTTGTTTATTATTATGAACATGCTTATACAAGTATTATTTGTATTATTCGGACTATTGTCCTCGTCTTCATTGTTATCTGTACAACGTTTCGGCCGATGTGCCCTCCGACCTTCTTCAGGTATTTGTTGTCGGATTCGGGAACCTTCTCAGACTGTTGCTTACACAACATTTGTACGGCCGTGCAATGAAAGAAAACGTACTCAATAGATTCCTCCAAATCACCCCACTCAGGTTAAATCATTAGTCCCGCTGTGAAGAGCCTCTTGCCGACCCAGACAGCAACAACGGCAAGAGGAACGAATGGTCCATCGTCTTATAAGTGGTAGACTGTTCATATGCAAATTAACCATTGGCAAACGTGCATTTTTTACTGACTTAACTATTACTTAGTGTGAAGAGTTCTAGAAATTTATTGATGTTTGTTTGATTATTGAATATTACTAAATCAGTAAAGATCAATGACTAAATTTTGTCCTTTTCTTAATTAAAAACATATTATGGTGTATGCGAGATTCCAATGCCAAACGACATCTCTTTTCTGAGTTATAAGACGACACGCACGTACCACAACATTCCTTTATATATAGAGAAAGAACCATTCTTCTAAATTACTATTTTATGAAAAAATGTTTACGTTTGCCATGGTCTCCCTGCATAAACAACGCACTGTCGGTGAGGCTTAGAATGCGCTGACTAGTAGCCCCTGCTGAGGCGTAAGACATCACAAAGGGATGTCTTGTATATGAATTTAAATTGCATCTGATGGTAAGACTCCAGTTCTTGTGCTCTAGGGAGTGTGGAGTACGTCTTCTTGACATTATTGGGGATGTCAACACAATTTTGGGACTGACCGTTATATCTGACCTCCACAGTTGATGACCAGTCAAGTGTATTTTGAATGGTTTGAGGGGTCAACAGACCTGTTGGCGGGGCTTAGAATAAACTTTTGTAACCTAACAAAGGTTACTAAATGAGAAGTAACCAAAACGGAGGTTGGAAGGGAAATGGAATCTTTATAGCATTAACAAAATACAATACTCGCCAGCGGCGTGAAGAAGGTTAACCACTGCTAGTGATATAAGACTACCCAGTCAACTTACGTATTTATGAGTATTGGGACATACCCATTAATGTTCATAGAAAGGGTAAATAACATTAACTGTATGTATCTCCTGTTGATGGGCACACCCGCATACTCACATATACACAAAGATTTGTTCTGGTTATGGCACTAAAACTGCATCTAATGGTTCCAGTCCTTGTGCTCTGGGAAGTGCGCAAGAAGTCAACATGTTACGTACTGGATTCTTCGCGCTCTAAATCGCGTATGTTAGTAGTCGGACTTAGAAAATCACAACACATGGGTATAGTAGGAACTTTGAGTTTATTTCTCTTTGTGGGTGGCGAGCGTTGACAATGATTACTACTACTGCTGGGATGACTGGCGTTGGTGAGGTGGAAGGTGGCTACGTAACGTCTCACAGCCCATCGGCTGTGACTGTGAGCGGCGGTCAGGCTCACTTGTTCTCTGTCCCGAGACTTCTGGCTAACTCCTGACTTGTCTCTGCTATTGACCTCCTTTTTATGTATATCAGCTGCCTACGCATTTTCTTTTGTTATACTTATCAGCGGACAAATCTATTTCCGAACTTATTGTTACCCTTCCTTCTTTGTTCGCTTTACCCGGAAAAAGTCCTTTGTCATTTTTTTATTCGTCTTTTCTTTGTTTCGGTTTAAACGAAAAATCTTACTTCCGCTCGTACAATATACAACAAACATACCACCTCTTAACCGTTGTTTCCGACGGAGCAGAGTCTGAATAACACTTATCAAGCTATTGCTTTGCTTGAACAGTATTTTTCCCATCAGAGAGCAATGCTTTATCAACACACGAAATTCAGATTTTTCCATTGTTTTGAACATTGGCAACAGTAAAGTAAAGTCGTTGGGGCGGCCTAATGTCGGTATCAGCAAATCAGCGAGGAAGTCTATCCCCTTTTCACCTGCGCTAGACCAAGGAGATTATTTTAGCGTCTGAGGTGGAGCGCCACACCTACCACCAGCTTACTTTACCGCACAGATCCCTGTGCTACGCATGCGCTGAGTTGGCGAGGACCGGTATCGAACTAGGAATCTTGTGGTTTCTAGCCGAACGCTCTACCGACTGAGCTAACCCGGCCCCTTAACCTGGCAACAGTAGCTTCAGTTAAATAACTGTAATTTATAAACTAATAATCCGATTGGGCTCACATTTTTACACGTGCCATTTTAAGGTTATATATATATATATATATATATATATATATTATATATATATATATGAGAATGAACAAGATGGAATGAAAACACCACACAATGCTGTTAAAGAGAAAACAATTTATAACATAATCATAGCTGATATTGATCAAATCTTTTTCAGAGCCTGTTTACTCCGTGGTGTTTGTGATCGGAGATAAGAGACATTTTGTCTCTTATCTCCGATCACAAACACCACGGAGTAAACGGGCTCTGAAGAAGATTTTTGTAAAATCGAAATATTGATCAATATCAGCTATGTTATGTTATAAATTGTTTTCTCTTTAACAGCATTGTGAGGTGTTTTCATTCCATCTTGTTCATTCTCATACTGTCGGATTCATTTCCTCTCTTTTAACACACACACACACACACACACACACACACATATATATATATATATATATATATATCAGGTCGTGGCTCACTGGAATAACAAAATCAACTAGTTGACAATTTTTTTTCTTGGAACTCGAGGTCTTGCCTTCTGGCCAGAATTTAATGATCCATAAAATTCTCTGGTATTTTGAGATGCAAACGTATCTCAATCCCAAAGAATTTTATGGATATCATTTATCTAGGAACGATTCTGGTTTGTACACATACCATTTGGTAGTATGGTCAAATTTTAATCTATTGCACAATTCCCAGTAGATCACCTTTCCCACCCAGTCGTGCCTACAATTGTATTCCTTTTGTGCCAGTTTGCTGCATTCGCTTATCATGTGATTAACTGTTTCATCCCTGTCTCTACATAATCTACCCTATTGCCTTTATGGCAAGTCCCAACCCTTTTTATCATATATATATTTACCAACCCCACCGCTAGAGTAGGATGTAACACAAGGTCAATTTCTTAAGCGGAGTTCAACAGGTTTGAATTCAGTTTTCCTTCTCCTAGACCGGTTGCCTAACCAAGGTTAAAGAGCCCAGTCTACCCTACTATAGCTGGAGGGAGAGTAGGATGCATACCTTTCCCAAGGGTATTAGCGTTAAGTGAAATGCAATTGCCACATTCAGGATTTGAACTCGGGGCGACGAGTCCATTTCCCATGACTTTAACCATTACACCACGCGCTTCGCCCTTTTTATCATATATGTACTACAAAGCGGTGGCTGAGCGTCTGCATGTACTGGGAATGACGTTGAACTCTATCTGATGGTGAGGTTCCAGTTTTGGAGGTGGGGGAATGTAGAACACCGTTGTTTCCTGGTCCACTCGTACCCGGGTGGTAGTACTTGCTAGGGTCCCATCTATGGGTTAAATAGAAAAATGTGTTTATAAAAAAATTGAATATCCACTAAGAATGAATTTATTTTCAAAACTTTGTCGGCATTAAATGGCCCACCGAGGTTGATATGCCGTAAAACAAAACAAACCAAACTAAACCACATAACATACACATAACATACACTAGCTATTCTGTTGCGTATTTTCAATTTTCACTTTGATATAATTGATTTCTTGATACACATAGCCTGTCGCTATCATCTCTAGGGTGTAATTCCTTGTGTATAATTAATTTTTTTATCTATAGGTCAGTCTGTTGGAGTTCTTCTCTTATCTATTTTAAGAATGGTCCAGATTATCTTATAATGGGGACGGCCCAGGTATATAATTTCCTTGATGAGATATTATTATTATTATTATTATTATTGTTTACTCCTTTTGAGTATTCACATCAGCATTAGCTGATGGTCTTTCACTGGAGTCTGAGTGACAGAAAGTCTCCTCAGGTCTCCAGGACTCTTCTGAGTATGCTGGCAGATTGCAGCCGTGCAGTGTTCTGGATGGTATCAATCCTTCCTCTGATTTCCAGACTTTCCAAACCCCTTTCCAATCCTTTTGGGGCCGTTCTAACTACAATTGGTATCACTCTGACTTTCATATTCCATAACTTTTTCAGTTCTCTGGCAAGGTCCAGGTATTTGTCCATTTTTTCATTTTCCTTCAGCTTCACCCTATGATCTGCTGGAACTCCAAAATCCACCAGTTGACAAGTTCTTTCTTTTTTGTTAATCAACACTAGGTCTGGTCTTCTTTCTGGGATAAGGTGATCCGTTTTTATTTCAAAGTCCCAGAGAATGTTATGCGTTTCGTTCTCAAGAACAGATTCTGGTTTATGCATATACCATTTTGTTGTATGGTCAAAATTTAATTTTTTGCATAATTCCCAGTGGATCACCTTCCCAGCCCAGTCGTGTCTAGTTTTGTACTTCCTTTGTGCTAGTTTGCTACATTCGCAGAGTATATGGTTTACAGTCTCATCTCTATTACCACAAAGTCTACATTTACTATTTTGTTGGGTCTTATCAATTTTCGCTTTGATATAGTTTGTCCTTATGGTATTATTCTGTGCAGCAATTATTAGTGATTCAGTTTCTCTCTTAAGGTTTCCCTTTCTCAACCACATCCAGGTTTTTTTCATGTGCAACCTCTCCGATGTGTCGTTTGAAGTTTCCATTATTATTATTATTATTATTATTATTATTATTATTATTTCGCTCCATTACGGTGGTTCACTGGAGGCTGAGTGACAACAAGTCTCCCCAGGTTTCCATGACCCCGATTTTAACATTGCCGTAGTTTGAATGGTCTCGATTCCTACTCTAATCTCCAATTCACCTAAACTCTTTTTCAGACCCTTGGGGACAATTCGAAGGACACCAATTATAATTGGTACGACCTTTACCTTCATGTTCCACAGTTTCCTTACTTCTCTGAAAAGGTCCAAGTTTCTCTGAATTTTTGAGATGAGGCTTGATAATTAGTATTATTTGGATTATTCGGACTATTGTCCTCATCTTTATTGTTATCTATACTATTTCTCTGAATTTTTTAGATGAGGCTTGATCATTTGGATTATTTGGATTATTCGGACTATTGTCCTCATCTTTATTGTTATCTACACTATTTCTCTGAATTTTTGAGATGAGGCTTGATAATTAGTATTATTTGGATTATTCGGACTATTGTCCTCATCTTTATTGTTATCTACACTATTTCTCTGAATTTTTTAGATGAGGCTTGATAATTAGTATTATTTGGATTATTCGGACTATTGTCCTCATCTTTATTGTTATCTACACTATTTCTCTGAATTTTTTAGATGAGGCTTGATAATTAGTATTATTTGGATTATTCGGACTATTGTCCTCATCTTTATTGTTATCTACACTATTTCTCTGAATTTTTTAGATGAGGCTTGATAATTAGTATTATTTGAATTATTCGGACTATTGTCCTCATCTTTATTGTTATCTACACTATTTCTCTGAATTTTTTAGATGAGGCTTGATAATTAGTATATTTGGATTATTCGGGCTATTGTCCTCTATTGCTAGTATTATTTGGATTATTCGGGCTATTGTCCCATCTTTATTGTTATCTACACTATTTCTCTGAATTTTTTAGATGAGGCTTGATAATTAGTATTATTTGGATTATTCGGACTATTGTCCTCATCTTTATTGTTATCTACACTATTTCTCTGAATTTTTTAGATGGGGCTTGATAATTAGTATTATTTGGATTATTCGGACTATTGTCCTCATCTTTATTGTTATCTACACTATTTCTCTGAATTTTTTAGATGAGGCTTGATAATTAGTATTATTTGGATATTCGGACTATTGTCCTCATCTTTATTGTTATCTACACTATTTCTCTGAATTTTTTATGATGAATTAGTATTATTTGGATTATTCGAACTATTGTCCTCATCTTTATTGTTATCTACACTATTTCTCTGAATTTTTTTGCTATTCTGTTGCGTATTTTAACTTTGATATAATTGATTTCTTGATACATATAGCCTGTCTCTATCATCTCTAGGGTGTAATTCCTTGTGTATAATTAATTTTCTTATCTATAGGTCAGTCTGTTGGAGTTCTTCTCTTATCTATTTTAAGAATGGTCCAGATTATCTTATAATGGGGACGGCCCAGGTATTTATTCCCTTGATGAGATTTCTGCCGCAGAGTTTGGTTTCTTGTTCTTCAGGGGTACTCTTTTTCAACTTTTTTATTTACTCCTTTTGAGTTTTCACATCAGAATTAGCTGATGGTCTTTCACTGGAGTCTGGGTAACAGCAAGTCTCCTCAGATTCCAGGACTCTTCTGAGTATCCAAATAATACTAAGGTAATACTAAGTATTTGACTATCTTTTCACTTTTTTTTACTTTAAATCATGTAAAATAATTAACTCTTTTTTTCTTTTTCTTTACAGGTTACTATCAATTCGTGTGAAAATGAAGAGAGGGGGCCCAGCAATGTTATGGTACATATTCAACAGTTTTATGTTGCAAGATCTTTTTGCTTCTACCTTCATGAACAAACCGGAACATTTCCAATTACTTCCGGGTACTTCTTTAAAGCGACTCATCCCACGTAATCCCATATTACCGAGCGGACATGACGCCCGAGGCGTCATCGCCGTCAAACCAAAATCGAAACCACACGTGAAAATGATGCGACTGATGGGCAAGGGGTTCGATCCCGCTGTTATGTCCGTCACGGAGCCGAATTACCACGGCACGCCGCTCAAATATCTCAATTACACAACCGATCTTGAAATGAAGTCGGCCATTGAAAAAGTGAACATCACTCTGTTAAACAATGACGACAGCCCGATGGAACTTCAACCGGAAATCCTGAATGCGATTAAAAGATGGATGGTGCAGAAATCTTCTTGCCCAGTCCAGTATCATTGGCAAAATTTGGGAGACTATTTCTGGCCACCTTGGATACGACAAGGAAGTTGCATTGATAATGGAGAATGTTCCTGGCCTCCCGGCATGCACTGCGTTGCCGCCGAAAGCAAGAAAATTAAAATCTTTCGATGGAATTGCAGAAAAAGGCCGTGGAGGTCGTCGCATTCGAAGAAATCAAAAAGCACAAGCCGAAAACTGAAGAAAAACACCGTCCGAAAAAGGCGGAGGTTACGTCATCGATGTAAATGGGAAAAGACCGTCTATCCAATTGTTGATGAATGTTTTTGTTCTTGCTAGAAATCTTTTTTTATTATTATTAATTATTTTAATTAACATAACTCATCTTTTTTTTTAACATTAAAAGACATTAGACTTTCAAATATGAAAGAAAGAAAAAAAACAGAAAAATAAAAGACGAGAATATGACGTCATGATGTTGAAAATTAAACATCTGATCCTAAATGAACAAAACTTACATTTAAAAAAAAAAAAGACTCACTAACGTTATGGCGGTAATGTACGCCTAAATCCCTCATAAGAATCAACATTAAAGTTGATGTAAACAAAAAATGACTAAATTAACTCTTTGCCTACTTTAAGCCGCTCAAAGCGACTCTCCCATCACTGCGATCCTACCTTTAACCACTGACAGCGGCTCTCGCGAGTGTCACTTGTTTACACTGGAAAAAAATCCCTGATGAGAACACCCCTTGCCATTTTTTTTTTTGTCAGTGAATCCTACCTTTAACCGCTAGCAGCGGCTCTCGCGACTGAAACTGATACTTGATCCTCTTGCAATAGGGAACCGGTTGAAAAATATTCCAACCAAATTTGGTGCAGCCGTGAGGGAAATTTAGTGGGGGGATAGAGTTAATCAATAAATTGACACTTTGCCTACTTTAATCCGCTCACAGCAGCTTTCCCACCACTGCGATCCTACCATAAGCTACTGGCAGCGGCTCTCGCACGTGCCACCTGTTTATACTGGAAAAATCACTACGTGAACACCCCTGCCATTATTTTTCTTTTTTCTTTTTTCAACCCTGAGACTGGTACTTGGTCCTTTTGCATTAGGGAACCAGTTGGAAAAAAAAAATAGCAAGGAAATTTGGTACAGCCGTGGGTGGGGGAAAATTTTGGTAGGCAAAAGGTTAACGAAGTACTTTCAACAGATCTTTGCCAAATTCTGTATAAAGTTTTGAAACAAGGTGTATTATTATTATTATTAAATTCTGATTATTTTATATTTGTATTATGGGTTTTAATCACAAGACCGATATACTTTCCATCCTTTCTTAAAACTAAAAACAAAAAAAAAAAAAAAAAAAAAAAGAAAGAAAGAATCTCTCGGAAGAACATTATTTGAAAGTCAAGAAATAGGAACAATAGACAATCTGAACAACAACAACAACAACAACAACAAAAACAATAACAACAACAACAACAATTGGGTTCTGTTTCGAAATTCTCTAAAGGTTACTGAATGCTACAGACACCTAAAGAAGGTCGGAGAGATGATTGGACAAAACGTTGGGATTAAAACAACAAACAAGACTGTGTCATCTGTGAGTATTAATAGGGGCTGTAGGAGTTATTCCTCACTAGAGCAGGGCTTCTCAAAATTTTGGAAATTACGGACTGGTTGACATTTTTTTTTAGATCGAAACACGGACTAGTGTTTAAATTTAAAGAATTTCTTAAACTTCGAATAAAAAGTATTTATGCAGGCATGTTAAAATTAGTTTTATTCAATACAGAAATCTATCATCAATATAAACTAACTCCCAGTGTACAGTCAATGGGAACAATGTGACTGCTTTTTATTTGTCAATTTTTCAAGTCATGGCTCGATAGAAGAAAGTGTCACGTATGTTTGGTTCGTTTCAGTAAGTGATGAGAACTAACACTCAATAGCTGCCCTTAACTTTGGAGATGAAGGTGGCAGTGCTGAAATTTACAAAATGAAAATTAGGTTTCTATAAAACAATGTTGGCAAAATGATGGTAAAATAGCCATCGTGGTAAAGATCAGAAAATAAACAAAGTTGATATTTTTAGAAATATATTTCCAGTTTATATGTACAGTTGCCGTACTTAAAAACTATACACGTTTTTAAAAATCATGTTTTGGCACCCAAATTTCCTTTGTTATTCTTTCCTAATATAAGTTTCCTCTGTAACTCTGAAAATAAGAGCACACATTGAGCTCTGTAAATTACGACAACTGAAAACTACTTAGAGGATAGTACTGAGAGTTTCAAACTAGGTTTATTCACAAAATGGCGGTCGCTACTATCGCGTTACATATAAATAAAGGGGAATAACTCCTTACCAAACCTAACAGTACTCACTGATACCACAAAAGACGATGATAAATAAATATCATGAACAAAAAGGCAAACATTGATATAAGTTTATAAACTCAGGAATTGTGTTTTTAATTTTCCACGACGAATGATGCTGATGATGATTACAACGTAAAAATAAAAATGAACGACGAAACGGAAAAAAAAACTAACGTTCTATTATTTTGATTTTTCGGACTGTTGTTCTCATCTTTATTGTGGTATGTAAAAATACAACGTTGTGTATGTTCACAATTATGATAAGTGTTATATACTGATGGTTTTCACAGTACCAAATCAGCATATAATGTTATATACCCTTTTCTTGCTTCTTACTCTGGTCTTTTTCTTCTGGCCGGCTTTGCTATTCTGATCGTCTATCATCTTGGTCTGGTCTAGCGTCCGGTGTTGACTTGGTATATCTTCTAAGGTCTGGTCTTCTGTTAGGGATCACTCCTTATCAGAAGCCCTGTGTCATTGTTAGTTTTTAGGTAATAAACACAAGACTTTACGTTGATGTTACTTTATTTCCAAATCCCCAACCCAGACAATCTGCGCAGATGACAGGATGCGCATAGAAATGCGACTTACACCTTCGAGCTCCTACCTGCTAACTGACTGAGTTACTTAGTATCCTTAAACCGGAACAGGGTCTTCTATGCCTTCCGGTTCTCACCATCCATCCCCGGAAGGCAAGGTGAGTGCGAGGTCAAGCGCTGTCACTCACCCTCGAGGCCATCAGCTGCACTAATCGCTATTGTGATTTCTACACTACCTTAAAAAAGTATTAGGGATCCAATAATTATGTAACATAAGGACAACAGTCGGAAAAATCAAAATGATACACATCAAGCCTCATCTCAAACATTCAGAAAAACTAACGTTCTATTTTTTTTTCTATGGTTAAATGTATTTCAGTCCTATTTGACATGAAGGGAATATTTTCTTCAAATACCTTTGGAAAAAAAATGTTTTGCCAATTATATACCTACTTCACATTTGTTTTTTGGTTTTTTGTCTTTTTGTTTGTTTATTGTTTTTTGGGGTTTTTTATTTATATGTTTTTTGTTTTATTTTTTGTTATTTTCTTTTTCTTTTTGGTTTGTTCCTTTTTTTTTCGCTTTTTATTTGTATGTTTTTGTGCAACCACTTATGAGATCGAACGTAGTCCAAAACAGATGGTCGGTGAGACGTTCGCAGGGAATGTTCGCTATGTACCGGCGGCCGAACGGATATGGTCTCTGACTATGCCTGTGAAGTCCCGGTTTCGATTCCTGTCGGAGGGGAGTCGTTAGTATACATCGCTGAAGAGACTTAATAAAGTCGAAACAGTCTGTACGGTGTTCTGCATAGCGAGCCATCCTTTGCCGGGATTCACTTGTCAAGATTATTTTCTGTAATTATCGAATTTTATGCGATACATGCATTATAATTGCCTTCTAGCAAAAAATATAAATAATAATTTATTCAACAATGCTTCTATAAAAAACAAACATCCAAAAATCTATATATATATATATATATATATATATATATATATATATATATATGTGTGTGTGTGTGTGTGTGTGTGTGTGTGTATTTAGGCAACATTTTTTTCTTGTGGGCATATATTGTTAAATAATGCAGCCATTTTCTGTCTGCAAGTTTTGTCCTTTGTTTTTTTGTATTGCCGGATTATTTTTGTAATATCTGGCGAAAATTGGCTGATGTATTTGCCATATGCCTATAATTACTATAAATTATAATAGCAAAAGTAGTAATAATAATGACAATAATAATAATAACACTAAAAATAATAACAACAACAATAATAAACACAACTTATATAAATGGTAAATAGAATAGCCCATTGTTGTACGGTTTCAAAATACCCTGAAGATGGCCCACGATAGGACAGAAAGTACTCGGTCTATGACATATGGCAAATACATCAGCCAATTTTCGCCAGATATTACAAAAATAATCCGGCAATACGAAAAAACAAAGGACAAAACTTGCAGACAGAAAATGGCTGCATTATTTAACATATATATATATATATATATATATATATATATATATATATATATATATATATATATATATATATAAAGTCGAAAAATGGATGTGAATCCGACAATTATGTTGAAAGATAAAAACGAAAGAAATTATTCTTATTACATTTTATTTTGTATTCAAAATAATAATGAATATAATGCAATGTATACAAGGACAAATTCTTGGTCGAAACACGTGTCGGCATTCCAATAAATAATTCTTATCCATACATGCTCTTTCCTTTTATCTTTCAACATATATATATATATATATATATATATATATATATATATATATATATATAAGAAATCTTGTAAGACATCGAGAAAAAATCAATAAAATATACTTAAGAACATTGTCTGCCGTAATATATATATATATATATATATTAAAGAAATGGATACAATAGAAACCTACTCGAGTTTCACCATAAGGATCTTCAGGGTTAAATCCACTGAATTAATCGAGGTACCGATTAATTGCAGCCGATTACACGTGTGTTCAATGAAGTACTAAGTAATCTGTCTTTGCTCTTTCTTGTGTAATCTTCAAGTTGTTGGATTGTGGTTTCTACGCAGTCCTCTATGTTGGCAAGACCTCTTCCCCCTTCCTTTCTTGACACATATAATCTATCTCTATCGTCTCTAGGGTGGAGCGCCTTATTATTATTTCCTTTGACCATCATCCACTCAGACGAATATAAGCCTAGAGTCCATTTTCCTCTTCCTCCCCTTTTTCATCTTCTAGTTAATTAACATTGGGTATGGTCTTTTTGTTGGGATTATGTGCTCCGTCTGTATCTCAAAGTTCGTCTCATTCACCAGTCCAGATTCAGATTTATACATACACCATTTCACATTGCATGGTGAAAAATTGATTTATCATTATTTGCTTAAACAAAATTGTTCACAAATTCTTTTGCATATCACGTGCTCGGTTTTCCCTTTATCTCTTCGGCCTTCTGCCATCTTGTTTCCTTGTTCGTTTCGTGGGGTTATTTTTTTTTATGTTTTTTTTTATTTATTTATTTTATTTTATTTTTTTTTTTTGCTGCATTGGTGGATTATTCCCTACTGTTAAAAGAAAATAATAACACACTACATACGTGTGTGTATATTTATACACGCACGCACATACGCACACGTATACACGCGTATACGAACACACGCACATACACACAGACACACGAAAACACATATATATATATATCTATTATTAAACTAAAGCTGAGCGAATCAATGTTTGTCTCCTAAATGCTTTTTTCCTATTTAGTTTAATGACACAAAATTCATACTAAAATATTCTTTGATTTTAGGATTGAGTATTAATATTTCTTTGTAGTTATTTATTTTTAACTGTCCTCAATTAGCTAACGGTACGGATTCCTCTGACTCGCTCTTACCTCTTGTCCCCATCAGTTACCGCTACAATCAGGTCCTCCTCACGGCATCCAATATTCGCACAGAGCTGATCGATGTATGTTTTTGCAGGTCGGTTCATTCTGATGTGTCCAGGTGTCCACAGGTGAATGTCACTGATGAGTTCATCCTTACTTCTCCAAGCATCGCCAGAAGAAAAGTTTCCTTGGAGAAAACATGTTTATTGGGTTATTTATGTAGCAACCCAAATCTGTCAATCCTATTTCAAAGCGGACTTTTGAGGATAGTTTAGATTTTATGGTCATTTGGGTTCCTATGCGAGTGCTCTACCGAGTGAGCTAAACCAGCCCAATTCTTTTATGCCATATAAGAGTAAATTATTTGTACTAGTACAAAGTAAAAAAAACACCCTCCGGGCGATGTAAAAATAGATTTTTGAAACATATTGCCTGAGGGGTGGGAGTAAAAAACTCAATGTCATCGAGTTTGTACCCTAAGTAGGTAAAATCATCAAATTCATTAAAGGATTAAAAAATAAAACAATTTGAAATGTAAACTTTAAATATGTATTAAAATAAAACAAACTATATATAGATATATAATACCAGTCATGTATTTATTAAAACTTGTTTTAAAAAAATAATGAGGACTGTCTAATGTTGCATGTTCAAATTTTGAGTGTATTTATTCTGTTATGATGATTTTGGGTAATGTGACCTAAGCAGTGATGTAGTTTTTGTTACAGACAAAAACCGGAAGCGAATCTCCATTATTAATAGATTAAGAAAATTGTATTTTAAAACGTCTTCCAATAATGTAACAACCAACATGTTCATTTAATATACTATACCTATATATTTCAAATTCATTATATTATCTATATTGAATATATCTATATATATAAAAGGAAGTTTGGTATGTACATGTCGACGTATATCTCCGAAACGGGACGTCACTCAGATTCGAAATCTTGCATACCCCTTAATATCCTTCTAACTAAGAAACACGCCAAATTTGGTCATGTATTTTTTACTGATTAAGGGATATAATCAATTAATTAAACCAAAGTCAACCGATTTGCGGAACTGTCTGTATACCAGCTGCTGCTGATAATAGAATATTGCATACCCCTTAATATCCTTCTAATTAAGAAACACGCCAAATTTGGTCATGTATTTTTACTGATTAAGGGATATAATCAATTAATTAAACCAAAATCAACCGATTTGCGGAACTGTCTGTATACCAGCTGCTGCTGATAATAAAATACTGTTCGCTGCCTGCTTTCTATTATAGCTATACCAGCAGTTTAGTTTAATTTTAGTGAAAAATGGAAGGTGAAGATCATAAGATGACGCATGCATGAACGTGAATTCCATTTTTGCACATGCAATGATCACGTCATTGGCTTTCGTAAACAAACGTGCATATAAAAATTAACGGTTAATAACATCATATTCACACATTCACTATACACTTAACATCTTTCATTTTGTCCCTCACATAAACATTATTTAACAATGTCCTGAAGATGGTACAATATACCGAAATGCTTAAGTATTGACACATAAAATTGTTTCCCCTAATCATAACATCCTGTGTTTGTTATATTTTTTAAATATTTTCTTCTCATATTGTCGGATTTATTTCCTCACCGTATTTCACACATATATATATATATATATATATATATATATATATAATATGATGTTTATAAATCTATATATGTAATGCCAGATTTGTCTGTCTGTGTGTCCGTCTGTTTGCTTTTCCCGCCCATTTCCCGTCCTATACTAATTATGAAACCCCATTTCCCAATTTAAGTAACACGAATAGCTGTTACGACATATTTGGCACCTGGCCAATGTCAGGTAGCTCTACTAGTTGTATATATCATTCATATATTTATACCACATTTATATAACAGAAGAAAAAAAGAAAGAAAAACGAAATACAGTTCAAAAGGACAATCAAAAAAGAATTACGATTTTACAATTAA
This sequence comes from Doryteuthis pealeii, assembly GCA_023376005.1. Taxonomy (NCBI): domain Eukaryota; kingdom Metazoa; phylum Mollusca; class Cephalopoda; order Myopsida; family Loliginidae; genus Doryteuthis; species Doryteuthis pealeii. The sequence continues at coordinate 6,730,194 of CM042163.1, forward strand.
ATGAATGTACTGAGGAAAGGAAGATTGTGTAGCTGCAAATTTATAAGAGGGAGAAACAAATGAAAATATGATTCGAACTAATCACCGTTTACTGATGACGATGAAAAGAAGGCAATTACCGAAGACCTAAAGTATCACAAGCGATTGAAAGTGAGTTGTATATAAGTTGGACGCTCCACTATCATGTCCTTGTACCAGACAAAGTTAAGATCAGTAAATATCCAAGGGAAACCTTAGTAAATTTATTTATTTGCTAAGCTTAAGTTTGTTAAAAGGTCACAGTAATGGAGCGCTTCAAATAAAGAATGAAAGGGAAATACCGATAAATACTTTCTTTCTTTCTTTCTTATATATATATATATATATATATATATATAGAGAGAGAGAGAGAGAGAGAGAGAGAGAGAGAGAGGAGAGGGAGGGAGAAAGAGAGAGAGAGAGAGAGAAAGAATCAAAGAAAGAAAATAGAAAGAAAGAGAATAGAGAGAGAAAGATAGGAACAGAATTAGATAGATAGATAGATAGATAGATAGATAGATAGATAAACAGACTGGGATAGATAGATAGATAGATAGATAGATAGATAAAACACAAAGAAAGAAAGAATCAAAGAAAGAAAGAAAATAGAAAAAAGAAAGAGAATAGAGAGAGAAAGATAGGAACAGAATGAGATAGATAGATAGATAGATAGATAGATAGATAGATAAACAGACTGGGATAGATAGATAGATAGATAGAGAGATAGATAGAGAGATAGATAAACAGACTAGATAGATAGATAGATAGATAGATAGATAGATAGATAGATAGATAGATAGATAGATAGATAGATAGATAGATAGATAGATAGATAAACAGACTGGATAGATAGATAGATAGATAGATAGATAGATAGAGATAGATAGATAGATAGATAGATAGATAGATAGATAGATAGATAAAACACAAAGAAAGAAAGAATCAAAGAAAGAAAGAAAATAGAAAAAAGAAAGAGAATAGAGAGAAAAAGATAGGAACAGAATGAGATAGATAGATAGATAGATAGATAGATAGATAGATAGATAAACAGACTGGATAGATAGATAGATAGATAGATAGATAGATAGATAGATAGATAAACAGAGATAGATAGATAGATAGATAGATAGATAGATAGATAGATAGATAGATAAACAGACTGGATAGATAGATAGATAGATAGATACTGAACAGACAGATAGATAGATAGATAGATAGATAGATAGATAGATAGATAAACAGACTGGGATAGATAGATAGATAAATAGATAGATAGATAGATAGATAGATAGATAGATAGATAAACAGACTGGGATAGATAGATAGATAGATAGATAGATAGATACTGAACAGACTTGGTTAGATAGATAGATAGATAGATAGATAGATACTGAACAGACTGGGATAGATAGATAGATAGATAGATAAACAGACTGGGATAGATAGATAGATAGATAGATAGATAGATAGATAAAACACAAAGAAAGAAAGAATCAAAGAAAGAAAGAAAATAGTTATTCGCACAACTTCCGTTTTAATCGCTTCGACTCTTGTGTTTTCGAAGTCTGAAAATTTGTTTGACAACTGAAACCTTTTTTTTACTCAAAGTTTTAGTTCGAACTCTGAATTGTTCAACTTCAGAGTCGTTCGAGAACCGAAGTTCCACTATATTAGAAAAAAAAAATCAAAGGAAACAGTAAAATTGAATGTCAATAATTCGTCTGTCAATGATCCCGTAACCTGGCTTGGTCGTGGGGGGGGTCTACTCATATAACACAAATATCCTGGTAGAACCCATCCCTCTCCAGGTCTACAACGCGTTTGGATTCACAGTTTTCCTTCTCTTAGACTGGTTGCCATACCAATTTTAAAGAACACAGTCTGCTCTACTATTTGTCCATAACTGGAGGGAGAATAATTGGATCCACACCTTTCCCTTTCTCGGGGAGCCTACGACGATAATTTACAGCGATAACCGTTACACAACTTATGTATGGTGCCTCGGGCACAAATAGCCTAGCGGAGCCCATACCTCGTCAGGTTTACAACTAGTTTGAATTCAAAGTGTTCCTTCTCCTAGACCGTTACCATACCAAAACTAACCATTCTTTCCTACTATTTACCCAAAACTGGAGGGAGACCAGTTGAATTCATACCTTTCTTGAGTAGCCGAGTCCACTCCCTACAACGATAATCGTTATTCTAAGAGCGCCTCCAATAATCAATACAAAATAAGTTCATATTTATTTATTGAGTTTTTGAATCTTTTAATTGGTTGTCTAACTTTGTAAGTAGAAAGATTTTATATGTGTTTTTTTTTTTTTTTGAACGACTCATTTGTATATGCTTGGTTTTTGTTTTTTTTATTATGATTGAAAAAAAATAATGAAAAGTTTAATTGATAAAAGAGAAAAGAGAAAAAAAAAGATGGATTTGTTGTTGAAATGAAATGGATTTGATTGTTTGTTTGTTGTTTTATTTAAGTGTCAACAACAACAACAACAACAACAATAATAACAACCAATTAACTGTGTTTATCTGAACATTTACAGCAACGAAAATAATATTGCAATGCGACTGAAACTTTTTGAAAAATATGTAAAATAAATAAAAATGTTTTGACAAGTTTATGTTTTTGTTTTTTGTTTTTTGTTTTTTGTTTCTTTTTGGGGTCTTTTTGTTGCTGGGGTTTTTGTTTTTTGGGGTTTTTTTTTTGTTTTTGGGGTTTTTTTTTCTTACTTGTTTTGTGCATGGGGGAAGAAGGAAAGGAAAGAAAAAGAACATGCTACGCAAAAAAATATAATAAGAAAGAAAGCAAGAAAGAGAGTAGGGGAAAGATAGAGAGGTGGGGTGAGCACGTGGAAGCGATAACGCTAATCGGTTCAAATCGAACATAATAAAAAGAGGAAAAGAACGAAAGAACGAAAAAAAAACAGAGATAGCGAGAGAGAGAGAGAGAGAGAGAGAGAGAGAGAGAGAGAGTGTGTGTGTGTGTGTGAGAGAGAGAGAGAGAGAGAGAGAGAGAATTCAGAGAGACTGAGAGGTCGAGTAAGAGTGTGTGAGAGAGAAAGAAAGAGAGAAAGAAAAGAGAGAGAAAGGGTGAGGAGAGAGAGAGAGAACTCAGAGAGACTGGCTGGTCGAGAAAATGTATCTGTGTGTGTGTGTGTGTGTGTGTGTGTGTGTGTGTGAGAGAGAGAGAGAGAGAGAGAGAGAGAGAGAGAGAAAGAGACTGGGAGATCGAGTAAGAGTGTGTGTGAGAGAGAAAGAAAGAGAGAAAGAAAAGAGAGAGAAAGAAAAGAGAGAGTGAGAGAGAATTCAGAGAGACTGGCTGGTCGAGAAAATGTATCTGTGTGAGTGTGTGTGTTTGTGTATCTTTGTGTGTGTGTGTGTGTGTGTGTGTGTGTGTGTGTGTGTGCATTTACCAACCCCTCCGCATGAGCAGGATGCGACACAATATCAATTTGTTAAGTAGAGTTTAACAGGTTTGAATTCAGAGTTTTCCTTCTCCTAGGCCGGTTGACATACCAAAGTTAAGTAAATCTACCACAGAGTTTCATTTAGAGACATCGTTAATAAATAAGATTTATTTTGACTATAAATTAGATACTCATTGATAAACTACCGCATTTCCTGAGAGTATTGTGATGCAACGCCATCTTTTTATAATGGATATTCGATGTCTGTGTATCCGTAACCGAAACTACGCCACTGCTTACATCACAATACTCTCAGGAAATGCGGTAGTTTATCAATGAGTATTTAATTCATAGTCAAAATAAATCTTCTTTATTAACGATGTCTCTGAATGAAAATCTGAGTCAGATTTCCATAAGAACTTCCCATGTTATTAAGGCTTTTGATTTGGTTTGGTTTGTTTTACGGCATATCAACCTCAGTGGGTCATTTAATGCCGATAAAGTTTTGAAATAAATCAATTCTTAATGGATAATACAATTTTTTTATAAATACATTTTTCTATTTAACCCATAGATGGGACCCTAACAGGTACTACCACTCCGGGTCAGAGTGGACCAGGGAGCAATGGGGATGAAGGGGTGCTCCACATTCCCCAAACCTCCAAAACTGGAACCTCACCATCAGATAGAGTTTAACGTCATTCCCAGGACATGTAGACCCGCAGCCACCGCCTTCTACCATCCATATGATAAAAAGGGGTTGGGGCTTGCCATAAGGGCAATAGGGTTGGGAAAATCATATAGGTGCTAGGGCTTGACGTGACCAGCCGATTGATCGGAGGGGGCCTCTCCGACCGCCCGTCTAGCCCAAGATAGGGCCAACGTGGAGTATTGCATGTCATGAACTGCTCATCCACCTGGGCTCTATCCTTAAGCATCACGGGTCGCCACCCACGGCCAACAGGTGGCCCCATTGGGGGAGTCTTACCCCTCTGCAGAGGTGCAGTCGGTGCATTCTAACGCCCCACCGACAGGGCGGATCTTGTAAAATGTCTTATATATCATTAAGAAATAAAGGTTTACATAATATATGGTATGGTTAGTTTGCCTACTAATTCTAACAAAACTGGGTTTAATAAATAATTACTTGGTGTTATTGATCTCTAATATCATTTTTATATGCGTTCTTATTTAATTTCATTAGTGTTTCTAATTTGGTATATCTCATTACATTATAACTTAAATGCTTATTACTCAGCCGAAGCTTATGGGTGGTAGGCACAAAAATGCGTTGATACCGTCGGCATTCCCCCTTAAAGGGGTGCCTCGGGCACTGGGCAGTAAACCCATCCCTGCCCCTTTAAATCAAGGGTAGCCCCCTGGGATCGACGCTATTAATTACTGTTAACAGCGGTCCCCCGGAACAAGAGGAGGTAATGGATGTCATATACGACACATTTAGCTTACCTACTCCACAAGCAGCCCCTCAACAACGCCATTCTTCAAGAAAACGAAGAGCGACGGAATTTATCAATATAAATCCCAAGAGAAAAAAAATATTATGACTCCTGTGGAGTGAAATCTTAGGAGGGGGGTGTTATAGGTGATATACCCTATAGACTATAGTGGAATGCGCCGACGGTTACTACAAGTAACAGGGACAATTATAGCTTGAGAGTAAGCCAATGCGAGTCAGCTCATAACTCTATTCGTCGGACGTAATTCCCACTTCTTTGTACTGTAATTGTCTACTCTTTTGTTAATACATTTTCCTACATTTGTTACCCATCGTTTTGTTCTTATTTTGACCCCTTAAAACCCCGCAACAATTACTTTATCGGTCCAGCGACCGAAGCTCACTGAACCCCCGATCTACATAAAGTGTAATCTTTTTACATACGTTCTTATTTAATTTCGTTAGTCTATGTAAAGTAAGTAAAGTCGACGGGGCGGCCTAAAGTCGGTATCAGCCAGTCAGCGAGGGAGTCTATCCCCTTTTCAATAGCGCTAGACCAAGGAGATTGTTTTAGCATCTGAGGTGGAGCGCCACACCTACCAACAGCTCCTTACTTTACCGCACAGCTCCCTGTGCTACTCATAACGCTGAATTGGCGGGGACCGGTATCGAACTAGGAACCTTGCGGTTTCTAGCCGAACGCTCTACCGACTGAGCTAACCCGGCCCCAAGTCTATGTAATCTGATTTATTTCATTACATTAAAACTTAAATACTCACACGCATATTCTTGCTAGTGTTTAATGAATAACTGACACTTTTTCTGTATATGAGACCAGAAACAAAAAATGTTCGAACAAACGACTGTGAAAAAAAAACCCTGATAAGCCTGTTTATGTGGTGCTGACCTATTAGGTCTTCAACTCAGCCGCTAGGCGCCGCTACGGTCGCATCTGATAGGAAATATCAAAAATAAAAATGGCGGCTTGAAAATTCAAATTGAATTGAAACAAAAAAAGCATTGATAGAAATATGAGTTTAGCGTCATGATCAGGAGACGTTTATAAAATATTTTAATAGGACACGTAAAAGCGAATTCATCATAAAAGCGATGGAAAAAAATTTCTAAAAAGAAAGTTAGGCTACCCTTATAATTAGATGTATAATCTAAAATAAATATTCTTTTTTCGGTCAATCCTCATCAGAGAAATGCATTGAAAGCAGGTTATACGAAGGTTGGAATAATTGAGAAAAAAGGTACTTTTTCTTTCCCCCCCCTTTTTCAATAAGAACGAGAAAATAAGAGAAATTACGAACCATGCGGAGGGGTTCGGAAAATTTCTGGTTCCACCACACGAAAGGTTGAGGCTTGAGGTGTTGAAGAGAAGCAATTGGTGGAACCTTTTTGTATACACAGATGTTAACACAGAGCTGGCTGGTTGGATACGGAAGATATATGTGTAAATAAATGTAAATATCTTATTATAATGGAGATTGTGTGTTTTCTGTCTGTAACCGAACTATATTACTTACTCAAGTCACATCACAATTCCCTTAATTATTACGTCAAATTCTCCATGATTCATTCTTTTAAACTTCAGTTATTAATAAAAATTGTTTTACATTATTAATACTGTTGACCATATCTACGTACTGTATTTACCGCGTACCCCACTTGTACGGGTCAGGCACAAAGTCCCTATTAACGTGGACCACCACAAACGAAGCTCATGGAGGGGCAGGTGAAAAAATTGCGTCGATCCCGTCGGCATTCCCCCTCAAGGGGGGCGCCTCAGGCACTGGGCAATAAACCCAGCCTGCCCCTTTAAATCGAGGGGCAGGTGTTGCCTGGGGGGATGGCCCCTGGGATCGACGCCGTTAAATATAGCAATGTGTCCAGAGGCCGAACACTGTTGACCTATTCTACGTTACTAATAACATGCAATGTATTTATATATACAACAAACAATAGCGGTTTACAGTTTGAACGAGAAGGCTAATTTGCATATTGATATTTAAAATTTTATTTTAATAAATATGTGCTTGGTATTATGATTTCTAATTGTTTGGTTTTATCTAAGAAATATAAACAAAAATCTCGTGGATAAATCTTAAAAGAAATTTTATTTACAAGAAGAAATAACTGTATATATTATCCTTTACTTCCTATTTTAACTAATAGTTAAATTAGGAGAATTTACCAATGAAAGAGGGGAGTAATGGAAAATGATGGAATAGTTAGTTTCAAGTTGTTCTATTTTTTCGATTATACCCCCTCTGTTGCAGATCTTTTTATCTGCATTCTTAGTCAGTTTCATTAGCCTTTCTAATTTAATATGATTATTTTATTATATCAAAACTAATACTTGCACCGGAGGGTGATGCATATTTGCTAGTTATTATAAGAAAGATTATGTAACTGTCAGTCTGTAACTGAAACTACGTCACCAATGACGTCACGATTTACTTAGCTATTTAAGTTATATTCTCAACGATTAGGAAATAGTCTTTATTTAATCTTAATTAACATCTTATTTATTAACGATATCTCTATTTAAAGTCTAGCTGAGTTAGATTTGCCGCAAAACTGCCCATATTATTAATGCATTTAAAATCCTGATAGCTGTGTATATTATCTCTAAGAAATAAAGATTTACATAGATATACTATGTAAATCTTTATTTCTTAGAGATTATAAAGAGATATATAAGAGATATATAAGATGGGATTAATTTGCATAATGATTTTAAACAAAACCGGGTTTAATAAAATAATTATTGCTGATTTCTCCTACTAACATGTTATTCTCAACTATATCAAAAGGCCAATCCTGTATATAATTTTATATAGAAATCAATTAAAATGATATCAAAGAAAGTGTAATATTTTTATATTCGTTCTTATTTAGTTTCGTTAGTCTTTCTAATCCAATATGATATTTTGTTATATAAAAATTTAGATACTTGCGTCCAGGGGACGCATACATTTGCTAGTTGACAGAATATCAACGTTTCGGTCTATTAGACCATCTTCAGGACTTGGATATAGTTCTTGCTCAATGATGGACATTCTACAAACCACCCCTCCCCCTACTTGACGAACTTCTGTTTCAGCATTTTGAGAATGTCCTTCATTGAAGCAAGTACTATATCAAGTCCCGAAAGATGGTCTAACAGACCGAAACGTTGCATCGTCGACAATAAATATCCAGTTTCCATAACATCCCGTGTTTGTCTACTTTTCTCCACACACACACACACACACACACACACCACACACACACATATATATATATTATATATATATATATATATATATATATACTATATATATATGAAATAAATATTTTAGAAAAAAACAAGCACATGATTGTTTTTTTCTAAAATATTTATTTCATACTGTCGGATTACTTCCATTCACTTTTTCATATATAATATAATTATATATTATATATATATATATATATATATATATATATATATATATATATAATAAGTAAAATATGTAAAGGTTTACATATCTATTTATTAGGTGACAAAGGAACAATCACAACCATATTGGTTTCATGCGATGCAAATCATCAGGTGAAGATGTTTCAAAAATATATATATAATATATATATATTAATATATATATATATATATATATGGAGATTTATACCAAAACTTGCTAGTAAGGGATGATTCTATATGTGATTTCAAGATCCACTGTACTAATATTGAATGGATCACAGATTGTAGTATGAATACAGTGATCACTTAAATCACTAAAGACGAGAGTGTTATATAAAATAACCTTTTAGAATTATATACAGAGCAATAATTTAATCAATAAAGGAAGAACTCAAACATGTAATCCATAATAAATTTATTTCGATGAAATTGGGCCCATATATAATCTAAGTTGATTTAAACGGTCCCAAATTTTCGCCGTCGCATCTCAGATGGGTCTCCAATTCACTTATCATTCACAAGATAAGTGATTGAGACCCATCTGATGAGGGCGAAAATTTGGGAGCCGGTTTAAATCAACTTAGATTTTATATGGGCCCCAATTTTCGTCGAAATAAATTATTATGGGATTACTGTATTGAGTTCTTTCCTTTATTGATACTAGCAAATATATGCACCTTCCGGGTGCAAGTTTTAAGTTTTAAATGTAATAAAATTTAGATTAAAATCAGAGAAGGCTAATGAAACTAATTATAAATTCAAATAAAAAAAGATTTCGAAACGGAGGGGTAATAATCGGAAAATAGAACAACTGAAACTTACTCTTTTCATCACTTCCGTTTTTCAATGCCTAAATTTTCCTAATTTAACTATTTAGTTAAAATAGGAAGTAAAGAATAAAATTACAGTTATTTCTTCTTGTTAATGAATTTCTTTAGGATTATTGAAGAGATGTTTACTCATATTCATTAAGAAAAACCAAACAATTAGAAATCAATAATACCAAGCCAATTTTTATAAAATCAGTTTTTTTTAATATCAATATGCAAATTTAGCTTTACGTTTACACTGAAAACTGGTATTTTGTTGTATATATAAATACAATTGCATGTTATTAGTATTTAGTAAGGCCAACAGTATTAATAATGTCAAACAGTTTTATTATTAATTGGCGGTTTAAATAGAATAGAATCATGGAGAATGTGATGTAAATAACTAAGGGAATTGTGACTTGAAGTAGTAATATAGTTTCGGTTACAGACAGAAAAACACACAATCTCCATATTAATAAGATATATATATATATATATATATATATATATATATTGATCATGAAAGCTGTTATAAAACAATAATAAAATGACTCATCAATTGAAATAGATGATTCCTCTAAAAATCACATAAACACAAAAATCATTTTTTTTGCTGTAATTGAATTTTTCATATTCATCCGAGGAATGCTTTAATTATAATGAAACTTATACGTCATATCTAAAAGCGAAATCAAATCTTTTATTAAAGTTGTTATCACTGGTTTGCTTTCTCATGTTGTAACAGATAACCTACATAGACTTATTGTTCACTGTATAACCGATTTAGATTTGCCTTCGAAAAATCTGCAGTGGAAATTTAATGATAATTATTAAAGATGATGAAATCTTCAGCATCTTAATGAATATGAAATTATTTGATTTTCAAGAAAATAATTACAAGTTTTGAAGCTTTTCTCATACACACACACACACACCACAACACACACACACACATTTTTCCCCTATTAAGTAAATTTGAATTTACTATTTCAGTTTCTAATGTATACCCTAAATAACACTATTATCCCATATTCAAACAGGTACCGGCCCTGTCGACTGAGGCGTTAGAATGCACCTCTGCAGAGGGGTAAGACTCCCCAATGGGACACCTCTTGGCCGTGGGTGGCGGCTCGTAGTGCTTAAGGATAGAGGCCCAGGTGGAATGAGCATTCATGACATGCAATACTCCACTTTTGGCCCTATCTTGGGCTAGTACGGGCGGTCGGAGAGGCCCCTCCGATCAATCGTGGTCACGCCAAGCCCTAGCACCTATATGATTTTCCCAACCCTATTGCCCTTATGGCAAGCCCCAACCCCTTTTTATCATATGGGTGCTAGAAGGCGGTGGCTGCCGGGTCTACATGTCCTGGGAATGACGTTAAACTCTATCTGATGGTGAGGTTCCAGTTTTGGAGGTTTGGGGAATGTGGAGCACCCCTTCATCACCATTGCTCTCCTGGTCACTTTGACCCGGAGTGGTAGTACCTTTAGGGTCCCATCTTATGGGTTAAATAGAAAAAATGTATTTATAAAAAAAATTGTATTATCCATTAAGAATTGATTTATTTCAAACTTTATCGGCATTAAATTACCCACTGGAGGTTGATATGCTGTAAAACAAAACAAACCAAACCAAACCAAATCAAACAGGTAACCCCAGTCGCTATCGTTTATCCCCCCCCCCAACGAATGGAAACCCAGCACGTGACGGCAGTCCGCATCTCTGCCTGTAGTTATACGTTTATCGTTGCGACTTAAACTAGGGTTTGTTTGGGCGAACCTCGACATCCCGAAAACCCATCATGGGAGAAGCAGTAAATGAATTGGATTGGGCATGCTCCTGTTGCTGGCACATAAACCAATATGCCTTTCCACCCTTGCTACCAAACCCCAGAGGACTAGGGTTTTTTTTCCACTGCTGCCATTACCCCCTTTGAGTATATATAATTGAAATAATCCCGACAAGCAAACTCGGGCAAATACCGCTTGCGATGTATGGAACAGTGAACAGCTGTTTCGACCAAATCAGCAGTGTATATCTAATTAGGTCGAAACAGCTGTACAGTGAACATACTGAAGACATCCTTTTGGTGTCATACCAAGGCACCTTTTTTGGCTATACCCCAGCACACCCAATTTTGGTATCATACACCAGACACCCCAGTTTGATGTCATACCCAGATATCTCTTTTTGGTGTCATACCCAGACACCCCATTTTTGTGTCATATACCCCAGACACCCCCTTTTGGTGTCATACCCCAGACACCGCCCTTTTTGGTGTCATACCCCAGACACCCCTTTTTGGTGTCATACCCCAGACACCCCCTTTTTGGTGTCATACCCCAGAACACCCCTTTTGGTGTCGATACCCCAGACACCCCCTTTTTGGTGTCATTACCCCAGACACCCCATTTTGGTTCATACCCAGACACCCCTTTTGGTGTCATACCCCAGACACCCCCTTTTTGGTGTCATACCCCAGACACCCCTTTTGGTGTCATACACAGGACACCCCATTTTGGTGTCATACCCCAGATACCTCTTTTTGGTGTCATGCCCCAGACACCCCATTTTGGTGTCATACCCCAGATACCTCTTTTTGGTGTCATACCCCCAGATAAACTTTCTTTTTGGTATCATACCTAAGACATCTCTTTGCATGGATACGCTCAACGTCTCATTTCTTAAATGATGTCAAATTCTTTTCATAAAATGAGGAAAAAATTTGACATTTCATTTCATAAAATATTTTAGGAGACGCATATATATATATTATATATATATTATATATATACTTAGAAAGAAAAGGAAAAACTCAACAACCGTAATTCCATAATAAATTTTTTCGACAAAATTGGGGCCTATATAAATCTAAAGTTGATTTATATATAGTCTGCCCAAAATCAGTCTCATCAGATGGAGAATCAGGTTATTTGAATTGCATAACTGAAAAATGTACCTTTCTCAAAAAAAAATTAAAAGAAAAAATTTAAAAAAAAAAAAGAATTTTTTATTTTTTATTTATATTTTATTTTTATCAATACTATATTTATACAACCATATATTATCTAATATATTTTTAGGTTTAAATATTATTTTTTATTATATATATTTCTTATTTATATATTTTTTTAATATATATTTTTGTTTTTTCTTACTTTATACTGTTCAGATTCATCAATAGTTTAATCATAGTTTAATTTTGTACTACTACCATCCCCTAAGAAACCAAGCAAACTTCGAAAAGTATCTTTTTTTCTCATTTGACTCTGTCACCATGCGTGACAGTCCTTTACATTAAAAAAAATTTTTTAATTTATTTGTTATTTTATTTTTATTATAGACCCCAATTGTTTTGAAAATATATATATAATATATATAATTATATATAATATATGATATATATATATATAATTTTATTATAATGATAGATTGTGTGTTTTTCTGTCCGTAACCGAACTTATTACTAATCGAGTCACAATTCACATAGTTATTTACATTGCACATTCTTTCATGATTTATTTATATTTAAACCTCACATTATTAAATAAAATTGTTTTGCATTATTAATACTGTTGACCATATTACATGATATTTCTCCACGTACCCCCCACTTGTACGGGTCAGGGACAAAGGCCCCTATTTATGGTGGGACCACCCAACAAGCCGAGACTCATGGAGTGGCCAGTGTGAAAAATTGCGTCGCATCCCGTCGGCATTCCCCCTCAAGGGGGGCGCCTCAGGCACTGGGCATAAACGCCAGCCCTGCCCCTTAATCGAGGGGGCAGGTGTTGCCCTGGGGGGAATGGCCTCCCTGGGATCGATGCTTGTTAATTAATATCAATGGTCCAGAGGCGAGCCACTGTTGACCATATTTACATACTAATACATGCAATTATATTTATATTTACAAAAATAGCGGTTTGCAGTGGAATGGGAGGAGGTTAATTTGCATATTGATATAAAATTTGATTTAATATATATTGCTTAGTCTTAATTGATTCTAATTGTTTGGTTTTATCTTTTAATGAATATGAAGCAAAAAATACATCGCTAATAATCTTAAAAGAAATCCATTTAACAATATTAACAGTAATTCTATTCTATAAATTCCTAAATTTATAACTAAATAGTTAAATTATTGAAAATTTAGCAATGAACAGTACGGAAGTGAAGAGAAAGCAAGTTTTAGTGTGTCCCCCACTGTTTCAAATCTTTTTATCGGCATCTTATTAGTTTCATTAGCTTTTCTAAGTTAAGCACAAGTTAACACAATTTGTATTACATTAAACTTAAATACTTGCACCGCGGAGGGTGCATATATTTGCTAGTATATATAACGTATGTGTTCAATAAGGATGAATATATAGAGATGAAATTATTTATAGAGATAACATAAATATCTATTAAGCGGCATACGATGTATTATATATACATAATTGCGATAAACAAAAATAAAAAACGATAACCCCCTCCCCCTTATCTCTGATGAATACTTGGGTATCCACGATGTGCAAGGAGGAAAGTGATTATATTTTACTCCTCTTTTTCCTCTTGTCCATTGTCATTCAAAATGTTTCATATGCATAACGTTCGTTTGTATCTTGTTTTCTTTCGCAACAGGTTAGCGCGATTTTTTCTTATATTTTTTTAAATTTTATATTTAAAAAGCTATAAATAAACTCTATAAACATTTTCAATGAGTTAAAGTTTACACATGTCAATTTCTCTTTTATAACATTCTTTTCTCTTTCTTTCTTTCTTTCTTTCTATCTATCTCTTCTTTCTTTTTCTTTCTTTCTTTCCTTATCTTCAACCGACTATTCTTCTATTTTCTTTTTATAATATTTCTTCTCTTGTTTGTTTGTTTCTTTTCTTTCTACTTTTCTTTCTTTCTATTATCTTCTATGATATTACGTATTTGACAGAGTTTCCAGTGATAAAAATAGCGGGTTTTAAACTGTGTATTTCTAACTTTGTAAACTTGGGGGTGTTAGTTTATCTGCGTTATTGTCCCCATCTTCATTTGTTATGTAGACAACGTTTTCGTCGATATGCTCTCCGGCCTGTCCAATTGACAATGGCCTTGGATAAGGTAGTTAGGTTAAAGACAGTTCTAAGTGAAAGTTATCTCTGGTTCCCGAGTTCAATCCTGAGTAGAGGGCAGTAACATAGAAAAATAATTACACAACTCCTAACCCAGCTATAGTTTAGCGGATGAGAACAAGGATACCCCCGAGGCACTAAATAAAGGGTATGTTCAAAGTTGCGTGATGGCTCCGATTACGACAAGAATGTTCCCGGTTCGAAAGAAGGTTCCAGAGTCCGACAGAGAATACCGTGAAGAAGGTCCGGAGGGCATATGGCGACGCGAACGTTGTACAAAATAACAATGAAGATGGGGACATAGTCCGAATAACACAGATAATACTAATCTTCAAAGCCACATCTAAACATGTCAGAGAAATGGGAGCTGTTGTTGCGTAAACGGTTATCGCCGTAGGAATGGAGCTTTGTAAACTGGGTTCAATTCCAAGCATGATGTATTTCTGGTTTCCTTTAACCTTTATCTACTATTGCCATTCCGCAATAGACATGTCCTCAAATGTTGACAAGAATAGTATCATATCGTGATCCTTTACTAAAGAATAGAAATTTATTCTTTAATCATTTCATTTCTCTTTTTGACTAAACTTGCAAATCAGCCCTAAAATTAAAACGGAATACTTTTTGGGTGGTCCCCGCATGTCAGTTTTAAACTACAGTGTATGATGAACTTTTTGGCGAATCGGGTTACGGTTTAGGGGTTTGGGGATTAAGGTTGTTTTTAATTACGCATATGCTTAAAAAAACAACAACAACAAAAAACCCAAATTACTATACATTTAATTAACCATTGAATTAATATTGAAACCAACGATAGACACAATTATCTCAGTTGTTTGTGTTAGCATTTTAATGTATAATTCATAAATTCAATTAACTTTGGTTTTAAAAATATATTTTTCAATATTAAATGTATAGTAATTTGGGGGTTTTGTTGTTGTTGTTTTTTTAGCAATACGTAATTAAAAACAACTTAATCCCCAAACCCCAAACGCGTAACCGCAATTCGCAAAAGTTCATACCACTGGTAGTTAAACTGTCATTGAGCATCACCATAAAAGTTTCCGTTTTAATTTTAGGGATGATTGCAAGTATTATACCCTTTTTTTTTAACACTCAACCATTTTCTAAGAAGCTGCCGATCTCAGGCATTTTCGTGGGTGGGGTGCCGGGCATTCTTGATTGTCGGACGTTTTGGGGCGCTCTGGTCAGTTAAAGGGTTTAGCTGGAAAAAAAAACTCGCGTAAGCATTACAATAAGTTCAACTTTTAACTAAATTATCTATATATTAATACCTCGTGTTCCTTAATTGTACGATCGTTATCATCTTTTGGCAGATACTCTGGTTAAAAAGGGACCGTCCAAATCATCGAAGATGAATATGCAAAAAAATATAAATTGCCGGATTATGCCTGGTGTTGCGATTCTTATTTCTTATGAGTGTCATCGCGCTCAACTAATATAAAGAACGCATTCATGTATTTATTATGAAGAAGAAATGAGAAGAAAAAGATATGCTTACACAGAAAATATAATATTAAGGGAATAGAAGAAAAGTAGAGAAAATATAAGAGAGGGGTGAGTCGCGGAAAGCGACTAATGTTAATTCTGTTTCATCGAACATAATGAAATATGAAAAAGAAAGAGAAAGAAGAAAGAAGAGTAGATAAAAGATTGAGAGAGGGGTAGTGCGGCGAAAGCGATAGTGCTAATCTGTTTCAATCGAACATAATAAATATGAAAAAGAGGAAAAGAAAGAAAACAAAGGGTGCGGAGGGGGAGAGTTAATCAAGATTATTATACTTTTCACATATTGAACCATTTTTGCTCTTAAAGCAAACATATCAAACGTTGTATATAAGTTAAATTATCCAATCTGGTGTATTCAAGGTCCTGCTAGTTAATACTAATTGTGTAAATCAATTTCCAGTGGAGAAATAGCAGCTTTTACACTGTGTATTCAACTCGGAGATCTTAGAGGCTCTCGTTGCGTAACGGTTTATCGCGCATAGGAATTGGACTCGGGCATACTGAGTTCAAATCCTAAACGAGTCTGTTTGTATTTCTAAATCAGAAAAGAGTGGGAAGTAATGCAATAATGGATATACGTATTTACCAAACCCTTCCACACATACAGTTTATTTGGCCCTATCTTGGGGCTAGACGGGCGGTCGAGCGGCCCCGCTCCGATTCAACTTGGCTGGTCACGTCAATCCTACCACTATATGATTTTCCCAACGCCTAATTGCCGCTTATGGGCTAAGCCCCAAGCCCTTTTTATCATAATGGGTGCTAGAAAAGACGGTTACTGGAGGTGTACATGTCCTGGGATGACGTTAACTCTATCTGATGTGAGGTTCCAGTTCTGGAGGTTTGGGGAATGTAGAGCACCGCTTGCATCACCATTGCTCCCTGGTCCACTCTACCCGGAGTGGTAGTACCTGTGGGTCCCATCTATGGGTTAAATAGGAAAATGTGTTAATAAAAAAAAATTGATTATCCATTAAGGAATTTTATTTATTTCAAAACTTTATCGCATTAAATGACCACTTGAGGTCTGATATGCCGCTAAAACAAAACAAACCAAGCAACATACAGTTTGTGACACGAGGCTCATTCTTAAGCGGTGTTTAACTGGTTTGAATTCAGAGTTTATCCTTCTCCTCGCCATAGGCTGGGGGAGAATACTTGGACCTTCATACCTATCGACAAGGATATTAAGTGCAATGTGAAATGCAAAAAATCTCGTCCGAGGTATTTGAAACTCGTCTCACCATGCCTCATTTCATACGACATCCGAAACAATTGCATACATATATATATTTACCAACCCTCTCGCTCGCGGGCAGGATGTGACACAGGTCAATTCATTAAGCGGAGTTTCAACAGGTTTATTCAGAGTTTTCCTTCTCGTCTAGACCGGTGCTGCCTAACCAAAGTTAAAGAGCCAGTACTGCCCTACTTATTATCCAAACTAGAGGGAGAGCAAGGATTCATACCTTCCCAATTGGTATTTATTAGCTCTAAGTGAAATGCAATTTACCACGCCAGGATTTGAATCGGGGTGACGAATCCATTTTCGCCATGACTTTAACCTATTACACACGCAACCGCTTCCATGCGAAACAATTGCATATAGGAAACTTAAATTCCAATTTGGAGAAGAAATATTTTTTGTTGCTTAATGGCATATCAACTCTGTGCGGGATACTTATGCCAACCATCTGCTAGCTGTATTCTCGTGGCACTACTCGCCGAATTATGTCTCTTATGGATCTCTCTCTNGAATATCATTTATATGCGTTCTTATTTAATTTCATTAGGTGTTTCTAATTTGGTATATCTCATTACATTATAACTTAAATGCTTTATTACTCAGCCGCAAGCTTATGGGTGGTAGCACAAAAATGCGTTGATACCGTCGGCATTCCCCTTAAAGGGGTGCCTCGGGCACTGGGCAGTAAACCCATCCCTGCCCTTTAAATCAAGGGTAGCCCCCTGGGATCGACGCTATTAATTACTGTTAACAGCGGTCCCCCCGAAACAGAGGGAGGTAATGGATGTCATATACGACCATTTAGCTTACCTACTCCACAAGCAGCCCCTCAACAACGCCATTCTTCAAGAAAACGAAAGAGCGACGGAATTTATCAATATAAATCCCAAGAGAAAAAAAATATTATGACTCCTGTGGAGTGAAATCTTAGGAGGGGGTGTTATAGGTGATATACCCTATAGACTATAGTGGGAATGCGCCGACGGTTACTACAAGTAACAGGGACAATTATAGCTTGAGAGTAAGCCAATGCGGAGTCAGCTCATAACTCTATTCGTCGGACGTAATTCCCCACTTCTTTGTACTGTAATTGTCTACTCTTTTGTTAATACATTTTCCTACATTTGTTACCCATCGTTTTGTTCTTATTTTGACCCTTAAAACCCCGCAAACAATTACTTTATCGGTCCAGCGACCGAAGCTCACTGAACCCCGATCTACATAAAGTGTAATCTTTTTACATACGTTCTTATTTAATTTTTCGTTAGTCTATGTAAAGTAAGAAAGTCGACGGGGCGGCCTAAAGTCGGATCAGCCAGTCAGCGAGGGAGTCTATCCCCTTTTTCAATAGCGCTAGACCAAGGAGATTGTTTTAGCATCTGAGGTGGAGCGCCACACCTACCACAGCTCCTTACTTTTACCGCCACAGCTCCCTGTGCTACTCATAACGCTGAATTGGCGGGACCGGTATCGAACTAGGAACCTTGCGGTTTCTAGCCGAACGCTCTACCGACTGAGCTAACCCGGCCCAAGTCTATGTAATCTGATTTATTTCATTACATTAAAACTTAAATACTCACACGCATATTCTTGCTAGTGTTTTAATGAATAACTGACACTTTTTCTGTATATGAGACCAGAAACAAAAAATGTTCGAACAAACGACTGTGAAAAAAAAAACCCTGATAAGCCTGTTTATGTGGTGCTGACCTATTAGGTCTTCAACTCAGCCGCTAGCGCCGCTACGGTCGCATCTGATAGGAAATATCAAAAATAAAAAATGGCGGCTTGAAAATTCAAATTGAATTGAAACAAAAAAAGCATTGATAGAAATATGAGTTAGCGTCATGATCAGGAGACGTTTATAAAATATTTTAATAGGACACGTAAAAGCGAATTCATCATAAAAGCGATGGAAAAAAAATTTTCTAAAAAGAAATAGGCTACCCTTATAATTAGATGTATAATCTAAAATAAATATTCTTTTTCGGTCAATCCTCATCAGAGAAATGCATTGAAAGCAGGTTTATACGAAGGTTGGAATAATTGAGAAAAAAAGGTACTTTTTTCTTTCCCCCCCCCCTTTTTCAATAAGAACGAGAAAATAAGAGAAATTACGAACCATGCGGAGGGGTTCGGAAATTTCTGGTTCCACCACACGAAAGGTTGAGGCTTGAGGTGTTGAAGAGAAGCAATTGGTGGAACCTTTTTTGTATACACAGAGCTGGCTGGTTGGATACGGAAGATATATGGTAAATAAATGTAATATCTTATTATAATGGAGATTGTGTGTTTTTCTGTCTGTAACCGAAACTATATAACTCAAGTCACATCACAATTCCCTTAATTATTTACGTCAAATTCTCCATGATTTCATTCTTTTAAACCTTCAGTTATTAATAAAAATTGTTTTACATTATTAATACTGTTGACCATATCTACGTACTGTATTTACCGCGTACCCCACTTGTACGGGTCAGGCACAAAGTCCCTATTAACGTGGGACCACCCACAAACCGAAGCTCATGGAGTGGCAGGTGAAAAAATTGCGTCGATCCCGTCGGCATTCCCCTCAAGGGGGGCGCCTCAGGCACTGGGCAATAAACCCAGCCCTGCCCCTTTAAATCGAGGGGCAGGTGTTGCCTGGGGGGGATGGCCCCCTGGATCGACGCCGTTAATTATAGCAATGGTCCAGAGGCCGAAGCCACTGTTGACCATATCTACGTACTAATAACATGCAATTGTATTTATATATACAACAAAATAGCGGTTTACAGTTTGAACGAGAAGGCTAATTTGCATATTGATATTTAAAATTTTATTTTAATAAATATGTGCTTGGTATTATTGATTTCTAATTGTTTGGTTTTATCTTAAGAATATAAACAAAAAATCTCGTGGATAAATCTTAAAAGAAATTTATTTACAAGAAGAAATAACTGTAATATTATCCTTTACTTCCTATTTTAACTAAATAGTTAAATTAGGAAATTTACCAATGAAAGAGGGGAGTAATGGAAAATGATGGAATAGTTAGTTTCAAAGTTGTTCTATTTTTCGATTATACCCCCTCTGTTGCAGATCTTTTTATCTGCATTCTTAGTCAGTTTCATTAGCCTTTCTAATTTAATATGATATTTTATTATATCAAAACTTAAATACTTGCACCCGGAGGGTGCATATATTTGCTAGTTATTATAAGAAAGATTATGTAACTGTCAGTCTGTAACTGAAACTACGTCACCAATGACGTCACGATTTACTTAGCTATTTAAGTTATATTCTCAACGATTAGGAAATAGTCTTTATTTAATCTTAATTAACATCTTATTTATTAACGATATCTCTATTAAAGTCTAGCTGAGTTAGATTTGCCGCAAAACTGCCCATATTATTAATGCATTTAAAATCCTGATAGCTGTGTTATATATCTCTAAGAAATAAAGATTTACATAGATATACTATGTAAATCTTTATTTCTTAGAGATATATAAGAGATATATAAGAGATATATAAGATGGGATTAATTTGCATAATGATTTTAACAAAACCGGGTTTAATAAATAATTATTTGCTGATTTCTCCTACTAACATGTTATTCTCAACTATATCAAAAGCAATCCTGTATATAATTTTATATAGAAATCAATTAAAATGATATCAAAGAAAGTGTAATATTTTTATATTCGTTCTTATTTAGTTTCGTTAGTCTTTCTAATCCAATATGATATTTTTGTTATATAAAAATTTAGATACTTGCGTCCAGGGGACGCATACATTTGCTAGTTGACAGAATATCAACGTTTCGGTCTATTAGACCATCTTCAGGACTTGGATATAGTTCTTGCTTCAATGATGGACATTCTCAAAACACCCCTCCCCCTACTGACGAACTTCTGTTTCAGCATTTTGAGAATGTCCTTCATTGAAGCAAGTACTATATCCAAGTCCCGAAGATGGTCTAACAGACCGAAACGTTGCATCGTCGACAATAAATATCCAGTTTCCATAACATCCCGTGTTTGTCTACTTTTCTCCACACACACACACACACACACACACACACACACACACATATATATATATATATATATATATATATATATATATATATATATTATATATGAAATAAATATTTTAGAAAAAAACAAGCACATGATGTTTTTTTCTAAAATATTTATTTCATACTGTCGGATTCACTTCCATTCACTTTTTCATATATATATATATATATATATATATATATATATATATATATATATATATATATATATATATAATATAATAAGATAAATATGTAAAGGTTTTACATATCTATTTATTAGGTGACAAAGGAACAATCACAACCATATTGGTTTCATGCGATGCAATCATCAGGTGAAGATGTTTCAAAAAATATATATATATATATATATATATATATATATATATATATATATATATGAGATTTATCCAAAACTTGCTAGTAAGGGATGATTCTATATGTGATTTCAAGATCCACTGTACTAATATTGATGATCCAGTATGTATAAATACAGTGAATCATTAAATCACTAAAGAGAGCTCAATGTAAAATAACCTTTTAGATTATATACAGAGCAATATTTATCAATAAAGGAAGAACTCAATACAGTAATCCCATAATAAATTTATTTCGATGAAAATTGGGGCCCATATAAATCTAAGTTGATTTAAACCGGCTCCCCAAATTTTCGCCTCATCAGATGGGTCTCAATTCACTTATCAATTCACAGATAAGTGAATTGAGACCCATCTGATGAGGCGAAAATTTGGGGAGCCGGTTTAAATCAACTTAGATTTATATGGGCCCCAATTTTCGTCGAAATAAATTTATTATGGGATTACTGTATTGAGTTCTTCCTTTATTGATACTAGCAAATATATGCACCTTCCGGGTGCAAGTATTTAAGTTTAAATGTAATAAAATATTAGATTAAATCAGAAAGGCTAATGAAACTAATTAAGAATTCAAATAAAAAGATTTGAAACGGAGGGGGTATAATCGGAAAATAGAACAACTGAAACTTACTCTTTCATCACTTCCGTTTTTCAATGCTAAATTTTCCTAATTTAACTATTTAGTTAAAATAGGAAGTAAAGAATAAAATTACAGTTATTTCTTCTTGTTAATGAATTTCTTTTAGGATTTATTGAAGAGATGTTTACTCATATTCATTAAGATAAAACCAAACAATTAGAAATCAATAATACCAAGCACATTTTTATTAAAATCAGTTTTTTTAATATCAATATGCAAATTAGCTTTACGTTTACACTGAAAACTGGTATTTTGTTGTATATATAAATACAATTGCATGTTATTAGTATTTAGGTAAGGCCAACAGTATTAATAATGTCAAACAGTTTTATTATTAATTGCGGTTTAAATAGAAATAGAATCATGGAGAATGTGATGTAAATAACTAAGGAATTGTGACTTGAGTAGTAATATAGTTTTCGGTTACAGACAGAAAAACACACAATCTCCATTATAATAAGATATATATATATATATATATATATATATATATATTGATCATGAAAGCTGTTATAAAACAATAATAAAATGACTCATCAATTGACAATAGATGATTCCTCTAAAAATCACATAAACACAAAAATCATTTTTTTGCTGTAATTGAATTTTTCATATTCATCCGAGGAATGCTTTAATTATAATGAAACTTATACGTCATATCTAAAAGCGAAAATCAAATCTTTTATTAAAGTTGTTATCACTGGTTTGCTTTCTCATGTTGTAACAGATAACCTACATAGACTTATTGTTCACTGTATAACCGATTAGATTTGCCTCGAAAAATCTGCAGTGGAAATTTAATGATAATTTATAAAGATGATGAAATCTTCAGCATCTTAATGAATATGAAATTATTTGATTTTCAAGAAAATTATACCAAGTTTTGAAGCCTTTTCTCATACACACACACACACACACACACACACACACACACATTTTTCCCCTATTAAGTAAATTTGAATTTACTATTTCAGTTCTAATGTATACCCTAAATAACACTATTATCCCATATTCAAACAGGTACCGCCCTGTCGACTGAGGCGTTAGAATGCACCTCTGCAGAGGGGTAAGACTCCCCCAATGGGACCACCTCTTGGCCGTGGGTGGCGGCCCGTAGTGCTTAAGGATAGAGCCCAGGTGGATGAGCAGTTCATGACATGCAATACTCCACTTTGGCCCTATCTTGGGCTAGACGGGCGGTCGGAGAGGCCCCTCCGATCAATCGGCTGGTCACGCCAAGCCCTAGCACCTATATGATTTTCCCAACCCTATTGCCCTTATGGCAAGCCCCAACCCCTTTTTATCATATGGGTGCTAGAAGGCGGTGGCTGCGGGTCTACATGTCCTGGGAATGACGTTAAACTCTATCTGATGGTGAGGTTCCAGTTTTGGAGGTTTGGGGAATGTGGAGCACCCCTTCATCACCATTGCTCCCTGGTCCACTCTGACCGGAGTGGTAGTACCTGTTAGGGTCCCATCTATGGGTTAAATAGAAAAATGTATTTATAAAAAAATTGTATTATCCATTAAGAATTGATTTATTTCAAAACTTTATCGCATTAAATTACCCACTGAGGTTGATATGCTGTAAAACAAAACAAACCAAACCAAACCAAATCAAACAGGTACCCCGTCGCTATCGTTATCCCCCCCCCCAACGAATGGAAACCCAGCACGCTGACGGCAGTCCGCATCTCTGCCTGTAGTTATACGGTTTATCGTTGCGACTTAAACTAGGGTTTGTTTGGCGAACCTCGACATCCCGAAACCCATCATGGGAGAAGCAGTAAATGAATTGGAGATTGGGCATGGCTCCTGTTGCTGGCACATAAACCAATATGCCTTTCCACCCTTGCTACCAAACCCCAGAGGACTAGGGTTTTTTTTCCACTGCTGCCATTACCCCCTTTGATATATATAATTGAAATAATCCCGACAAGCAAACTCGGCAAATACCGCTTGCGATGTATGGAACAGTGAACAGCTGTTTCGACCACATCAGCAGTGTATATCTAATTAGGTCGAAACAGCTGTACAGTGAACATACTGAAGACATCCTCTTTTGGTGTCATACCCAAGGCACCTTTTTTGGTGCTATACCCCAGACACCCCATTTTGGTATCATACACCAGACACCCCAGTTTGATGTCATACCCCAGATATCTCTTTTTGGTGTCATACCCCAGACACCCCATTTTGGTGTCATACCCCAGACACCCCCTTTTGTGTCATACCCCAGACACCCCTTGGTGTCATACCCCAGACACCCCTTTTGGTGTCATACCCCAGACACCCCCTTTTTGGTGTCATACCCAGACACCCCCTTTTGGTGTCATACCCAGACACCCCCTTTTGTGTCATACCCCAGACACCCCATTTTGGTGTCATACCCCGACACCCCTTTTGGTGTCATACCCCAGACACCCCCTTTTTGGTGTCATACCCCAGACACCCCCTTTTGGTGTCATACACAGGACACCCCATTTTGGTGTCATACCCCAGATACCTCTTTTTGGTGTCATGCCCCAGACACCCCATTTTGGTGTCATACCCCAGATACCTCTTTTTGGTGTCATACCCCAGATACTTCTTTTTGGTATCATACCTAAGACATCTCTTTGCAATGGATACGCTCAACGTCTCATTTCATTAAATGATGTCAAATTCTTTTCATAAAATGAGGAAAAAATTTGACATCATTTCATAAAATATTTTAGGAGACCATATATAATATATATATATATATATATATATATTAGAAAGAAAGGAAAAACTCAACACCGTAATTCCATAATAAATTTATTTCGACCAAAATTGGGGCCTATATAAATCTAAGTTGATTTAATATAGCTCCCCAAAATCCAGTCTCATCAGATGGAGAATCAGGTTATTTGAATTGCATAACTGAAAAATGTTACTTCTCAAAAAAAAATTAAAAGAAAAAAATTAAAAAAAAAAAGAATTTTTTAATTTTTTTAATTTTAATTTTATTTTTATCAATACTATATTTATACAACATTATATTATCTAATATATTTTAAGGTTTAAATATTTATTTTTTTATATATATTTCTTTATTTATATATTTTTTTATATATTTTTTTGTTTTATTCTTACTTTATACTTGTTCAGATTCATTCAATAGTTTAATTCATAGTTTAATTTTGTCTGACTACCATCCCCCTAAGAAACCAGAACTTGAAAAGTATCCTTTTTTCTCATTTGACTTCCTGTCACCATGGTGACAGTCTTACAATGTAAAAAAAAATTTTTAATTTATTTGTTTATTTTATTTTTATTTATAGACCCCAATTTTGGTTGAAATATATATATATATATATATATATATATATATATATATATATATATATATATATAATTATTATAATGTAGATTGTGTGTTTTTCTGTCCGTAACCGAAACTATATTACTAATCGAGTCATAATTCACATAGTTATTTACATCACATTCTTCATGATTTTATTTATATTTAAACCTCAATTATTAATAAAATTGTTTTGCATTATTAATACTGTTGACCATATCTACATGATATTTTCCACGTACCCCACTTGTACGGGTCAGGCACAAAGGCCCTATTTATGTGGGACCACCCACAAGCCGAGACTCATGGAGTGGCAGGTGAAAAATTGCGTCGATCCCGTCGGCATTCCCCCTCAAGGGGGGCGCCTCAGGCACTGGGCAATAAACCCAGCCCTGCCCCTTTAAATCGAGGGGGCAGGTGTTGCCTGGGGGGATGGCCCCCTGGGATCGACGCTGTTAATTATATCAATGGTCCAGAGGCCGAAGCCACTGTTGACCATATCTACATACTAATAACATGCAATTATATTTATATTTACAAAAAATAGCGGTTTGCAGTGTGAATGGGGAGGTTAATTTGCATATTGATATTAAAAATTTGATTTTAATAAATATATGCTTAGTGTTATTGATTTCTAATTGTTTGGTTTTATCTTAATGAATATGAGCAAAAATATCTCTAATAAATCTTAAAAGAAATCCATTAACAATATTAACAGTAATTCTATTCTATAATTCCTAATTTAACTAAATAGTTAAATTATGAAAATTTAGCAATGAAAGACGGGAGTGAAGGAAAAGCAAGTTTTAGTTGTCCCCCCACTGTTTCAAATCTTTTTATCGGCATCTTATTTAGTTTCATTAGCTTTTCTAAGTTAACACAAGTTAACACAATATTGTATTACATTAAAACTTAAATACTTGCACCCGGAGGGTGCATATATTTGCTAGTATATATAACGTATGTGTCAATAAGGGATGAATATATAGAGATGAATTATTTATAGAGATAACATAAATATCTATTAGCGCATACGTATGTATTTTATATACATAATTGCGATAAACAAAAATAAAAAGATATCTTATCTCTGATGAATACTTGGGTATCCACGATGTGCAGGAGGAAAGTGATATATTTATACTTCACTCTTTTCTCTTGTCATTGTCATTCAAAATGTTTCATATGCAAACGTTCGTTTGTATCTTGTTTCTCTTCGCAACAGGTAAGCGCGATTTTTTTCTTATTTTTTTTAAATTTATTTTAAAGCTAAAATAACTCTATAAACATTTCAATGAGTTAAAGTTTACACATGTCAATTTCTCTTTTATCATTTCTTTCTTTCTTTCTTTCTTTCTTTCTTTCTTTCTTTCTCGACTATTCTTCTATTTCTCTTTTATAATATTTCTTTCTCTTTGTTTGTTTGTTTCTTTCTTTCTATCTTTCTTTCTTTCTATCTATCTTTCTATGATATTAACTATTTGACAGAGTTTCCAGTATAAAAAATAGCGGGTTTTAACTGTGTATTCTAACTTGTAAACTTGGGGGCTGTTAGTATTATCTGCGTTATTGTCCCCATCTTCATTGTTATGTACAACGTTTCGGTCGATATGCTCTCCGGCCTTCCAATTGGACACATGGCCTAGTGGATAAGGTAGTTAGGTTAAGACAGTTCTAAGTGACAGTTATCTCTGGATCCCGAGTTCAATCCTGAGTAGAGGCAGTAACATAGAAAAATAATTAACACAACTCCTACCCCAGCTATAGTTAGCGGAATGAGAACAGGATACCCCCGAGCACTAAATAAAGGGTTAGGTTCAAAGTTCCGTGATGGCTCCCGATTACGACAAGAATGTTCCCGAGTTCGAAAAGAAGGTTCCAGAGTCCGACAAGAAATACCTGAAGAAGGCCGGAGGGCATATCGACCGAAACGTTGTACAAATAACAATGAAGATGGGGACAATAGTCCGAATAACACAGATAATACTAATTTCAAGCCACATCTCAAACATTCAGAGAAATTGGAGGCTGTTGTTGCGTAACGGTTATCGCCGTAGGAACTGGACTTGGTAAACTGGGTTCAAATCCAAGCATGATTATTTCTGGTTTCCTTTAACCCTTTATCTACTATTGCCATCCGCAATAGACATGTCCTCAAATAGTTGACAAGATAGTATCATATCGCTGATCCTTTACTAAAGAATAGAAATTTATTCCTTTAATTCATTTCTCTTTTTGACTAAACTTGCAAATCAGCCCTAAAATTAAAACGGAAACTTTTTTGGTGGTCCCCCATGTCAGTTTAACTACAGTGTATGAATGAACTTTTTGCGAATCGGGTTACGGTTTAGGGGTTTGGGGATTAAGGTTGTTTTTAATTACGCATTGCTTAAAAAACAACAACAACAAAAAACCCAAATTACTATACATTTAATTAACCATTGAAATTAATTATTGAACCCAACGGTAGACACATTAGTCTCAGTTGTTTGTGTTAGCATTTTTAATGTATAATTTCAATAAATTCAATTAAACTTGGTTTTAAAAATTATTTTTCAATATTAAATGTATAGTAATTTGGGGGTTTTGTTGTTGTTGGTTTTTTTAGCAATACGTAATTAAAAACAACCTTAATCCCCAAACCCCTAAACCGTAACCCAATTCGCAAAAAGTTCATACACTGTAGTTAAACTGTCATTGAGCATCACCAAAAAGTTTCCGTTTTAATTTTAGGGATGATTTGCAAGTTTAACCCTCTTTTTTTTAACACTCAACCATTTTCTAAGACTGCCGATCTCAGGCATTTTCGGGGTGGGGTCCGGCATTTTGATGGTCGGACGGTTTGGGGCGCTCTAGTCGTTAAAGGGTTAAGCTGGAAAAAAAACTCGGTAAGCATTACAATAAGTTCAACTTTTAACTAATTATCTATATATTAATACTCGCGTTCCTTAATTGTACGATCGTTATCATCTTGCAATACCCTCTGGTTAAAAATGGGACCGTCCAAATCATCGAAGATGAAATGCAAAAAAAATATAAATCCGGATTATCTGGTGTTGCCGAATTCTTATTTCTTATGAGTGTCATCGCCTCAACTAAATAAAGAACCATTCTGTATTTATTATGAAGAAAGAATGAGAAGAAAAAGGATATGCTACACAGAAAAATATAATATAAGGGAAAGAAAGAAAGTAGAGAAAATATATAGAGAGGGGTGAGTGCGCGAAAGCGATAATGTTAATCTGTTTCAATCGAACATAATGAAAATATGAAAAGAAAGAAAGAAAGAAAGAGAGTAGATAAAAGATTGAGAGAGGGGTGAATGCGCGAAAGCGATAGTGCTAATCTGTTTCAATCGAACATAATGAAAATATGAAAAGAAGGAAAGAAAGAAAACAAAGGGTGGGAGGGGGAGAGTTAAATCAAGATTATTATACTTTTTACATATTGAACCATTTTTGCTCTTAAGCAAAACATATCAAACGTTGTAATAATTAAATTATCACAATCTGGTGTATTCACAGGTCCTGCTAGTAATACTAATTGTGTAACAAAGTTTCCAGTGGAGAAATAGCAGCTTTTAACTGTGTATTCCAACTCGGAGACTTAGAGGCTCTCGTTGCGTAACGGTTATCGCCATAGGAATTGGACTCGGCATACTGAGTTCAAATCCTAAACGAGTCTGTTTGTATTTCTAATCAGAAAAGAGTGGGAAGTAATGCAATAATGGATATACGTATTTACCAAACCCTTCCACACATACAGTTTACTTTGGCCCTATCTTGGGCTAGACGGGCGGTCGGAGAGGCCCCCTCCGATCAATTGGCTGGTCACGTCAATCCCTACCACCTATATGATTTTCCCAACCCTATTGCCCTTATGGCAAGCCCCAACCCCTTTTTATCATATGGGTGCTAGAAGACGGTTACTGAGGGTCTACATGTCCTGGGAATGACATTAAACTCTATCTGATGGTGAGGTTCAAGTTTGGAGGTTTGGGGAATGTAGAGCACCCCTTCATCACCATTGCTCCCTGGTCCACCTGACCCGGAGTGGTAGTACCTGTTAGGGTCCCATCTATGGGTTAAATAGGAAAATGTGTTAATAAAAAAAATTGTATTATCCATTAAGAATTTATTTATTTCAAAACTTTATCGGCATTAAATGACCCACTGAGGTTGATATGCCGTAAAACAAAACAAACCAAAGCAAACATACAGTTTGTGACACGAGGTCAATTTCTTAAGCGGTGTTTAACTGGTTTGAATTCAGAGTTTTCCTTCTCCTACCCATAGCTGGGGGGAGAATACTTGGACTCATACCTATCACAAGGATATTAGCGCAATGTGAAATGCAAACAATCTCGTCCAGGATTTGAACTCGTCTCACCATGTCCATTTCCT
Source organism: Doryteuthis pealeii (assembly GCA_023376005.1). NCBI lineage: Eukaryota > Metazoa > Mollusca > Cephalopoda > Myopsida > Loliginidae > Doryteuthis > Doryteuthis pealeii. Next base: position 6,760,017 of record CM042163.1, read on the forward strand.
ACGACATCCGAAACAATTGCATATATATATATATTTACCAACCCCTCCGCGCGGCAGGATGTGACACAAGGTCAATTCTTAAGCGGAGTTCAACAGGTTTGAATTCAGAGTTTTCCTTCTCCTAGACCGGTTGCCTAACCAAAGTTAAAGAGCCCAGTCTGCCCTACTATTTATCCATAACTAGAGGGAGAGCAGGATTCATACCTTTCCCATGGTATTAGCTCTAAGTGAAATGCAATTACCACGCCCAGGATTTGAACTCGGGGTGACGAATCCATTTCCCATGACTTTAACCATTACACCACGCGCTTCCATTGCGAAACAATTGCATATAGGAACAAAATTCCAAATTTGAAAAGAAATATTTTTTTGTTTGCTTAATGGCATATCAACCTGTGCGGGATACTTATGCCAACCACTCTAGACTGTATTCTTCGTGCACTACTCGCCGAATTTGTCTCTATGGCTTCGAGAACGGCCTCGGAATCAACGATTTTAGGCATACCAGACTATGTTACATAATATATGCATAGATTATTGTCAACCCCCTGTATTTCTGAAGTGATGTCCCCTTTTCATATCACGGGCGGGACTTTCCATGGAATATTACAGAAAGCCCGCGAAATACGTGAAGTCACGTGGGACCTGGTTGGGTCTTCAGTTTCAGCTTGGACGTCATGCAGAGAAGATATATCTGCTTTAGCTGGGGCTCACTGCACACGCACGCTGTGTTAGTTAGAGAAATATGTTTAGTTAAGTAAATAAAGGTTTAAATAAATAATATGGTTTTGTGGTTGATGAATGTCCTGGCAACAAGACTGACCTAGAAAAAGAAATGAATCAAGGACGACCAACCAGCAAGAACAGAGAAAGACGAAGAGACGCTAGAAGAAGAACGTAAGATACCAAAGATGAGCAGAAGAATAATAGAAGTAAAGAAAGGGTATACAACAACTATTCCTGATCGTCGAGGTTCTTATTCTAACATATATATATACATATATATATATATATATATATATATATAGAGAGAGAGAGAGAGAGAGAGAGAGAGAGAGAATGGAGGAAGACAGGAATGTAAGAGTTACGTGTCGTTTAGCATGGAAAGTTTTTAGGATGAGTCAGCACAACGCGACATGGCGTTTTATTACTGGTCAAGAGACGTCACGTGGAGAAGTGTGGAAGAGTAAGAGTGAAAGGTGATAATGTAAGGTCAATTTGGTACAAAGCGGTGGCTGAGTCGGATGTTAGTCTGCCACTAATTTTGACTTGGGGGATAAAAAAAAATAAGTTCACTATGTGTTGTTACTAAAAACTATAAATGGGATAAGGCAAGATATCCTCCAGCATCCCAAGTTGGTTCCAGACTCAAAACATCAAGGAATGCCTGCCCACTCAACATAAGATCCAGCAGCCAGATTCCAGCTTCTCCGAGTAGAACAATAATAGTGATAAGTATACCACAATTATTTTATAACCACGTCATCACTCCATTCAAAATGGTTTCTTTTAATATTCTTTCTTTCATCATTTCAGAGTACGTTGATATCGGCGAGACGCGAGTTCTTCCAAAATGTCATCAATATATCGAAATACCAAAAAATGGTTCCTTACAAGGTGCCCTCTTTCCAATATTGTCACCTGATGAACTCCAACATGATTGCTGGTGATGTATTTAATTGAAAACATTTTTCGGTTCTTTTAATTAAGTTTCATTTGCTTATATAATGTATTTACTCGGATATATAACGCATCATTCAATAACTCCCGGGCCTGACATATAGATGGGGCCAGTAATTTTTTTAAATCCATATAATTTTTTATAAAGTACTAACCTTCAAATGGCACGTGTCAAAATTTGAGCCCATTCGGATTATTAGTTGATAAATTACAGATATTTAAGTGAAGCTACTGTTGCAAATTTTCAAAACAATAGAAAAAATCTGAATTTCGTGTGTTGATAAAGCATTGCTTTCTGATGGGAAAAATACTGTTCAAGCAAAGAAATTGCTTCATAGATGTTTATAGATCTAATAGAATTTAATAGAATTTTATAGATGAATCTAATAGAATTTAATAGAATTTAATAGAATCTATAATGTTTATAAATTTAATAGAATTTAATAGAATTTATAGATGTTTATAAATTTAATAGAATTTAATAAAATTTATAGATGTTTATAAATTAATAATTTATAGAATTTAATAGAATTTATAGATGTTTATAAATTTAATAGAATTTAATAGAATTTATAGATGTTTATAAATTAATAGAATTTGATAGAACGTATAGATGTTTATAAATTTAATAGAATTTATAGATGTTTATAAATTTAATAGAATTTAATAGTTTAACAATTGATAGTTTAACAAAACGATACGTCGTTCTGTAAAGTTAATACTGAATTTTTTTTTTTTTTTTTACTTATCAAAATGAAATTCTGTCCTATCATTTATCTATAAATGAAACAGTTTTTTCTGTTTGTGTCTTTGTTTCTTTATTCGTTTGTCCGTAACTTCTGCTAGAATACCAATTTCTGTGCACCTTGCTTAAGTTCAAAGTGTCACTTCATGCCAAGGATCAGAGTGTAGAATCTGTGCCCGCTCCTATGAATTTTTACACTTGAATTCACGATATACCCATTTTTTCCAGGAATTTGGAGGCTTTTCGAAATTGCGTGCAACCAATTTCCAATCCAACCATACAAGAAAAAATGCTGGACAGTTTTGTCCTTCTCAACTTTCTGACTAGTGTTTGTTATGAAAATAAAGAGAGTAAGTACATTAACGATCATTTTGGTTTCTTTGTTTTTATGAAAACTATTTTAATTGTGTCAAAATTCAACAAGTTTCAATAACAAAGTTTGATTAAATAGTTATTTTGTATCACTGTCATATTGTTAAGTCTATTTTATGTTTGAATATTCTTTTTAGCTTTTCTAGATAGATAGATAGATAGATAGATATGACTTGACATAGATAATGAATGGACTAAGTTAGATAGATAGATATATAGATAGATAGATATGAAAATACTGAGATATATAGACAGATAGATGGATATATAGATATGAAAAGACAGAGATAGATAGATAGATAGATAGATAGATAGATAGATAGATAGTTATGAAAATACTGAGATAGACAGACATATAGACAGATAGTAGATATATAGATATGAAAAAAACTGAGATAGATAGACAGATAGATAGATATGAAAAGACTGAGATAGATAGATAGATAGATAGATAGATATGAAAAGACTGAGATAGATAGATAGATAGATAGATAGATAGATAGATATGAAAAGACTGAGATTGATAGATAGATAGATAGATAGATAGATAGATAGATAGATAGATAGAAAATACTGAGATAGATAGACATATAGACAGATAGATAGATATATAGATATGAAAGACTGAGATAGATAGATAGATAGATAGATATGAAAATACTAGATAGATAGATAGATAGATAGATAGATAGATAGATATGAAAATACTGAGATAGATAGATAGATAGATAGATAGATAGATAGATAGATATGAAAATACTGAGATAGATAGACATATAGACAGATAGATAGATATATAGATATGAAAAGACTGAGATAGATAGATAGATAGATAGATAGATAGATAGATATGAAAAGACTGAGATAGATAGATAGATAGATAGATAGATAGATATGATAGAGAGAGATAGATAGATAGATAGATAGATAGATATGAGATAGATAGATAGATAGATAGATAGATAGATAGATAGATAGATAGATAGATATGAAAAGACTGAGATAGATAGACATATAGACAGATAGATAGATATATATACATATGAAAATACTGAGACAGATAGATAGATAGATAGATAGACAGATAGATAGATATGAAAATACTGAGATAGATAGATAGATAGATATAGATAGATAGATAGATAGAGATAGATAGATAGATAGATAGATAGATAGATATGAAAGATTGAGATAGATAGATAGATAGATAGATAGATAGATAGATAGATAGATATGAAAAGACTGAGATAGATATAGATATGACATATAGACAGATAGATAGATATATAGATAGATATGAAAAGACTGAGATAGATAGATAGATAGATAGATAGATAGATATGAAATATGAGATAGATAGATAGATAGATAGATAGATAGATATAAAAATACTGAGATAGATAGATAGACGATAGATAGATAGATAGATAGATAGATAGATAGATAGATAGATAGATATATGAAAAGATGAGATAGATAGATAGATAGATAGATAGATAGAATAGATAGATAGATAGATATGAAAAGACTGAGATAGATAGATAGATAGATAGATAGATATAGATGAGATGGATAGATAGATAGATAGATAGATAGATAGATATGAAAATACTGAGATAGATAGATAGATAGATAGATAGATAGATAGAAAGAAAAAGACTGAGATAGATAGACATATAGACAGATAGATAGATAGATAGATAGATAGATAGATATGAAAAGACTGAATAGATAGATAGATATATATGAGATAGATAGACATATAGACAGACAGATAGACAGATAGATAGATAGATAGATAGATAGATAGATAGATAGATTGAAAAGACTGAGATAGATAGATAGATGTGAATACACTGATTAACATATCGTGATGGTACGTATTTTTCTCACATATATTCAATTGATCTCCACTTTGGCATGAATTATGTATACTATCTTTAAATTCTGATCTCCCATGTTAGAAAACATTAAGTTTATAAATTATTTCATTATTTTTGTTGTTTCAGTCTATTTAAACAATAGTCAATGCATTGGCAGTTATAAGGAAACAGCGGAAAGTTGCATTAAGGAAATCCTTCCCGATCATATGTGCAGGTAGGTCATTTTTAGTTTTGTTATATAATCTGGACCAGGTATCCAATAGGCACCCTGCTGGGAGCTGTTTTGAAAAGAACACGTTTTGCTTTTCACCATAAACTCCCAGTTGTTTTTTTTTTTGCATTAGAATTTCACTGTAAGATTTTTTAAAGTTTGTTCATGTATACTAGCAAATATATGCACACTCCGGGTGCAAGTATTTAAGTTTTAATGTAATAAAATATTATATTAAATTAGAAAGGCTAATAAAACTAAATAAGAATGCAGATAAAAAGATTTGAAACAGAGGTGGGTATAATCGAAAAATAGAACAACAGAAACTTACTCTTCCATCACTCTCGTCTTTCATTGTTATTTTTTCTAATTTAAGTATTTAGTTAAAAGAGGAAGTAAAGAATAAAATGACAGTTATTTTTTTCTTATTAATGGATTTCATTTAAGATTTATTGAAGAGATTTTTGCTTATATTCATTAAAATAAAACCAATCAATTAAAATTAAAAATCAATAATACTAAGCACATATTTATTAAAATCACATTTTAAATATCAATATGCAAATTAGCCTTCCCGTTCACACTGTAAACTGCTATTTTGTTGTATATATAAATATAATTGCATGTTGTTAGTATGCTGATATGGTTAACGGTATTAATAATGTAAAACAATTTTATTAAAATGTGATGTCAATAATTAAGGGAATTATGACTTGAGTAGTGATATAGTTTCGGTTACAGACAGAAAAACACACAATCTCCATTATAATAAGATTTACAACCCAAACGCATGTTTTTATACTAAAATAGTTTTCGGTTTTAATTTTTAAAAATTAGTTATTTCATATTGTTGTTGTTAATTCAATAGGATTTTTTTTTTAATTGTGAAACTTTAAACATCCTCTTTTTCTGGGCTGCTTCCTTCGGCTAGACTGGGTCGCCTGTTCATTTCTTTGTTGGAATAATTAAGCAAGTCTTATTTGGTTTTCTTGGCGTATATTCTTTATTAAAAAAAATCCAAAAAAAAGGTCTCCAACCGCGATGAGAAGTTGGCATCTTGGAGCAAAGATATTTGCGTCTGCTACTTCTGACTAACGGCCAAAATCTGACAAACTAGACCAGTTTCCCTTTCACACGCCTTTCCAATCAGCCAATCCTGTCCCTAGGTCAGCGAAAGGTAAACTGCCGGCAGTAATTTTTTTTTTCAACGCTTAATGGTAATTTTCCATTTAGCATACCGTTATTTGAATTTTAACCACACTCACAAACATGATTCGTAGGATACCCACTTTTTCTTTTTTCGCTCCTGAACGAATGATTATTCTAAACAATCAATTTCAAGGTCTAATATTTTAAGGCAGCTTCTTATGCTGAATCCAAAAATCATACTAATTTTTTTCTCATCATCATCATCATCATGTCAGTAGCACGGATATCCATGACAATCTCTCGCCAATCGTCCCTATCCCTCATTGTCCCGGGGATGTCCTCTGCGCTACATCCAGTATCTGCACAGAGCTGGTCAATGTACGTCTTTGCTGGACGGCCCACACCGGCATGCCCATGTGTTTGCTTCCACTGTAGAACGTCACTTATGCGTTCGTCCTCGCTTCTCTAGCCGTTGTCCAGCGTATCTCGTTCGTCTTACTCGGATGGTCTGAGTGATAGGGGCAAGTGGCCGTACAGTTGTTTTCTCGTGGGGTGCTGCTTCCACGATTCGTTCAAGATTGCATGCAACATTCTTCTGCAACTCCCATCTAACTTATACTCCAGTCGTTTCGTTAGGGTCCAAGTGGTGCAGCCATACAGTAGCACTGATACATTTTTCTAATAAGATCAAATTTTTAAGATACAAGCTTTACTTGAAATGTCATCTCTCTCTCTCTCTCTCTCTCTCTCTCTCTCTCTTCTCTCTCTCTCTCTCTCTCTCTTCATTCTTTTTCTTTCTCTTTCTCTTTTCTTTTTCTTTTTCTTTTTCTTCCTTTTCTTCTTCCACATTTAAAATAATTTTTCTTCTTTCTTTCTTTCTTTCTCGCCTTTTCTATTTATTCTTTCTTTGACTCTTTTTTTCTCTCTTTCTTTCTTTCTTCTTCCACATTTTTAAGATATGTTTTTCTTCTTTCCTTCTCTTTCTTTTCTCTTTCTTTCTTCTTCTTTCTTTCTTTCTTCTTTCTTCTTTCTTCTTCGCATTTTTATGATAATTTTTTTCCTTCTTTCTTTCTATTTTCTTTCCCTTCAACATTTTTATAATAATTTTCTCCTTCTTCTTTCCTCTCTCTCTCTCTCTCTCTCTCTCTCTCTCTCTCTCTCTCTCTCTCTCTCTCTCTCTCTCTCTCTCTTTCTTTCTCTCTCTCTCTTCTCTCTCTCTCTCTTTCTCTCTTTCTTTCTCTCTCTCTTTCTTTCTTTCTTTCTTTCTCTCTCTCTCTCTTTTCTTTCTCTCTCTCTCTTTCTTTCTTCTCTCTTTCTCTCTCTATTTCTTATCTTTCTCTTCTCTCTTCTCTTCTTTCTCTCTTCTCTCTCTCTCTCTCTCTCTTCTCTCTCTCTCTTTCTTTCTCTCTCTCTCTCTCTCTTCTCTCTCTCTCTCTCTCTCTCTCTCTTCTCTTTCTTTCTTCTCTCTCTCTCTCTTTCTCTCTCTCTTTTCTTTCTTTCTCTTTCTCTCTCTCTCTCTCTTTCTTTTTCTCTCTCTCTTTCTCTCTTTCTCTCTTTCTCTCTCTCTCTCTCTTCTCTCTTTCTCTCTTTCTTTCCTCTCTCTTTTCTTCTTTCTTTCCTTCTCTCTTTTCTTCTTTCTTTTCTTTCTTTATACTTCTCTTAATTAGACATTCTTTTATTTACAATGTATATTCACAAACATTTTCTTTTTCAGTATAGTTAATGAACGAATTGATTGTATTGGAAAAGTCGTGTCCGACTGTGGTCCTGATGCAGTTCAATTGACGAAACTTTTAATGAGGACAATTTTCGAAACAATTTGGGATTATTACTATACTTCCTGCCCGCTGCCAACAATTCTTCCATCTAATAATGGTATGTTCAATTATAATCGATAAAAAGCAATATCTATCTGTTGAGAGAAAAATGGAATTTTTATTGGAGGTTTTTTGGGGGGGGCAATAAAAACACCCTTTTCTCTCAACAGATAGATAGTGTTTTTTTTTTTTTATTCAAGACGATTATTCAATACGGTAGGTCGATTTTGGAACTGTAACATCTTCCATGTGGCGAAAGTTGCAAATTAATATAAAGAATTACCACACAAAATATTCTTAAATCTTTGCCTTCGTTTGAGGAAATATATTTCAATCTTTTAAAATGTTATTACTGTTACAGCTTAATTATTAGGTAAAACGCAGTATATCGGTGGTGTCAGTGGTGATGGTGACATATTTTCAATTTGAATCCTAATTATAATATTGTATTCATTTTGTTTAAAATGACAACATTTTATGTTTTAAACATTGAAATTGCTAAATTTTCTAACCAATTCCCAAGCTAAACGTTGAAAAAAATAGAAATTTTGGTGCATTTTACTAGATGATATTTGATGCTATTTACTCAAATAATGGTGCAAATACGAGATCTAATTTTTGGAATCAGTATTTGTTATACAACATTCAGTTTTTGCTGTTCGAGAGAATTTGATATTTTAAAAAAAGGAAAAATCAACCGATCCTATTGTTCAATGGCTTTAAATTTGTAATTGAATGCAGTCCAGTCGAAAATAAATTAACATCACTGTTTTCTATCGCTATGGAACGTTTTCTTCAAATATTTTTTTTAATTCTTTTTTTCGAACATTTCAAAAAATTTTATTTTTTCGAACATTTCAAAAATTCTTTTTTGGAACATTTCAAAAAATTATTTTTTCGAACATTTCAGTTCGAAAAAATAATTTTTTGAAATGTTCGAAAAAATAATTTTTTGAAATGTTCCAAAAAAGAATTTTTGAAATGTTCGAAAAAATATTTTTTTGAAATTTTCGAAAAAATAATTTTTTTAAATGTTCGAAAAAATAATTTTTGAAATGTTCGAAAAAATAATTTTTGAAATGTTCGAAAAAATAATTTTCTTTTTTCGAACATTTCAAAAATTTATTTTTTCGAACATTTCAAAAATTATTTTTTCGGACATTTCAAAAATTCTTTTTTCGAACATTTCAAAAAATTCTCCGTATTTTGACCACTTTTATTTCAATCATTTTACTCTGACGAAGGCCGTTATTCTTTGTATACTTAAAGATTTTGTAGTTTTCTATTATTATTATTTTATTTTATATCTAAAATAATAACAAATATAGTACATGTATACATGAACTAACTCCTGGCCGAAACACGTGTTAGTGAAATAAAATAAAATCTATTTTATCCATTTAGAATTTTCTTTCCTTTATTTTTCCTTTCAACATTATGATTTATACGAGATTGAGTAACAAGTTTTGCAATATATTTTCACCTGATTGTTTGTGACGCGTATATCACGCGTCATCGAACAAACATAATAAAGATGAGGATAACAGTAAATAATACGACTTCTTTTAATTTTTGTTTTGCAGCTTCCTCAAAAATGTCATCAGTAATGTTGAGTCTGCTGCCTTCTAGTTTGCTTTTATGGGTCGGACTTCATTAATACGGATTGACGATGTGTTTGTGTTCGAGATCAACTGGCAAATGAATTCATCATCCCAACTTCATAGACGATATTTTGGTATAAGACATAAACAGAATCGCCACTTCTATATAGAGACCTTACCAGCAGTAGTAGAAGCAGCAAGCAGCAACTTCCGGCAAATATCTAGTTCACTTTTCTGGATTGGATTTTACTAACGCAGGTTGATGAGATGTTTGGGTTCGATATCAACTGGTAAATGAATTAATTATACCAAAATTCTTAGATAAAAACATTTTGATTATTATTCATTTCAGACTATTTTATATCTCTGAGTTTGTTTTTGTTTTGTCTTATTTTGTTTTTGTCTTTTTGGGGTTTCCCGATTAATCGTAATATTTCAAACTTTTAAATCAAAAAATTAGATAAGAGATAAGCTATTCTGAAATGAATAATGATGAAAATAATTTATCTGAGAAATTTATACATGGTGTAAACAAACAATATGGCCTGAATCGAATTGAATAAAGAGGAATGTAGCTAATCCATCGTCAACATTGAACATGGTTCGAATGCTATGGTATACGGGTTCAAATCAGGTCTAAAAAGAATAATGATTAAAATGGTTCATCCGATTGATCTAGACTACAAAGAGATGTAAACCAACAATATGTCGTTGTATACTGGTTCAAATCTCGTCGAAGCTATTATTTATATATCATTATTTATATAATATTTTTTATATTATTATTATTATTATTATTGTTTATATCTTATTCATATTATTGTTATTTATGTTGTAATTTTTATTATCTTTTGTATTTATTTATATTAAAATATATATTATTGTTATTTATATTATTTCCTGCTTACTTACTGATCACAGACTGTAAAATGAGCGTTGTGATTAAAAGCAACAATAATACGATGAAAGATAAACTAGTCTGAAATTAAAATAATCGTTAATTTACCCACATTTGTGTTTTTCTTGGTGTCTCTCTTGTTTTGCTCAGAAGCAATTATTCCTACTAACTATTTTTAATTATTATTAATAATTATTATTAACAGTTACTATCAAATACTATCAATTATTTATTATTGTCATTTATTAAAGTTATTAATCTCATAAAATTATGTTTCATTATTTATTAAAGTTATTATTCTATGGATTAGTTAGTCGAGCATCCTCACCATTGTTATTTTGGTATCGATGGATTCTCCGGCCTTCTTTAAAAAAGAATGGTGTAATTCCATGTCAAATCACCCAGAAAAGCGTAAAATTGTGTCCCAGCCCTTTCAGTTTTTCTAAAATTTTGACCAGGTGAGGATTGTGTTAAAGTTAGACAATCCCCCAAATTTGAGTTTCCAATTCCAAAAATTGGCGGAGTTATGTTGATTTTTTAGCTTTCCAATCCACACCTGGACAAAATTTGTCCAATCCACACCTGGACAAAATTTTTCCAATCCACACCTGGACAAAATTTTTCCAATCCACACCTGGACAAAATTTCAGAAAAAATTGTAGCGTAATTATTAAGGTCTACCGGGAATTTGGGATTAAGAATAAAACTGTATTCGGATTTCTAGAGAAAGAGAGGAAGAAGAAATAAGGACAAACAAAGGTTAAAATTTGGAAGAGTAAACACACAACGGGGTGCCAGTAACTTGACTGAAGAATGGTACCTGAAATAGATTTAAAAATAAAAACGGAAGTTCCGGATGTTGACCGGAAGCGGATGTGACGCATTGACGAGAAACGGGAGGAGAGAAAATCTGTCTCATTTCCTTTCGGCCATAGTGGGAGTCAGACGTGTTTTCCGGTCCCCCGTATTGGGTTTGGGACAGCAGTACAAAACATGATGATATATGAGAAGATAGAATAATTTGACCGTACTCTCTCTCTCTCTCTCTCTCTCTCTCTCTCTCTCTCTCTCTCTCTCTCTCTCTCTTTCTCCCTGTCTTTCATTCTCTCTGAAAAAGAACCCACGAGTCTAGAAATAAATACACAGCCCCTTGGAACTATACAACTTGTGTGTATGTTGTTTCTGAACTAACGACTATTACTACTACTAACGACGACTACTACTACAACTTGAGTTGGCCTATGCGACACATATCGCCTTGTTACATATATAGTTTTGGTTACGTTACCATATCGTTATGCTACAAAATTGAAGGGGTTGGGTGACATATCCTGGAGGATTTGACATGGAATTACCCAATGGCAAACGTAAGCACAACGCATTATGAACGAGATTATGGTTCAGTTTAACGAATACCTAATATGGCATGCACTTAAACGAAATTAGAGAATGCAGCGGCGGAAACATGGTTATCAAAACAATAAAAATAAAGATACTCGTTCGAATACATCGAAAAATGACAATGCCTCATATCAGGATTTCTGAATTATTTTTTTAATTTATTTATTAAAGTTATTATTCCATGGTTTATTTAGAATAGCACCCTCATCTTTGTTTTCTTTCGTTTCGACGCGTTCTCCTGCCTTCTTCAGAAAATATGTTCTTTGTCTCTTGGATTTATAAGCTGCACTTATTGAATTAAAGGCAAAACGAATCCCAACACATTAGAAACGAATACCGAATGAGCCATGCACTTAATTGAAATTAGAGAATGCAGCGGCGGAAACATGTTAATCAAAACAACAGAAATAAGGATACCAGTTCGAATGCATAGAATAATGGCAATGCTTCATTTCATGATATAGAAAGGCAGAATGTGTTTCTTCTATTTGATGGACTGTACAAGAAAAAAGAAAAAAAGTTGTTGCTTCATCAAAAGAAAAGAAATAAAAATTAAAATGATAAAAAAAAAATAACTGAAAAAAATTTATTTCTCTGAATGTTTGAGATGAGGTTTGAAGATTAGTATTATCTGATTTATTCGGACTATTGTCCCCCTCTTCATTGTTATTTGTACAACGTTTCGGTCGATATACCTTCCGGCCTTCCCGAGTCCGACAAGAAATACCTGAAGAAGGCCGGAGGGCATATCGGCCGAAACGTTGTACAAATAACAATGAAGATGGGGACAATAGTCCGAATAACGCAGATAATACTGAGAAAAAAATTGTTTCAGGCTCGTTTTGTCAATTCCTTCGATGATTCATCGGTCACGTGGGAATGGAGGCTTGTTTCTGGTCTTCTACGTTGGTAACTTTCCTATAAATATGTTGTCCGTTAGTGTATCAGTTTAGACCTATCTCGCATAGGCGAATACTTTAACACCGAGCGTGTCCTGTGACGGGTGGATTTTAACGTCATTTTGGTATGTTTTTCATTTTCATTTTCATTCGCTGTTTCTTTTGTACCACAACCAAATTGTAACTGATTCTGCCTTTTTACTATTATTTCCAGTTAGGCCAAGATTAATTAAGGTTTTACTTAGAGAACGGCAACTAAAACCTCGACATCTCACTTCTACCGGCTTACAGCATGCTCGCCAGCCATTATTTTTGCATTCTAATACTAGATCGTGGTATTTTGATAACAATGGTTTACAAAGAAATTGAGGCAAGCACAAAAATATCAGTTTCAACCTAATTTGGGAGTGCTGAATTCAGATTTGAAATCCGTTTTTACTCATCACTCATAGTTTTTTTTAGATATGCATACTGTACATTTTGTACGCATACTGTACATTGTAGTGGCCTTGTTGTAGAGTTTCGCCAAGAATATTAAATGACGAATAAAAATATGACACAGTTTAGGTAGAAAATACGGAGAAATGATAAAACAAATGCATATAATTATTAAATAACAAATAAATTTATTCAGAGAATAAATTTGCAATAATATGTGAAATGTTCAAAAGGAAAAGTGTAGATATGATATGTGTAATGTAAAATGTAAAAGTTTGATGTTAAGTTTGGAAAAGTTCGTTTAGATGTGACAGAGATGAGAGTCAAGTTTGTATATACGACCTGCTGAAACGGATTCTTGATGTAGAACGAAGTGGTAAGAATAATGATAGTATTAGGAGCGTCGTAATTGTGTTGAGGCGGTGGAATCGTTCATCCGGTCCTGTTTCTTGGTCGTGTTCTATCTGGCCGCGAGATGGGATTTGTGTGTTTGTTTGTTGTCATCGGATGTGTCCGGTTTGAACGTGAGATGAAGTCTGTCTAATTGTTGATTTCTTCTCCGTCTTTTATGATACTTAGTCGGATCAAAAAGTAATTAACTTTTTGGCGCAAACGCGCGTACGTAGTAGTAAGCAATGCTAACCTAGCCAATCGATTCTGATTTTTATGTAAACATTTGTTTTAATCACTTTTCCTTAAGTTTAGGAAAAGGATTGTGTTGTGTGTTTGTTTTAATTTCTTTTCCTTAAGTTTGGAAAAGAAATGTGTACGTGTATTCTTATTTTGATATGAAATATACAATTGTATTCTATAACATAAAGGCGTATATGCATTCAAGATTAATTTCTAATATTGTGTGACTTATGTCTTCTTTTTTAGTTATTATGCAATAAATGTAAGTGATAGCATTACATTATATATATATATATATATAGCTATATATCAAGACGGATTTTGGCAGTTAAGCGTAGCCAACACGTCTCAATCAACAGCCACTAGTGCGCTGGCCAGTAGTGCACTGGCAGTCAGCAGATCATCTAAGAAAACACACTTCTAACTGTCTGCGGTACTATGAATTGTGTACATTGTGTCAACCAAGTATATTTATTCCGTCAATGTTCTTTATCTATCCAGTTTTATCTGTAATAAGCTGCTGCAACTGTTGAAATAAGCACTTATATACTCTGTATATACTAAAATGAGACTATTTAAAAGACAGAAAACTAGAGGTGATAGAGCAGAGCTGTTTATAAATTTGAATTCAGCACACCCAAATTAATAAAAAGAACACATATTCACATTCTTGCCTCAGATAAAAAAATATTTTTTGTAAACCAGTGTAATTTCCTCTCATGGGTAAATGAAATTGTCAGAAATACGATTTCTCAACTCTGTGCCAAAATAAAAGAACGATGACATTTACTGATTTTTATTTAGATGAATTTATTTCCAAAAAGTTAGGCTCTCTAACTATAGTTTGTTATATAATCAAGTGTTATTCATATCGATCGTGGTTTCGGGTTTCCTCTCTGATTGGACAGACCTAAAAAGAAAAAAGAAAAAAAAGACAAACAGAAAAAGGTTATTTTTAACGACAGGGGAAAATAATTTCAACACAAATAAAGAAAATCACAGTCGGCTGGATCTGTAGAATACGCTGATTATACCCCTGCAAAGGGTAAGGCCGCTCTGTCAGTTGGGCTGTAGAATACGCTGACTATGCCCCTGCAAAGGGGTAAGGTCACTCTGTTATTTGGGGGCGTAGAATATGCTTTTACCCCTACTGAGGGGTAAGACCGCTCTGTCAGTTGGGGCTGTAGAATACGCTGATTATACCCCTACAGAGGGATAACACCGCCCTGTCAGTTGGGTCTGTAGAATACGCTGACTATACCCCTGCAAAGGGTAAGGCCACTCTGTCAGTTGAGGCTGTAGTATACGCTGATTATACCCCTACAGAGGGATAACACCGCTCTGTCAGTTGGGTCTGGAGAATACGCAGACTGCACCCCCTGCAAATGGGTAAGAACACCACCTTCCCAATGGGACCAACTGTTGGTTGTTGGTGGTGACCCATTATGCTGAGCAGTCATGCAACACAAGATGAGCGGTCGGTGAGACCCCTCCCTTCTGATCAATCGGCTGGTCACGTCAAGCCCTAGCACCTATATGATTGTCCCGGTCATATTGCTCTTATGGCAAAGCCCAAACCCTTTTTATCATATTATGTACTAGAATGCAGTGGATGAAAGTCTTAATGTCCGGAGTATGACATTAAACTGCATCTAGTGGTGAGGTTCCAATTCTGGAGCTCTTGGGAGTATGGAGTACCCCTTTATTGCCATTAATTATAGGAGCACTCTGGCCCGGAGTGATAATATCTGAGTCTCATCAATGGCTTGTATAGATTAAAAAAATGAGTTTTTTTTTTAATGTGTTTTAGAAAATCTGAATACCCAACAAGGATAAATAAAACAAAAACGACTTCAGCATAAAATAACCCAACAAGTGATGACATGGCATAAAATCCAACCAACCAAACCAACCAACGGAAAAAAATAGTTTAATAAATTGTGCAGATATTAATCCAATATTTACAGCGGTTTAGCTCAGTCTGTAGAGCGTTTGGCTGGGAATCACAAGGTTACTGGTTCGATACCGGCCCTCGCCAACATCCACCATAAACAATGTTTGGTTGAGAATGATGTACAAAAACAGGTGACGACAGTGTAATTTCCTCTCATGGGTAAATAAAATTATCAGAAATACGATTTCTCAACTCTGTGCCAAAATAAAAGAACAATAACATTTACTGATTTTTATTTAGATGAATTTATTTCCAAAAAGTTAGGTTTTCTAACTCTAGTTTGTTATATAATCAAGTATTATTCATATCGATCGTAGTTTCGGGTTTCCTCTCTGATTGGACAGACCTAAAAAGAATTTTAAAAAGATTAAAACAGAAAAGAAAAGACAAACAGAAAAAGTTTCTTAAGCACTGTGACACTTTGAATTGCACTAAAATGCATCGGACCAGAATGCATCTAAGGGGCCATGTGTGTAGTATATATATATATATATATATATATATATATATATATATATATATATATATATATCCGTACGTAGATAGGAAGTAGTGTATCATGTGTGTAAACACTAGTGATAAAATAACCAAGAAATGAAAAAGAATGAATAAATAAATAAATAAGACAGATGGGAATATATTTGATATCCAACTGAGACAAATGTCTGAGGCCTGGGTTAATTTGGCATTGTGTAAATTGATGATGAGGACAATTGTTTATCTGTTTGTGCCTGTATGATTATAGTTCGTTTTAATATTTCAAACAAAAGTACATCTGTAAAAGTAATTGAATGACCAGCATGGATTAGTCAGAAAGGAGATGGTGAGGGTGGAATTTTATATATACTAGCAAATATATGCACCCTTCGGGTGCAAGTATTTAGGTTTTGATGTTATAAAATATTGTATCAAATTATAAACTATTTAGAAAATGATAAACTGAAGGGGGTATAATCGAAAAATAGAACAGCTTTAGATTTAACTCTTCTATCATTTGCTTTCACTCCCGTCTTTCATTTTTCCTAATTTATCTATTTAGTTAGATCATGAGGTATTTAATAAAATTACAGTTCTTTCGTCTTGTTTATGGATTTCTTTTAAGATTTATCCCCGAGATCTTTGCTCAGATTCGTTAAGAGAAAACCAAACAATTAGAAATCAATAATACTAAGCATATATTTATTAAAATCAAATTCATAATATCAATATGCAAATTAGCCTTCCCGTTCGCACTGTAAACCGCTATTTTGTTGTATATATAAATACAATTACATGCTATTAGTAGGTAGATATGGTTAACAGTATTAATAAGGTATAACAATTTTATCAATAATTGAGGTTTAAATAAAAATAAATTCATGGTAAATGTGACGTCAATAACTAAGGGAATTATGACTTGAACAGTGATTTAGTTTCGGTTACAGACAGACAAACACGCAATCTCCATTATAATAAGATATATATATATATATATATATATATATATACGGTCCCCAAAAAAGTCAGTTAGAGTTAGATTTTCGGCGGCAGGTGATGATATCGACAGTAGCAGAGACTTAGAAATTAGCCAGTGAAGCCAGTAATTCACTTAGTCTCATGACAACTTCTTGCCAGCTGAGAGAGCCCACTACAACTGCTTAAGTGTCACAACTCCCTCTTCTATCAGTGTCCTATTAACAGACTTGTGTTTGTTTTCTTTTCTTTTCTTTTAATCCCTGTGAGCCCATCTGACTCGTGCCTTCGCATCGGCGAGCACAGAAAATCACAACGTTGGGGCCTAGACATCGTGTAGCGAAGGTGCAGGGTGCAGAACGGGTATTCTCACACACTTATTCTACCAAATTGTCGGATATCCCCATCTCAAACAAACTATAAGCCTGTTTGTTTACTTTCATATATATATATATATATATATGTGTGTGTGTGTGTGTGTGTGTGTGGCTTCCTGTAAATTGGAATATGGGCTACGAATAGATATTTAATGTACGCCAGTATTAATCATGTCCTTGTAAAATATTTTATACCCAAAATTAAAAAGGTGAACAATCAAATTCTTACCACAAAGTTAAAGTTTTAAATCTGCATCAATCTTTTTTTATAAAGCTTTAATCCAAAAGGTCACTGCGGGCAACATCACGCTCAGGAGATTTAGATGATTGGTCGAAGCACCTAAAAGATTTTTTTAAAGAAATATGAGTTAATTTTATAAGAAAGGTTATTCCTCGATTCAGCTGATAAAAATACGTATCAAATACGGAAAATAATATTTCTCTGAATATTTGAGATGAGGCTTGATGATTAGTATTATCTGCGTTATTAGGACTATTGTCCCCATCTTCATTGTTATTTGTACAACGATTCGGCCGATATGCCCTCCGGCCTTCTTCAGGTATTTCTTGTCGGACTCGGGAACCTTCTCGGACTCGGGAACCTTCTTTTCGAACTCGGGAACTTTCTTGTCGTAATCGGGAGCCATTACGGAACTTTGAACCTAACCCTTTATTCAGTCCATGGGGTATCCTGTTCTCATTCCGCTAACCATAGCTGGGGTAGGACTTGTGTTAATTGGACACATGGCCTAGTGGATAAGGTAGTTAGGTTAAGACAGTTCTAAGTGACAGTTATCTCTGGATTCCGGGTTCAATCCTGAGTAGAAGCAGTAACATAGAAAAATAATTAACATCTTGTTCTCATTCCGCTAACCATAGCTGGGGTAGGAGTTGTGTTAATTATTTTTTCTATGTTACTGCCTCTACTCAGGATTGAACCCGGAATCCAGAGATAACTGTCACTTAGAACTGTCTTAACCTAACTACCTTATCCACTAGGCCATGTGTCCAATTGGAAGGCCGGAGGGCATATCGGCCGAAACGTTGTACAAATAACAATAAAGATGAGGACAATAGTCCGAATAACGCAGATAATACGGAAAGTAATAGATGCATTGGCAATATAGAGAGAAAAAAACGAACACTCAAGTCAGGTTTTTGGTAATGTTTTTATATACGTTCTTATTTAATTTCGTTAGTCATTCTAATCTAATACATTTCATTACATTCAAAATTAGATACATATTCTTGCTAGTGAAGTTAATGAAAAATCTAACATAACCACCAGTTTATTAATACACATAAAGTTATTTCTTCTAATTTATCAATACACATCTTATTGTAATGGAGATTATGTAACCGAAACTATGTCACAACGATGTCTCTATTAAAATCTGGCAGAGTTAGATTTGCCATGTTATTAATGCATTTAAAATGCTGAAATGTGAGCTATATATCTCTAAGAAATAAAGATCTACATAGTATATGGTGAGAATAATTTACATAATGATTTTAACAAAATGGGTTTAATAAATGATTATTTCTAAGTTACTGATTTCTAATACTATTATGTTATTCTTAAACGTATCAAAAGCAATCCTATATATAATTTTAGATAAAGACCAATTAAGATAACATTAAAATAAGTGTAATGTTTTTTTATATTCGTTCTTATTTAGTTTCGTTAGTCTTTCTAACTTGATATAATATTTTATTACATTAAAACGCATACTTTGGAAGTGAAGTTAATGAAAAATCAAACACTAAAATCATTTCTAACAATTTGTTTATAAAACGTATTCGGCATAAAATAACCCAACAAGTGTTGACATGCCGTAAAATCCAATCAACCAACTTACCATTTGGTTTATTATCACAGTCTGGAGTTCCAGTATAAGATTCCACATTAAAATCCATGTATTGGGAAACGAGAATCTGGGCATCCGCACCGCAGATCTTGGCCGATTTCCTTATACAATCACGAAATTCCGTAATCGCTCTGACAAAAAAAAAAAAAAATAGAATAAAATAAAATAAAATAAAAACAATCAAAAACTTATTGAAAAAAAATGTTTTGAGTCATGATTTGAGCCATGTTTTGGGCCATGATTTGAGCCATGTTTTGAGTCATGATTTGAGCCATGATTTGAGCCATGTTTTGAGTCATGATTTGAGTCATGATTTGAATCATGATTTGAGCCATGATTTTGATTTGAGCCATGATTTGCCATGATTTGAGCCATGATTTGAGTCATGATATGAGCTATGTTTTGAGTCATGATTTGAGCCATGTTTTGAGTCATGATTTGAGCCATGTTTTGAGTCATGATTTGAGTCATGATTTGAATCATGATTTGAGCCATGTTTTGAGCCATGTTTTGAGTCATTATTTGAGTCATGATTTGAGCCATGATTTGAGCCATATTTTGAGCCATGATTTGAGTCATGATTTGAGCCTTGATTTGAGTCATGATTTGAGTCATGATTTGAGCCCTGATTTGAGTCATGATTTGAGCCTTGATTTGAGTCATGATTTGAGCCATGATTTGAGCCATGTTTTGAATCTAAAATTCATTTCAATCTTGTTTATATAGTTAAACAAACATTTCGTAAACAAACGCGCATATGAAAATTAACGGTTAATAACATCAGATTCACACATTCACTATACACTTAACATCTTTCATTTTGTCCCTCACATAAGCATTACTTAACAGTGTCCTGAAGATGGTACAATATACCAAAATGCTTAAGTATTGACACTAAAAATTGTTTCCGGATCATAACATCCTGTGTTTGTTATATTTTTTAAATATTTTCCTCTCATATTGTCGGATTAATTTCCTCACCGTATTTCCATAGTTAAGCTGAATTAGTCATCTATCTCTGTGTAGATTATGTTCTGGATCTGCTATTCTAAGCTTCTAGGTAGCTGGGCTGGTTCTGTGCTGGGTGGCATCTCTATTATTCTGACCTTCCTTCTCTTTTTCATCCTGCTTATGGGGATTTCTTCTTGGGACTTCCATCTTGTCAGTGTTCGTGACTTGCTTTTATTTACGAACACAAGACTTTACCTTGTTTTTAGAGGTATTTTATTCAATCCAATAAGTATAACAAGGAGAGTTCTTTTTATTGGCGTCAACTATTTTTTAACGAAAGAGGAAAGTGTAAAAGTTATTTTTGTTAATTAAAGGAATTTTTTTTTAAATGAGAAAATCAAAGTATTACATAAATGTTTATTTTACTCATTGTGTTTACAAATACATGCAAAGGTCACTGTATGGCCTGCAGTGACCTAAGTTGATACGTTATGAAGCTGTCAGGGGGTATACTTTTTTGAGACTGTTGGATAGCACTCGTTGACCTTGTCACGATGGCAGAATCGGCAAAGCAACTAGCTGGAGACACATGTGGTAGTCACGGATGTAAGTCATCTTATCAAGTACTGTGACTGGCATAGGACCACATAAGTTTAATAAACACACGTGGGAAAATGGCCATCGATGACCAGACAGCCATTTTGCGTCTGTCTTGTCCCCTCACCCAGCCAAAACTGACTTTCTAAACTAACTTTCTATTCTCACACCCGGCTCTTGCAAGCCAGAGCCGAGGTCAGCAAAAGGGTTAAGTTCTGTCGATCATTTATCAATATTTTCTAGAAATTAGAAATTACCCTTATTTCAAATTTTTCCACTACCATACATGATTTATAGGCAACCTATCAATTATATAACAATACTCACGAGCATTCTACTGCAATTTTTTTTTTGCTGTGATCATATTTCTTGGCGAAATCTGTCGAACATGTCGTCACCTGTTTTTGTACATCATTCTTAACCAAACATTGTTTATTGTGGATGTAATCTGAAAGAGAAGTGATTACACTGGTTTATAAAAAATATTTTTCGTCTGAGGTAAGAATGTGAATAGGTGTTTTTTTACTAATTTGGGTGTGCTGAATTCAAATTTGTAAACAGTTTTGCTCTATCACCTCTAGTTTTCTGTCTTTTAAATAGTTTCATTTTAGGTAATGTGACGTAAGCAGTGACGTAATTTTTGTTACAGACAAAAACCGGAAGCGAATCTCTATTATTAATAGATAAAAAAAAATATAGATTATCAAAAGAAAAAGAAAGAAAGTTACGAAAGTAAAACGCCGTATTGAAACGGTTTTGTTTTCGATTAAAAAGATAATCTTTGTTTTCATTGATGCAAACGAAAGTTTAATACAGCGTCCGAACATCAAGGGGACGCAACCTTGAAAAATAACGACAAAAGTTGCATCCCTTTCATCGAAAACAGTCGATCGGGAAAATTTCTTCATTCTAAAGGACGCCCTTTGACGTAAATCTATTAATAATGGAGATTCGCTTCCGGTTTTTGTCTGTAACAAAAAATTACGTCACTGCTTACGTCACATTACCCAAAATCGTCATAACATAGAATAAATACACTCAAAATTTGAACATGCAACATTAGACAGTCCTCATTGTTTTTTAAAACAAGTTTTAATAAATACATGACTGGTATTATATATCTATATATAGTTTGTTTTATTTTAATTCATATTTAAAGTTTACATTTCAAATTGTTTTATTTTTTAAAATCCTTTAATGAATTTGATGATTTTACTTACTTAGGGTACAAACTCACTGACATTGAATTTTTTACTCCCACCCTCAGGAAATATGTTTTAAAAATCTATTTTTACATCGCCCGGAGGATGTTTTTTATTTTGTACTAGTTGTTTTAATTAAGAAATTACAGAATAAATATTTTTTGAGAAAACAAGAAATCTGGGTGTGTATTTACCAACCCCTCCGCACGAGCAGGATACGACACAAGGTCAATTTCTTAAGCGGAGTTCAGCAGGTTTGAATTCAGAGTTTGTCTTCTCCTAGACTGGTTACCTAACTAAGGTTAAAGAGCTCAGACTACCTTACTGTTTACCCATAACTGGATGGAAAATAGTTGGATGCATACATTACCCAAGGGTTTTAGCGGTATGTAAAATGCAAGCAGCTTCGCCCAGGATTTGAACTCGTCTCGCCGTGTCCATTTCCAACGACAATAACCATTACACAATGTGTCTCCACTAAATTATATAACATCAAGTATTCCAATCGAATACGAATAATTTTCAAACAGATCTATTTATCCCATAGATGGATGCCTAACAGGTACTGCCAATCCGGGTCAGAGTGGACCTGGGAGCAATGTCAATGAGCATTTTTGCTTAGGGTCTCATAGACCGCAGTAAATTTAAGGGTTCAGCAGCAACTGATAAAATGGGATTTATAAAAATCAACTAAATTATTCTAAGACTAGATTTTTTGCTGATAATTTGGTTGATAAAAAAAGGAATATATAAAAAGAAAGTATAGCTAACATAATTTAGTGACCATTATAATACAAGGCGTATTATTAGAATAATGTAGTTGATTTTTATAAATCCCATTTTGTCAGTTGCTGCTGACCCCTTAAATTTACTGCGGTCTATGAGACCCTAAACAAAAATGGGCAAAGAGAAGTGGAGTCCATATACAAACCTTACTTAGTTTACTACAGCTGATCAAAGAGGCAAAATTTTAATGTTTATTTCTTATAGATAATATTTTCTTTGGCGTAATATACCTGTTTAGCACAGTCGGTAGAGCACCCGTCCAGGAATCATAAGGTTCTGGATTCGATACCGGTCTCCCGCCACCTCAGCGTATGAGTAGCACGGATTGGATAATTTGATCTTTGCAGTAAAGTGGGGAGCTGACGGTAGGTATGGCGCTCCACCTCGGCAAAAAAACAATCTCCTTGGTCTTGTGCTAGTGAAAAGAGGATAGACTCGTTCGCTGTCCGGCTGATACCGACATAGGCTACTCTACCTCTTTTTTTTCTTTTTCTTTTTTGTGGGGCGTAATAAGTTTGGAAACTTAAACGTTTTAGTGATCTTATTCGCATAAGCGTATCTGAAGCTCGCTCGTAATTTGGGGCACTCGTGAGTTGTATATAGATTATAGGATTTGGTGTATTACGGTATGAAATGAAATGAAGAGAGAATAACAAACACAACTCTTCTGCAGCTTGGAGTGTTGCATGTCATGGACTGCTCATCCACCAGGATTCCACCCTTAAGCCTCATGGGTCACCACCCACGGCCAATAGGTGGCCCCCATTTGTTTTGGGGTCTTACCCCTCTGCAGAGGTGCTGTCGATATATTCTAAAGCCCCAGCCTACAGGGTGATGAGGCATTCGTAAATCAAGAGACCATTGTATATATATCTACCCAACCCCTCCGCACGAGCAGGATGTGACACAAGGTCAATTTCTTATTCAGAGTTTTCCTTCTTCTAGACCGGTTACCTAACTAAGGTTAAAGAGCCCAGTCTGCCCACTATTTACCCATAGCCGGAGGGAGAGTAGAATCCATACCTTAAGCGGAGTTCAACAGGTTGAATTCAGAGTTTCCTTCTCCTAGACCGGTTACCTAACCAAGGTTAAAGAGATCTGCCCTACTATTTACCCATAGCCGGAGGGAGAGTAGAATCCATCTTAAGCGGAGTTCAACAGGTTTGAATTCAGAGTTTTCCTTCTCCTAGACCGTTACCTAACCAAGGTTAAAGAGCCCAATCTGCCCCTATTTACCCATAGCCGGAGGAGAGTAGAATCCATACCTTAAGCGGAGTTTAACAGGTTTGAATTCAGAGTTTTCCTTCTCCTAGACCGGTTACCTAACCAAGGTTAAAGAGCCCAATCTGCCCTACTATTTACCCATAGCCGGAGAGTAGAATTCATACCTTTCCCAAGGGTATTAGCGCTAAGTGAAATATAAATACCACGTCCAGGGTTTGAACTCGGGGCGACGAGTCCATTTCCTATGACTTTAACCATTACACCACACGCTTCCTACAAGAGACCATTGGTATATAGTTACTTACAGTTATGTCCGGCGCCGCACAAAAAGTCGATTTTCTTCTGCAACATTTCTTTAATAACTTCCAAAGGTTTTTCGTCTGGATTTTCAGGAATGGCATTGATACACATATCAAATTGATCTTTGTTTCTGCAAATTACAACAACAAAAAAAGACAATTGAAATGATAATTCTTATTATATACACTAGTACAAAATAATTAAAAAAATAACATTTTAAACTTAACATCAGCTTTTTCACATTTTAAATGAATTTTATATATTATTTTTCATAGCAAAAATACTAAATTAAAGTTTTGAAATAAAATAACTAATGCATTATAAAATTCATTAAGACTGAAAATTTCATTAAAATCGGATAATTACCTGATTTTTGCTCATTTTTTTTTTTTTGCAACCGCGAATGTTACAGTAAAATTGTAAACAAGCACTTAAAACCATCGAAAAAAGACAATGGCGGATCGCCTCGAAATTGACCAAAACAAATCCCTTTAAATGTATTAAAAATAAACTGCATATGTAATGATATTTTTCTTTTTTAAATAATAATATTATGTTACTAATTATCGATTTAGACAAAGTTTGACCTTAAATAATAGATTTAATTATTTTTCATTCGCTTTTAAAATTCCTTGCAGACGACAAAAATGCCAGTGGCTAATGTACCGTATGCATGTAATAATAAGACTTTTTTTCTTCTCGTTAATAATTTATATGGACGACACGTTTCTTTTTGTGCCTCCTAGGACATCATCTAACAACCTGTATGCAAATTTGTAGATTCTCAAATTTTCTGATATGGTCCATTGTGAAAATATTTTGTTCTTACATAAACTATTCCACAATAAAATGCCTGTTTCTGTTCAGAATGTTTTTGCAGTTGACTTCACCCATGCTCATGCCACTCGTGCTGACCAATCTGGTTTGCTTAATTTCCCTATCATCAACACTGTTAGTTTTGGGCATAATTCGATTCGTTTTAATGCAATTAATTCTTGGAATACTGTTCAGTCGTTATTTTTTGATAAAGAAAAGATGAAGCTTGTTTCAGTAAATTATTTTGTCCTTAAAACACTTTTGAAAAATCATTTTATTGCCTCTTATAAACAACAGATTTGCATTTAGATTCTCACACGGCTAATTTGTCTCATGATATATATGTATATGTTTACGTTGTGTGTTTCATGTATTGTTTCCTGTGAGCGTCCAAGGGTGGTCATGTCCATGGGATTAGCTTCACGCTATTAGGCATGGCCTCCCTTCAATAGTAGTTTAAACCAATAAAGTTTTTCTTTTACTTATATTTTTTTTAATAATTTGTACTACTATTGATTAATAAATTTCTTTTTTTTTTTTTTCTTTGTACGTCACTCCTTCCAAAATGGCAAAAATGTCTAAAAATAGCAAAAAGCCGGAAATCCTATGAATTATAGGATAACTAGCTGACGAGATTTATAGCCACCTGACCCCTAAACTTGCCCAAAAGCAGAATTCTGATGGTCTGATCCCTTTTTTTATCTACCTAAATCCTTCTCTTATTTTTTATGGTTTCTTTGACTGACCATTGACACTTACACACAATACATCTATTCACACACGCACACATGTATGTACACATACACGCACACACACCTCTTCCTGTTTGAAAAAGAGAATTTGTCTATTTTTGAATTTGAGATATGTCTTCTTCTTTCAAAAACTGTTACACTAAAGATATACAATTATGTCGTTGGCGTAGAAACGCGTAGTGGATGTGCTAATGACGTAACGATCGCATGACTTGCACGCTTTTTGGAACATCAATGTTTTTCGTTTTGAATTTAAATTATTTTCTGCTTCTCTCTCGATGAGTCCGGATTAAAAACAAGCTCTGAAGATGATTTTTATAGATCGAAATATTGTTCAATATTAGCTATGAATATGATATAAGATATTTTCATTTTAACAGTATTGTGTGTTTTCATATCCTTTTATCTATCTATCTATCTATCAATCTATATATATATATATATATATATATATATATATATATATATATATATATGGGAGTAAATATGGAAATAAATCCGACAATATTAAGAAATTTGAAAAAACAAGTTTTCCAAAAATAAGATGAATTTATTTATCGACGCTTTATAGATGTCATCTTTAAAACATCCATCAATTTCTTCACCCCATAATACATCCTGATGAAGGTTTAAAGAAACCGAAACGTTTAAGCGTCGATAAATAAATTCATCTTATTTTTGGAACACTTGTTTTTTCAAATTTCTTAATATATATATATATATATATATATATATATAATATAATATATATAATATGTGTGTGTGTGTGTGTGTGTGTGTGTGTGTGTGTTCTACACACACATATTTATTTTATGTGGGTTTTCTTACTACTACTTATTCATATAGTCCACTATACAGTTACATACACATGCACACAACTGCACCTCTGCATTGTGCAACACCCCAGATGTACGTGGTTTGTTATTTGCATCTGTGTGTGATATTTCCTCACCTGTTGGTGTGATTTTTTATTACCTGTGGTGAGCATACATTTGTTTGTGTATTATGTGTGTTTCTGCCGTGCCCGTGTATGTGTTGTGTGTGTGTGTGTGTGTGTGTGTGTGTGTGTTGTGTGTGTGTGAGTTAGCTTGGGGTTTGTTGTGCTTAACAAAAAGATAGATAGATAGATAGATAGATAGATATTTCGGTTAAATTACATAAGAATTTTGATTCTGAAAGTATTATAAAAATGTGATACTATGATTGAAGACGAACATGGTCAGAATAAATAAATAAATAAATGAATAAGAAAGAGAATAGGTTAAAGCCAGGCATAAGTAAAAGGGGTGGGTGGTTGACCTTTTTACGAATCCAAAGATTAGGCCGTAAAGTTTAAGAGACCTGTACGACCATCATGAAGTTAGGCCACTTAGTGATAATATCTTATGCACCCAGGTATTAAAAGAAAAGGGGCTATTTTTATGAGAAAATCTCTTTTGAAAAAATTAATGGTCGACGTATTGAAGACACTACGTCTGGAAAAAGATTTAATTACTTTAATTTTAAGGGTTAATGACGACTAGAAGTCGGCGATTCGATTTAAGTACTGGCCATCTGTGTGGTCCGTAGAAGATGGGTGGGGAAGGAGAGTTTGACATAAATACAGCTAAACTCGAGCACTAAGGCAGTCAACCCCGGGCCCTAGAGGTGTTAACGTCGGTAGCAGTAGTTAGCCCCGAATCCACAAGTGAAGTCAGTAGCCAGCCAGTTAAGATAGATTTCAAAAGTATCACAGACCCCTTCTTTTATCAGCGTCTTGTTTACAAACACTTGTAGTTGTTGTTTTTTTGTTTGTTTTAAATCCTTGTGACCCTGTTTTCTGACTCGTGCCCTCAAATTGGCCAGCACAGAATATCACAACGTTTGGGGTTCTTGACATCGTGCATTGAAGGTGCAGAGCGCAGAACAGGTAGTCTCACAAAAAAAAATTTAATGACCTTTTCAGAGAAAAGGATTTTTAAATTTTTAATTAAAATCAAAGAATTTTTGCTAAATTGTCAACATCTTAAACTAAAAATGCTCCCTTGATCTGATCTTGAAAATGATCTGATATGCAAATAAGAAAATTGAATCGAACTTACCCACAGACTTGTTTAAATGTTTTTATTTGCCAATCGGGTAGAGGACTTGTAGCGATTGTTTCAACATTTCCGTTAGGAAGGATTTTTTGCAGACATTTTGTTGTGCGATCTTGAATATCTATTTCTCCATTGATGATGCCTGAATTGAATGAAAATTGTTTAAAGAAAATAAGAAAAAGAAAAAGAAAAAGGAGAAACAACACGAGTTGTTATTTAATGATTTTGAATGGCAAAGAAATTGCTTTAAGATTAATAAAGATAAAAGGAAGTAAAATATTGACTAGTGAATACAGAAGTGGAAATATACGGATTAGTGAATATAGGGAATAGAAATATACGGATTAGTTAATACAGGGAAGTATGAATATACGAATTAGTATATACAGAGGAAATAAAATATACGGATTAATGAATAGAGGAAATAGAAATATACGGATTACTGAATACAGAGGAAATAGAATATACGGATTAATGAATATAGGGAATAGGATTAGTGAATACAGAGGAAATAGAAATATACGGATTGGTGAATACCAGGAAATAGAAATATACGGATTAGTGAATACATAGGAAATAGAATATACGGATTAATGAATAGAGGAAATGGAAATATACGGATTAGTGAATACAGAGGAAATAGAATATGCGGATTAATGAATAGAGGAAATAGAAATATACGGATTAGTGAATATATATGGTGTAGAAATATGCAGAGTAGTGAATATAGAGTAAATATAGAGTAAATAGAAATATGCAAATTAGTTAATACAGATGAAATATACGGATTAATGAAGAGAGGAATACAGATTTGTGAATACAGACGGAGCAGAAATATACAGAGTAGTGAATACAGAGGAAATACTAAAAAAAATATATGGATTAGTGAACACAGAGGGTGGATATACGAATTACAGAATATAGATTTTATAATAATATACAACCTAATGAATATAGAAGGAAATATAGGGATAAGTGAATATAGAGGAATGAAAAATACGTATTGAAATGTTTGGTACTAAGGAATAGATTTAGTTATGTCCCCTACTCATAAAGGGCCAACTGCACCCCTGTAGAGGGGCAAGACTCCCCCCCCCCAATGGAGCCACCTGCTGTCCGTTGGTAGTGACGTAATGCTTGAGGATGGATTCCTGGTGGCTGAGTGTTACATAATCTATGTGGTTGCATAAGATTATTGTCAATCCCCTGTATTTCTAAAGGGATGACCCTTTTCATATCACGGGCGGGACTTTCCATGGAAGATTACAGAAAGCCCGCGAAATACGTGAAGTCACGTGGGACCTGGTTGGGTCCTCAGTTTCAGTTTGGACGTCAGGCAGAGAGGATGTCCTGCCTTAACTGGAACTCACTGCATACGCGCGCTATGTTAGTCAGATATTTAGTTACATGAAATGTTTAGTTAAGGAAATAAAAGTTTAAGAAAATTAACACGGTCTTGTGATTAATGAATATCTTGGTAACAAGACCGATCTAGAAGAAGAAATGAGTTAAGTGCGACCGACCACCAAGACGAAGTCGAGATGTTAGAAGAGACGCTAGAAGAACTTAAGATGTCAAAGATGCCAGAAGAAGAATAGAAGTAAGTAAGGAAGGGTATACAACATGAGCAGTTCATGACATGCAACACTCCACTTTGGTCCCTACTTAGGCTCTTACTTAGGCTAGGAGTGGAATCCTCGAATCAATCGGCTGGCCATGCAGTGATAGTACCTATTGGGGTATCATCTATAGGTTAAACAGATCTGTTCAAAATTATTCGCATTCGATAGCATCATTTGTAAAAAAAAATCTCTTAAGAAACAACAACTAAATACATGTAAATATGAACATATAATGTACGCGATTCCCTAACCTCTAGGCATAAAATAACCTTAGACGGTTTGACATGCCGTTCAAAATCAATCAAGCAGTTTCTTTCTCTCAGTTTAGTAGGGCATCAACCGAGGAATCGCAAGTTTCCGAGTTCGATACCGGTCATCGTCAACTCAGTGCATGAGTTGCACAGCTTGGTAATCTGCTCTGAGCGAGCTGATGGTTGTTGTAACGCTCCACCTCAGCAAAAACAATCCCCCTGGTCTAGCGCTAGCAAAACTGGGATAGGCTCCTTCGCTGTTTGGCTGATACAGTCAAGAGGCCACCCCACAGACTTTACTTTTATTATTGCGCGAGCACAGATACTACACTCTGATCCTAGGTAGAAAAGCTGATCTATACATAAGTAATGACGTCATCTTGGGAAGGAGATGGGCACTACCAAGTGTTCCTTCCATTATCCGAAGACCTGAAAAGGGTTATCACAACAAGGGCAGACAACTCGTGGAATTAGTAAATGACAGAACAGGATTAATTCACTATCACTCTAAATCAGGCGCAAATTCGACTCACGTGACAGGCGCAGGGAGCTATTCTTGTGGAGTGTTGCTTGTCTGACAAAAGGCCACTGCAGAAGAGCTCTCAGAGACAAAATTACTAATTAGCAATTTTCATAGATATTAGTTTGCTAACCATTGCTTTACAACAGTGGTTCTCAAACATTTTTACGTTAAACTTGCAAATCGTCGTCAAAATTAAAACGGAAAATTTTGACGAGGATTTGCAACACATCCAACTAAATTTTGAAATTAAAATTAATTTTAAAAATTCGATTCAAAATACTTGACTTTATTTATTTATTTATTTGTTTTTTGTTTTTTGTTTTTTTTATTTATTTATTTATTTATTTTTTTTTTTTTTTTGTAAGTCAGGTTAGTAATTGTTTTATTTCATTTATTTAACGAATCTTGAAATATTTTCTAAACTAAAATATTTATGTGCAGTTTAGAAAATATTTCAAGATTCGTTAAATAAATGAAATAAAACAATTACTAACCTGACTTTAGTTTGATGTGTTGCAAATCCTCGTCAAAATTTTCCGTTTTAATTCTGACGACGATTTGCAAGTTTAGCCCATTTTTAACCCATGGACTCCATAGCCATTCTACAAAAAGAGAGAGAGACAGAGAGAGAGAGAGGGGGGGTATTCATCATGAAAACAAACGTTGTAGGTCGCTGCCTGCTACCTGAGAAAAGATGGGTGATTTTCATTTGAGTTTTAATATCTTTTTTAGGTAAAACTTGCAAATCATACTCAAAATCCCATGATATTACAGGGTGACCCAGAAAGAAAAAAAACAGAACCCAAATTATTTATTTATTTTCCCATTAAACTAATCCTAACCCTAAACCCTAACCCCTAAACCCTAACCCCTAAACCCCGCTAGTTAAAATTAAAAGATTAATTAACGGTGTTTTTTTTTTTCGTAGTTTAAGACATTTCAACCAGACCTGCTAAAATAATGTAGTTTTATTTATTGACTTTTGGTACTAATGCAGAATAACGCGCAAGAGAGAATATCTTTAGATTACGTATAAAAAGTATTACATTTCATTAAATTTCATGGAAATACCCGAAACATCCTATGGTTAGGATGAGGGTAAGTTAAATGCAAAAATGTACATCCTAATTATCTGGTGTTGCTTATCCACCGAATTCTTATTGCTTATGATTGTCGTCACCTCTGCTAAATAATGGACCACTCCGTTTTTATTATAAATAAAGAAGGGAAGAAAAAAGACATACTACACAGAAAGAAAAAAACATAAGAAAAAAGAAAGAAAAAAAGAAAGAAAGAAAGAAAGAAAAAGAGTGGGGAAAAGATAGAGAGAGGAGTACGCGTGCGGAATCGATAACGCTAAACTGTTTCAATGGAAAGTTGAAAAGAAAGAAAGAAAGAAAGAAGGAAAGAAAGAAGGAAAGAAAGAAAGAGAGAGTGAGAGAGAATTAAATCAAGATTATTATACTTTTTTTTACATATTCAACTATTTAGCAATAACTCTTACGTAAACATATCAAACGTTGTTAGTAATTAAATTATCATACTGTTGAATATCCACAGGTCCTTCTAGTATTTCATTGTTATTCAACAGTGATACCAACTGTAGTTGGTGCACTTGGGAGGGTCCCAAAAAGCTTGCAAAAAAGACTGGAGGATCTGGAAATCAGAGGAAGAATTGAGACCATCCAGACTACTGCATTACTGCAATCGGCTAGAATACTTAGGAGACTTGTTGTCACTCAGACTCCAGTGAAATACCATCAGCTAACGATGATGTGGAAAAACTCTCAATAATAATAATAATAATAATAATAATAATAATAATAATAATAATAATAATAATAATAATAATAATCCACAGGCCTTGCTAGTAATAATATATAAGGTTAGTATAGAAGTTGATGGACAAAATAAAAGGCTTTAGTTTGGAAGCGAAATATACTTACTTATAATAGGCAAAACCATAAAAATAATTTTGATGTTAAAGAGATCCATTGTTGAGTGAAGCGTACGAGTGTATCAGTTTTATGTTAAATGAAAATACTGCAATGAACTGTGTTCAGATAAAAACGAAAGAAAAGTCGCTAAGATAATATTGATAAATTGATTATTACTAGCAACCTTTGAAACGCTCGATTTTAGATTCAGGTTAAAGGTTGCTTTTTTTTTATCTTAATTCAATTCCCCGGTTTTTGTTTACATAATTAACACTTTTGAAAATAGTTTAGAAAACTACAACACAGAGAATTATTTTTTATGAAAGTTTCATTGTGTTGAATATATCTTATTATAATGGAGATTGTGTGTTTTTCTGTCTGTAACCGAAACTATATTCCTACTCAAGTCACAATTCTCTTAGTTATTGACATCACATTCTCCATGATTTTATTTTTATCTAAACCTCAATTATTAATAAAATTGTCTTACATTATTAATACTGTTAACTATGTCTACATACTGACAACATGCAATTATATTTATATATACAACAAAATAGCGGTTTACAGTGTGAACGGGAAGGCTAATTTGCATATTAATATTAAAAAATCGAATTTAATAAATATGTGCTTAGTATTATTGATTTCTAACTGTTTGGTTTTATTTTAATGAATATAAGAAAAAGTCTCTTCAATAAATCTTAAATGAAATCCATTAACAAGATAAAATAACTGTCATTTTATTCTTTACTTCCTCTTATAACTAAATACTTAAATTAGAAAAAATAACAATGAAAGACGAGAGTGATGGAAGAGTAAGTTTCAGTTGTTCTGTTTTTTATTATACTCCCTCTACTACTACTACTACTACTAATAATAATAATAATAATAATAATAATAATAATAATAATAATATAATATAATACACATTTAATTTATTTTTAATTTATTTCTAATGTATTTAAAACTATTTTTTCGATGAATTTTGCTTAAATATGACCGTAAACGCTGTCTAAAGATGGCGTAAAATCCGTGTTTCCAAATTGATTTAACCATCCCTATTGAAAAAAAAATACTAAAAATCGGGGAATTACCCGATTTTAATGAAATTTTCCGTGTTGATTTATCAATGAATGAACGTTATTTTATTTCCAAATTTATCTAATTAGGTATTCCCAAACTGATTTAATTAGGTATTTCGGCTATGATAAATTAATATATAAAAATTCATTTAAAAAATGAATAGCATGATGTATTTGAAAATGTAGCACACACACACCCTTTTAAAACAGAACAAATATCCATGTATTTTTTTTCCTTTATAATTATCGAAAAGAGTAAAAAAAAAAGATCTCCAACAATTATTTTATAGTTTTTATTTTCATTTTATTTTCCGATTTTCGGTATTTATTTTCTACCAGGATATCAACCTTAAATCTTTACTTTTTCTCTCTCTATTCACACCTTCGGTTCTTTCATTTATACTGTAGTTAGATTCGAATTTATATAACCCCACCGATATTTTGCGCCCCCAAAAAGCGGGGTTGAGTTAAGTGACCTGAAAATAATTAGAAAATTAGAAAGTTTTGAAATAAAATAACTGATGCATTATAAAATTCATTCATTGATAAATCAATACTGAAAATTTCATTAAAATCGAATAATTCCCTGATTTTTTTGGTATTTTTTCAAACGGGGCTTTAAATTTGTTTTGTAAAACACGGATTTTTCTACAAATTGGATATAACTAATATATATATATATATATATATATATATATGTGTGTGTGTGTGTGTGTGTGTGTGTGTGTGTGTGTGTGTAAAGTTTGTTAAAAAAACAAAAGAATATGTCAAAGATTGACATTCATGAAGCCGACGCTATAGCGTTTCGGTTTTATTTAAAACATCAGGACTAATATTCATTAATCATACTAGTACAAAATTAAAAAAACACCCTCCGGGCGATGTAAAAATAGATTTTTGAAACATATTGCCTGAGGGTTGGGAGTAAAAAATTCAATGTCAGCGAGTTTGTACACTAAGTAAGTAAAATTATCAAATTCATTAAAGGATTAAAAAAATAAAACAATTTGAAATGTAAACTTTAAATATGTATTAAAATAAAACAAACTATATATAGATATATAATACCAGTCATGTATTTATTAAAACTTGTTTTAAAAAACAATGAGGACTGTCAAATGTTGCATGTTCAAATTTTGAGTGTATTTATTCTATGTTATGACGATTTGGGGTAATGTGACGTAAGCAGTGATGTAATTTTTATTACAGACAAAAACCGGAAGCGAATCTCCATTATTAATAGATGTACAGTTGCTATGTATACTAAACAAATACTTCGGCATTCTCCATCTCTCTCTCTCTCAGCCCTTCCCTGGATAGGCTTAATTCTTTTTAACACTAGAATTTTCGATTCTTAGCATCAAGAAGCACATGGTTGAATATTGGTTTAAATTCTCGTAAGAAAAAAGAGGTGAATCTTTATGTTTTTGTTAATTTTATTTAAAGCTTTTACGTTCAAAAAAATAATTTTTTCGTTTTTATTTCTTATTGATTGACAAATTGCAGGATTTTAAACACTAATAATTTTTTAGGCAAATCTAACTCAGATTTTCAGAGAGACATCATTAATAAATAAGACTTATTCTATGTATTAACGATTTTGATTATAAATTAAATACTCATTGATAAACATACGTAATTCCTGAGGTTATTATGATGTAAACAGTGACGTAGTTTTGGTTACAGACAGACACCGAATATCCATTATATACACACACACACACACACACACACACACACACACACACACACACATATATATATATATATATATATATATATATATATATATATATATATATATATATCATCATCATCATCATGTCGTGCAGTTTGCACGGATATCCATGATGATCTCTCGCCAGCCTTCCCTATCATTCATTGACTCCGGCAGCTCCTCTGCGCTGCACCAGTATCCCTACATAGTTGGTCAATGTAGGTCCTGGCTGGGCGGCCCACATTAGCGCGCACATGTGCTGGCTTCCACAATAGTACGTCGCTTACGATCTCGTCCTTGTTTCTCCAACAGTGACCTGCATGTCTAGTCCGTCTCACTCGTATGGTTTGTGAGATGGGGGGCAGGTGGCCATATAGTTGCTCTTTTGGGGGTGCTGCTTCCACGACCTATCCAGGACCGTCCGTAGCATTCTCGTACAGCTCCCATCTAGCTTATTCTCAAGACGCTTCGTTAGGGTCCAAGTGGTACAGCCATACAGAAGTACCGACACTACCACAGCCTGGAAGAATCGCCTCTTTAGCTTGTTGGGGAGATCGGATTTCCATATGACTGATAGTTTGTTGGTGGCCAACCCTGCCTTTCCTATTCGAGTGTTAACATCGTTTTCTGTGGATGAGATATTACTCCCTAGATATGTGAATTTTTATATATATATATATATATAGTTAATTTTTTTGTTATTATTATTGGAGAAATGATTATAAAGTGCTCAATTATTTCTTTAAGAGCTGTATTTATTTATTTATTTAAGTCACAAATACAAAGTTCGTCTTACCAATGGTTTCGGATGTTTATCCATCATCAGAGACGTTGACTTTTTGAAAAAATTGGATAGTTTTTTAACTCGTGCCTCGTGTGAACGTGATCCGTTATTCGTTCTTGCTTTTGCTTTCTTCATTCACCGGCGTTCCTATTTGTCGTCATTGAGTCTCGTGTTTTTATGATGATTTTGTTTTTTATATATAAAAATATATCTCCGGCCTTCTTCAGGTGTTTCTTATCAAACTCGAGAACCTTCTTATTGAACTCAAGAACCTTCATATCGTAATCGGGAGCTTTCACGGAACTTCGAACCGAACTCTTTATTCAATCCACTGTTATCATTCCGTTAACCATGAACGGGTACAAGTGTTAAGCTATGTTAAGTATTCTATGTTATTATCACTCTTGGCTAGGATTGAACCTGAAACCTCCGGGCGATTGTCACTTAGAACTGTATTAACTAAATCCTTTATATCAACCCTTATACCGCCCTGTCGGCTGGGACGTTAGAATGCACCGACTGCACCTCTGCAGAGGGGTAAGAATCCCCCAATGGGGCCGCCTGTTGGACGTTGGTGGCGACCCGTGATGCTTAAGGATAGAATCCGGGTGGATGAGCAGTTCATGACTTGCAATACTCCACTTTGGCCCTATCTTGGGCTAGACGGGCGGTCGGAGAGGCCCCCTCCAATCAATCGGCTGGTTACGTCAAGCCCTAGCACCTATATGATTGCCCCAACCCTATTGCTCATATGGCAAGCCCCAACCTCTTTTTATCTTTTTTCGATTTCTTTCTTTAGTACACACGCCCCAACCTCTTTTTATCATATGGGTGCTAGAAGGCCGTGGCTGAGGGTCTATATGTCCTGGGAATGACGTTAAACCCTACTTGATGGTGAGGTTCCATTTCTGGAGGTTTGGGGAATGTAGAGCACCCCTTCATCACCATTCCACCCTGGTCCACTCTGACCCGGAGTGGTAGTACCTGTTAGGGTCCCATCTATGGGTTAAATAGAAAAACATGAGTTGATAAACAAAATTGTATTATACATTAAGAATGAATTTATTTCACAACTTTGTCGTCGTTAAATAACCCACTGAGGTTGATATGCCGTAAAACAAAACAAAACAAACAAAACAAACAACCCTTATATCAGTTGCGCCATGTGTCCAACTGGACTGTGTTTTTTGTTTTTGTTGGGTTTTTTGTCATGTTTTTTTTTTCTTTTTTTTATTTCATCTATCACAGCTTTTGATAACTGACAGAATTTAGACTGACCAATGATAGAACTGAGTGTGATTGTTCTATATCGATTTCTTTCGTTAGTGATAAGCTATCATCAATGTATAATAGCATGTCTGTACTTTGATTTTAAAATGTCCATTTGTTAAACGATATGAAGCCGATGTGGAAAAAATAAAAAAATAAAACCACGTGCGAAAATCAAGGATAAAACAATTACGTTAACTAACGGGTCATAGTGGATATTAACCCAACCCGTTCGTCGATGGTGAGGATATGACCCAAGGGTGCAACTATGAGGCATCGTGCGAGGATCGAACTCGCTATTCAGTAGAACTGGGTCTGCGAGACTAGCTTACTAAGTTTTATATCACGATGGGACGCCCTTTTCGGGTCAAAGTACTACAGAAATGGAGAAAGAAAGAGAAAATATGTTGTTGTTGTTGTTGTTGTTGTTGCTGCTGCTGCTGCTGCTGCTGCTGCTGCTGAGGATGATGATGATGATGATGATGATATTTTAATCATCAAATAATACAAATGCATTTCCTTCTTCTTCTTCTTGATTGCTTTTAACGACATGTCAACCCGTCTAGGATTATTCTATGCCTAGGGTTAGGGAATCGCGTTCATTATACGTTCATATTTACCTTTGTATGCAGTTGTTTTTTAATAAGAGTTGTATTTTTTTTGGGGGGGGGATTGAATTAGTTTCTTTGTTTAAGGGCATATCAACCTTCATGGGTTAATTAATGCCAAAGGTAATCTGAACATTAGCTACATAAATGAGAGTAACCTCCCCTTGTTTCTTTCACTTTGAGGAAGCCTTAATAACAATTAAGTTAATTTCAAACAATGCGCAAGAACAATTAAGAACATAATTTTATGATATTTTCGTGTTAAAACATGCAGTTGTATTGATTCGAACAAATTCGTATTTTCAGTGTAGATTTACGGTGAAATGAAAATGGCAAACCAAAACATGTGGCTAATGTAGCTAATGTTCAGATTACCATGCCAAAGCCCTCCTTGTAGAAGAATAGTAGTGGTACTATTTACCCCATAACATAACATACCTTTCCCAAGGGTATTAGTCTGAAAGTGAACGTAATAGCGCAATTGGAGTTTGAACTCGCTTCCTATGATATTGAAATCAAGCACATTAGTCACTGCACCATAGTTGTGTTTGTTTGTTTTTTGCACACGATCCTATCGAATTCAAATAATTTCTAAACAGATCTATTTGTCCTATAGATTATGCACTAACAGGTACTACCACT
This sequence comes from Doryteuthis pealeii, assembly GCA_023376005.1. Classification (NCBI taxonomy): domain Eukaryota; kingdom Metazoa; phylum Mollusca; class Cephalopoda; order Myopsida; family Loliginidae; genus Doryteuthis; species Doryteuthis pealeii. Next base: position 6,798,536 of record CM042163.1, read on the forward strand.
CCAGGTCTTATTGGAAGTAGAAGTAATGTTAATGAAGGGATACTCCGCATTCCCCAGAGCTCCATAAGTGGAACCTCACCATCAGATGCAGTCTAAAAGAGTTGGCGAAGTTATAAAGAAATTTAGACACAAACGACAGTACTCCAAGTTTTGAAGCATGTAGTTAACCACGAATGTGGCAGACAGGTTGAGAGTTAAAGAAATAACGAAACAACTAGAAATATGAATAAAAGATGTGTATTACATGTAACAATAAGGTTGCAAACTTTAGTTCGTCTGCACATATAATTTGTAATAAACTTATCTGAGTCCTGAGAGAGGGTATTATCGGAGCCCTTGCTACGGCCTTCTGATTGTTCGGATATGATAGACGTTCTGTTTGATGTCCGATTCCGATTCTGGTTGTTGAGGAAGAGGAGCGACCCTTATTTAGGTCTGTCCACAGTGAGAGCTGGATCAGAAGAGACTGAGTTTGCTTATTCGGCTTTGCCGCCAAAGCATGCTGGCTCGTGATTGGTTGGTTTGAAACAGAGGCTCGCAGACAAAGGACGATAACCCCCATACCCCAGAATTCTCAATAGTAGCCTATTGTCGGTATCAGCCGGACAGTGAGGGAGCCTATCCACTTTTCGCTAACGATAGACCAGCGAGATTTTTTTTTTTGCTGAGGTGGAGTGCCACATTTCCCGTCAGCTACCACTTCACCGCACAGATCAGATTACCCAATCTCTGCTACTCGTGCACTGAGTTGGCGAGAACCGGTATCGCACCCGGGACCTTGCTATTCCTAGGCGGGTGCTCTAACGACTGAGCTAAACCGACGCAAGTTATGCAGACCAGCTCAGAAGCAGCATGGTGTCAAACAAAGGACATCTTTGTATGGGGTGGGGGGGTCTTACTCCTCGGCAGGGGAATCCATCAGCGTATTTTAATCCCCACCAAGGAACAAATTTCTTTAATAGAGCGGAAAAAGTTCCAATACGTTTAGACTTCGAGATATTTTATTTAAGCGGACTTTTGAAAATAGCGGACGATTTTATGACATATTTCCATTGTCTCTGATGTTTGTACGAAATTAAAAAAATAAATCATTATTAAAATCATCATAAGTCCAACATAAACAAAGGGGAATCACTCTTGACTGATAAATTATTTATTTATTTCCCATTAAATTAACCCTAACCCTAACTCTAACCCTAAACCTAACCCTAACCCGTCTTCTTTTTTCCATGTAGATCAATAAATAAACAAATAATTTATCAGTCAAGAGTAGTTCCCCTTTGTTTATGTTGGAATTATAGGAAATAACCATTTCTTCAGTCTAAGAATTTTGATAAGTTTATTGTAGTATTGTATGCAAATGAGATTGACTATAAAAGTAGTCTGCCTCAGTAGCAAGGCAAATGGTTAATAACTGTACATACAGATAAACGTATGTTCCCGAAATTGATTGACTTAACATCATTTATAATAAGAAAAATCTTATTAAAATAGAGATTCAGTGTCTGTCTGTAAGGGAAACTACGTAACTGTTTACGTCACACAACTTCAGTAATTGCGTAAGTTTATCAATGAATATTTGATTTATATTCAAAATCGTTAATACATAGAATAAATCTTATTTATTTCGGGTTGAAATGCCGTTAATGATATGGAATAATTAGTTTTCTTCGTAGAACATTTTGGTTTTAAAAAAAATGATTTAAAATTGTCACGTGATATATTCTTTATTCAAACCTCTTATCGTGGTTTAATGTTTCACAAGCCAGTCTTGCAAATCCTATACTATGTAGATGTGAATTATGTAGGCCTTAATAGTAAAAGAGGAGATAACTCTGAGAGCAAATAACTTCAAGGGGAAATAACTCATAACGATTAATCGCTATTATGTACCGTATGCATGTAATAATATAGCTACTGGCAAAATGAGCCTAAATGCGTTTTTGACAAAATGACTTTAGCCCCCTCCCCCTACAGAAATAATTTACCAAAAATCAGGGAATTATCAGATTTTAATGAATTTTCAGTGTTTATTTATCAATGAGTGATCTTTATAATACATTATTTATTTTATTTCAAAACTTTCTCATTTTTTTCAGGTCACTTATTTTTTTTTATGTTGGGGGGTGTAACTTTTTTTTCAAGTTGGTCTTATATTTTTCTAATCACAGTATAAATAATGAGATAAAAGACCGAACTTATGAATAAAAACATAAAAAAGTTTTTTAAGGTGGCTTTTCTATGAGAAAATAAGTACCGAAAATTGAAAAATAAAATGTAAAAAAATAATAAAATTTTATTTTTTGGAGATTTCTTTTTTACTCATTTCGATAATTATTTAATTGGCTATTATCTTATAAAAGAAAAAATTATACATTGATATTTTTTCTGCTTAAAAAGGAGGGGGTACATTTTCAATAGAGTTTTTCTTCAAAACTTATTACTTTATGTGTCTAAAATAAGGTTTGCATTGAATAGATATTTATTTCTAGAATTTAAAAATATAACATTTTAAACTTAACATCAGGCTTTTCATATTTTAAATGAATTTTATATATTAATTTTTCATAGCAAAAATACTAAATTAAAGTTTTGAAATAAAATAACTGATGCATTATAAAATTCATTAATTGATAAATCAATACTAAAAATTTCATTAAAATTGGATAATTACCTTTTTAAATTTTTTTTGCAATCGCGAATGTTATATAAAAATTGTAAACAAGCGCGTAAAACCATTGAAAAATAGACAGAATGGTAGATATATATAGCGTGAACGCAACGCTCTTCTATATAAGGAATGGAGCACTCTATGACGGCCTTTACACACAAAGCGATGTGTGTATTAAAACAGTTAAAATCCCCTTCTCATTCTGTAAGTGAGGACAGCTTAATGGTTAAGTTGCCGGACTGACACCCAACCGATCGGATTTGAATTCCGGCTGTAGGTAGCTTACAAAATGTCTAGCCACACTGAAGAGACTTGATAAGTCGAAACACGTGTCTGTGGATGACCATATATATATATATATATATATATATAAGTAAAAAGTAAAGTCGTCGGGGCGGCCTAAAGTCGGTATCAGCCAGTCAGCGAGGGAGTCTATCCCCTTTTCACTAGCGCTAGACCAAGGAGATTGTTTTAGCATCTGAGGTGGAGCGCCACACCTATCATCAGCTCCTTACTTTACCGCACACATCCCTGTGCTACTCATACGCTGAGTTGGCGGGGACCGGTATCGAACTAGGAACCTTGTGGTTTCTAGCCGAATGCTCTACCGACTGAGCTAACCCGGCCCCTAATTCTTCTTCCATTTTTCTATATCTATCATTTAATATGATTTCCTATAGATTTAGATATAGCCAATACATTAATCACATTTCTGTCAATAAATTGCTGGCATTTTATGCTGCTAGGAACCCCTTGAACTAGTGCTAATGATATTTAAGCTCCGAAACCACGTTTGAACTCAAGGTTATCGTCTGATGATAAATTTATTCTAAGGCAAATTAGAAACACTTGAATAAGGCCCGAGTATACAGTGACCTGAACGTTGTGTTTATACATACCACAATAAAGATGAGGACAACAGTCCGTAACATCAAAATTATTCAAATCGATTCCCGTTTTTCATGCGTAGAAATGTCATCATTAAATAAACTAGCAAAATAAAAATACACCCTCCGGGCGATGTAAAAATAATTTTTGAAAGATATTGCCTGAGGGGATGGGAGCTGAAAATTCAATGTCATAGAGTGTGTACCATAAGTATGTAAAATCATCAAATTTATAAAAGGAGTAAAAAAAAAAAAAAGAAAGACAATTTGAAATGGAAACAGTTCCGATAACTTTGAATATTATATTAGAATAAAACAATCTATATATAAATATATAACGCCGGGCATCTATTTATTGAAACAATGAGGATTGTCTAACATTGCATGCTCAAATCTTGAGTATATCTATTCTATGTTATGACGTTGGATTATGTGTTGGGTAATGTGACGTAAGCAGTTTTTGTTACAGACAAAAACCGGAAGCGAATCTCCATTATTAATAGATTGATTATATAAATATAAATAAATTGAAGTCATAGACGATATAAATTTTATTCTCAATCGTTTTATTTATTTATTTTTGTTTTCTGTTTGTGAAATTGGCGATGGATGCTGCGTCCAACATGAGTCCAATTCCGTGTCGTTTATCATCTTCAACTTACTTCCCGGGATATAACATGCGTTCCGCCCGAGTTAATCAACTGTGGGGATGCATGAACGGAGGAGAGCCTTTTGCGAGCATAGCTGACCCCAAACACGAGGGACACGAAGATGACACACCCAACTGCAATTCCAACGATGGCACCTGCAAAAATGATAAGAAAAAGTTACATATAAATATCATAAGCATAAACAACAACAACAACAACAACAGCAACAACAATAATAATAATAATAATAATAATAATAATAATAATAATAATAATAATAATGTGAAAGTGATACCAATTGTATTTGGTGCACTTGGAACGGTAAAAAAAAGCTTGGAAAAAAGATTGGAGGATCTGGAAATCAGAGAAAGAATTGAGACCATCCAGACTACTGCATTGGTGTAATCGGCTAGAATACTCAGAAGAGTCCTGGAGACCTGAGGAGACTTGTTGTCACTCAGACTCTAGTGAAATACCATCAGCTAACATGATGTAAAAAAAATCAAAAGGAGTGACAATAATAATAATAATAATAATAATAATAATAATAATAATGGGAATACAAAGCTAGTCATGACTAGGCAGGGGAAGTGATCCTCTGAGAATTAGATAAGAGACTGAAATTTGACTGATAAATGGTATATGCACAAACCAGAATCTGTCCTAAAAATGAAACGAATAAAATATTTTGGGACTTTGATATTCCCCAACCCTGATCCCCAAATCTTGATCCCCCAACCCTGCCAAGTTGACGATGATACCAATCGTAGTTGGAATTCTTGGAACAGTCCCTAGCCGATTTAATCAGTGCTGTGGTCTGGATGATTTCAATTCTTCCAGTCTCTTTTCCAGATTCTTTGGATTGTTTTAAGGCTCCAACTACGATTGGTATCACCGTGATCTTGATGTTTCATCATTTTTCAACTCTTTGGCAAGGTCTTAGTATTTGTCCAGCTTTTCGCCTGATTTCACTTTCACTATTTGGTTTGTTGAAAAGGCAAAATGAAAAAAAAGGATCATCAGGGTTAATTGTAATAAATTAATCAAGAAACTGATTAATTAAAAACAACTGTGAACGTGAATGATACAATTAATTCTACTAAATCCGCTCTATTAACGTATTGAGCACTTCATATTCTTTATAACCCTGACTTATTCGGTTAATCGGACCTCCATATGACTGATAAACTATTTGTGGCTGACCATGCCTTTGCTATCCGTGTATTAACATCGCTCTCTGTGGAGGAGATATTACCACCTAGGTACGCACTTCCTGGCAAGCTGAAGCAACAGTTTCTTCCAGGCTGTGGTTGTGTCGATGCTGCTGTATGGCTGCACCACCTGGACCCTAACAAAGCGTCTTGAGAATAAGCTAGATGGGAACTGCACAAGAATGCTGCGTGCAGTTGAATAAGTCGTGGAAACAGCACCCAAAGGAAACAGCTGTACGGTCACCTGCTCCCCATCTCTAAACTATCCGAGTGAGACGGACAAGGCATGCAGGACCTGCTGGAGAAGCAGGGATGAACTCATAAGCGACGTTCTCCTGTGGAACCAACACATGGACATGCAAGTGTGGGGCGCCCAGCAAGGACCTACATTGATGTTATGTAAAGATGCTGGCTGCTCGCAGAGGACTCCCAGGTGTAATGAATGATGGGAGGTTGGCGAAAGATTGTCATAGATACCCATGCTGCATCGCGACATGATATTGATGATAATATTTTATTTGTATTATTTGTTATTTCATACGTCGAGTTAATTTGCATAATGGTTTTAAAAAACCAGGTTTAATAAATAATATTTAAGGTTTTTTTCTTTTAGTGGGTATCAAAACCATTTTGTTTTGATTATCGTATGTAGTAAAACAAAATTTTACATCAGACGATAATCAAAACAGACGCTTTTTTTTTTCACCGAATAATAAAATATAGAATTTAATGTAGAAGAACATTATATGATTATTTCTTTTTTGTAAATAATTTTTTCACAAAACTCAAAACGTTAGATAACTTTAAATATACGTTGGTATCGAACCAGGAACCTTATCTTTTCTTACCTGTATGATAACTACTGCATTTGACGTCAGTTCTGTAGGGAGATATTGTATTTCCAACTAATTCCTTTAAAAGTTCTCCGGCTTGTTGGCCACAAACATTGGCAGCGCGTTCTGTATAGCCGGTCATTTCAGCCATTTGTCTGCGAAAATAAAAATCGTAAAGAAATGTTGTTTTTTTTTTTTGGGGGGGGGGTATAAATGATTTTTACATTTTTGGAAAAATAATCATTTCAGCCATTTGTCTGCGAAAATAAAAATCGTAAAGAAATGTTGTTTTTTTTTTTTGGGGGGGGGGTATAAATGATTTTTACATTTTTTGGAAAAATAATCATTTCAGCCATTTGTCTGCGAAAATAAAAATCGTAAAGAAATGTTGTTTTTTTTTTTTTGGGGGGGGGGGGTATAAATGATTTTTTTTTTGGAAAAATAATTTTTGGAAAAATAATCATTTCAGCCATTTGTCTGCGAAAATAAAAATCGTAAAGAAATGTTGTTTTTTTTTTTGGGGGGGGTATAAATGATTTTTACATTTTTGGAAAAATAATTTTTGGAAAAATAATCATTTCAGCCATTTGTCTGCGAAAATAAAATCGTAAAGAATGTTTGTTTTTTTTTTTTGGGGGGGGTATAAATGATTTTTACATTTTTGGAAAAATAATTTTTGGAAAAATAATCATTTCAGCCATTTGTCTGCGAAAATAAAAATCGTAAAGAAATGTTGTTTTTTTTTTGGGGGGGGGGGTATAAATGATTTTTACATTTTTGGAAAAATAATTTTTGGAAAATAATCATTTCAGCCATTTGTCTGCGAAAATAAAAATCGTAAAAAATGTTGTTTTTTTTTTGGGGGGGGGTATAAATGATTTTTACATTTTTGGAAAAATAATTTTTGGAAAAATAATCATTTCAGCCATTTGTCTGCGAAAATAAAAATCGTAAAGAAATGTTTTTTTTTTTTTGGGGGGGGGGTATAAATGATTTTTACATTTTTGGAAAAATAATTTTTGGAAAAATAATCATTTCAGCCATTTGTCTGCGAAAATAAAATCGTAAAGAAATGTTGTTTTTTTTTTTTGGGGGGGGGGTATAAATGATTTTTACATTTTTGGAAAAATAATTTTTAATCATTTCAGCCATTTGTCTGCGAAAATAAAAATCGTAAAGAAATGTTGTTTTTTTTTTGGGGGGGGGGGGGTATAAATGATTTTTACATTTTTGGAAAAATAATTTTTGGAAAAATAATCATTTCAGCCATTTGTCTGCGAAAATAAAAATCGTAAAGAAATGTTTTTTTTTTTTTTGGGGGGGGGGTATAAATGATTTTTACATTTTTGGAAAAATAATTTTTGGAAAATAATCATTTCAGCCATTTGTCTGCGAAAATAAAAATCGTAAAGAAATGTTGTTTTTTTTTTGGGGGGGGGGCGCGGTTAAATATGATTTTTAAACTTGCATTTTTGGAAAAATAATTTTGGAAAAATAATCATTTCAGCCATTTGTCTGCGAAATAAAAATGTAAAGAATTTGATGTTTTTTTT
>CM042163.1:6806354-6820044 GCA_023376005.1 Doryteuthis pealeii
GCACAACCCTAAACCCAAAATCCCATTCTCCTCCAGCTAATGGGTAAATAGCAGGACAGACTGGATCTTTAACCATGGCTAGGTAACCAGTCTAGGAGAAGGAAAACTCTGAATTCAAACCTGTTAAACTCCGCTTGAGAAATTGACCTTGTGTCGCATCCTGCTCGTGCGGAGGGGTTGGCAAATATATAAATATCCATCTTTGAGATGATTTGAAGATATTACAGATATTACTTATGCTTTGTGGTTGATCACACAGCCAGTCACTAGGATCACTGGTGATGGGAAGCAATCACTACATTATACATTCTCTGACCACATGACTTGTACAGATTAAATTAATGTTCTCCTCTCTCTCTCTCTCTCTCTCTCTCTCTCTCTCTACTCTCTCTCTCTCTCTCTCTCTACTCTCTCTCTCTCTGTACTCTCTCTCTCTCTCTCTCTCTCTCTCTCTCTCTGTCTCTCTCTGTACTCTCTCTCTCTCTCTCTCTCTCTCCTCTCTCTCTCTCTCTCTCTCTCTCTCTGTCCTCTCTCTCACTCTCTCTGTACCCCCCCTCTCTCTCTCTCTGTACTCTCTCTCCTCTCTCTCTCTCTCTCTCTCTCTCTCTCTGTCTCTCTCTCTCTCTCTCTCTCTCTCTCTCTCTCTCTCTCTCTCTCTCTCTCTCTGTCTCTCCTCTCTCTTCTCTGCTCTCTCTCTGTACCTCTCTCTCTCTCTCTCTCTCTGTACTCTCTCTCTCTCTCTCTCTCTGCTCTCTCTCTCTCTCTCTCTCTCTCTCTCTCTCTCTCTCTCTCTCTCTCTCTCTCTCTCTCTCTCTCTCTCTCTCTCTCTCTCTCTCTCTCTCTCTCTCTCTCTCTCTCTCTCTCTCTCTCTCTCTCTCTCTCTCTCTGTGTTTTTAACTACCCATCTTTTTCTTTCTTTTCTACTCACAAATATACACACGCTCCGATAAAAGAAAGCTTCAATGAAAATAGTTCTTACTTTCGAGTCCAACGCGGCAGACGTAACCAAAGACGCTTTCCACCACTTTACTGATTGTCTTCATCCGCGGAATGTCACAGTTTTCGAAGATGCGGTCCGTACAACGCATAAAACGTTCCAAATTTCTTTTTTGTTTTTTGTTTTTTTAATAGAAATAAAGAAAAAGAAAAAACCTTTTTAAAATTCCTTAATGTAATAATATCTGTTTGTAAAAGACGTATAATGTGATTTTTTAAATTCTAACATCATAAACTAGGTTTATAACTACATCCGCGCATAGTTAAAGCGGTTTTCTTTCTTTTCTTTCTTTCTTTCTTTCTTTCTTTCGTTCGTTCTTTCTTTCTTTCTTTCTTTCTTTCTTTCTTTCTTTCTTTTTTCTTTTTAATTGACTTTTCGCTTCTACTTTCGTTCTTTTTTCTTTCTCTCTTTCTTTCTTCTTTCTTTTTTTATTTATCTTTTTGCTTCTGCTTTCGTTCTTTCTTTCTTTCTTTCTTTCTTTCTTTCTTTTTATTTTTCGTTTCGCTTCTACTTTCGTTCTTTCTTTCTTTCTTTCTTTCTTTCTTTCTTTTTATTTATCTTTTTGCTTCTGCTTTCGTTCTTTCTTTCTTTCTTTCTTTCTTTCTTTCTTTCTTTTTATTTGTCTTTTCGTTTCTACTTTCGTTTTTTCTTTCTTTCTTTCTTTCTTTCTTTCTTTATCTATCTATCTATTTATTTATTATATTATTTGTCTTTTCCCTTCTACTTTAGTTATTTCTTTCTTTCTTTCTTTCTTTCTTCATCTGAAGGTCTTAGTAAAAAAAAACAACAATGAAGATGAGAATAATCGAAAACATTCATAGAATATTGACATATAACAACAAGTCAATATTGAATATTAACCAGAACTCATCTCAAAGTCTCAGTCAAAAAAGCAATTAAGATTTTGAAACCATTCGCGCGTTTGTTGTTGAAACAATTCATAGAATCTCAGTAAATAAAAACAACAATAAAGATGAGGATATTTTGTATTATTTAGATTTTTCCGACTGTTGTTCTCATGTTTATTCTAGTATACACTACGTTTCAGCTGATATGCCCTCCGGCCGTTTTTTTACTAGTTGAACTCAGAAACCTTCTTGTCAAATATAACAATAAGGATGAGGCCAACAGTCCGAAAAATCTAATGATACAAATCCTCAAGCCTCATCACAAAAACTCAGACAAATAAGATGAGGATATTGAAAAACATTCACTGAAATTAAAAATTAATCTCAAGTATTAAAAAAAAAGTAAAGTCGTCGGGCCAGACAGCGAGGGAGTCTATCCCCTTTTCAATAGTGCTAGACCAAGGAGATTGCTTTAGTATCTGAGGTGGAGCGCCACACCTACCACCAGGTCCTTACTTTACCGCACAGATCCCTGTGCTACTCATACGCTGAGTTGGCGAGGACCGGTATCGAACTAGGAACCTTGTGGTTTCTAGCCGAATGCTGTTAGCTCAGTCGGTAGAGCGTTCGGCTAGAAACCACAAAGTTCCTAGTTCGATACCGGTCCCCGCCAACTCAGCGTATGAGTAGCACAGGGATCTGTGCGGTAAAGTGAGGAGCTGACGGTAGGTGTGGCGCTCCACCTCTGATGCTTAAATAATCTCCTTGGCCTCGCGCTATTGAAAAGGGGATAGACTCCCTAGCTGTCTGGCTGATACCGACATTAGGCCACCCCGACGACTTTACTTTACTTACTTATTAAAAAAAAAAAAACAAATATGAAAATAGTGAAAAGAAAATTCATTGGATGACATACTGGCAAATTGTCGTCATTTGATTGGGTGTCCAAACAGCTTTCGTGTCGTTGATGATCTGTGTCAATTTCAATGTCGGGTGAAGTAACTTGAGACATTTTTTTAGTTTGTCTTTCGTATATTGTTCCGTACAAAAGTTTTTTTCTGAAAATAGTTCAAATAATTTTTATCATTAATATGAAGAAAAATGCGATCAGATTGTCTTTGTTTTATTTTTGTGATAAAAAAAAATGTCTGTCGTCTATTATGAATATCTCCAATCAAAGAATTACCATTTTGAAGATATATATATATATATAAAGAAAAAAGTATCGAATTTTATGCGATACATACGTTGTAAGTGCCTTCAAGTAAAAATTTATATATACTTTATTCAGCAACGTTTCAAAATAAACAAAACAAAATTTGATGTTTGTTTATTTTAGAAATTGCTGAATAAAGTATATATTAAATTACTTGAAGGCACTTACAACGCATTATATAAAATTCGATATATAGAAAATATTACAATAATATAGAATGTCGTATCGACTTTATTAAGTCTTTATATGTCGCAGATACTTAATAAATCGAAACATCTATACGATATATTACACTTGTCAATTTCATTTTCTATAAGAAAAATATATATATACATATAAGTGCCTTCAAGTAAAATATATTATATATATATATATATATATATATATATATATATATATATATATATATATATATATATATATATTAATATAATGGTGTAATGGTTAAAGTCATGGGAAATGGACTCGTCGCCCCGAGTTCAAATCCTGGACGTGGTAATTGCATTTCACTTAGCGCTAATACCCTTGGGAAAGGTATGAATCCTACTCTCCTCCAGCTATGCATAAATAGTAGGGCAGACTATGCTCTTTAACCTTGGTTAGGCAACTGGTCTAGGAGAAGGAAAACTCTGAATTCAAACCTGTTGAACTCCGCTTAAGAAATTGACCTTGTGTCACATCCTGCTCGTGTGGAGGGATTGGTATATATATATATATATATATATATATATATATATATATATATACTCTTGTTCCTTACTTGTACGAGCGTTATCATCTAGCAACACCTTATGGTTAAAACTGAGACCGTCCAATATCAAATGCAATCTCCTATATATTAATACTCTTGTTCCTTAGTAGTACGACACTTACCATCTTGTAAACCCTCTCGTTAAAAATGAGACCATCCAAATCGTCCAAGATGAAAATCAATCTTCTTTATATTGATATTCGTGTTCCTTACATGTGTTACGTTCCATCAAATGATAGAACTTTTGGAATATTCTGAGAGACTTGATGACGCCGGGAGTCACAGAATTTGACACTAAAAGCTCACCGGAAGAAGAAAAACTGTTTAGTCATGGCCGTAGCCGACCTAGCTAAGAAGAGGAAGGCACCCGAAACGAACGGCTGATACTACACCTGTTGCTTTACCCACGTACGCCAAACGTATCAGACAGGTGACGTCACGATTTGGAGGAAGGGAAAGCGATCCCTGTTGTCAGCCTTGGGCAGTGTATATCAGATGGCCGGCCAGTGAACATCTCGTGGGGGAGGGAAGACGAAGAATGTCTCCCGAAAAGAAAGTTATCACAAATGAAAGTGCCAGATACAGAACTAATACCCGGAATAATCATAACCACGGAAAATGAATCACCCATATAAAAAAAAGATAAGTGTAGCTTCTTTCGTTATGAACATTACAAATTGATTTTGAGGAAGAAATTCAACCAAAATGACATTACAAACTCTAGCCTATCGGCGTTCGTATTACGATTCCCGAAGACTATAACCTCGAATTAAATGTTGTGTTTTAAAATAATATTGTGCTTTATTGTTGTTTGTTACCAAGTTTTTGTATACATGTCTTTCAACTCTCTTTGGTATCTCTGATGGAAGCGCTGTATAGCGTTGAGCGATAGGCGTATGTAAACATGTATGCTCGTTATGATCTTGCAACACCCTCTGGTTAAAAATGAGACCTTCCAAATGAAACAAGATCGAATGCGAAAATGTAGATCCTGATTATCTCGTGCTGCTTATCCGCCGAATTCATATTTCTATGAGTCTGGCGTTCATCATTTAAAAACAAAGAGAATGTACACATACAATCCACAATGGGAGCAAGCAAAAAAAAAGCTCGTATCAACCCAAAAGAACACGACCAAGTCGACAAAATAGAACCCTGCTAAGAACTCTCTCTAGCCATTTATATTCCCAATACAGTAACGGGTATATAAATTCAAATTAGAATTTAGATACACCCCTATCAATTTCAAAAAAGGTAAACAAAATTTGATACGCTTATCTTTATCAGTTATCTCCCTTTAAAACTGACTTACCAACGGTTGTCGTGACACTGTAACTGCTGCTGGTGCTGGTCTGAGTGTAACCGCTGCACTCAAGTTTCGTCCGAGTCGTTTCGAAATTCATTTCCAAAAAGGCTTTCGCAAATTCGGCAGCTTCCTGACCACACGTGGCCGCGTATTTGGCCACACAATCGGTGCTTTCATTAAGATGTCTGAAATATCCAAAGACACAGACGTTGACAAAAGAAGAAAGGATATAGCAGACACAAAATAAGATATAACTCAAAGCGTTTATACTGGTGTTGGGTTGTCTGCCCTTTGCCTGGAAGAGTTATCTTCCCTCTGGTTTACCGTTTTTGACCACCAGGGGTCTGTTGTATTTAAGCGCCGGTTTCAAACTCTCTCACTCTCTTGCTTCTCGGACGTGACTACAATGGGTTAGACATTTATGTCTACACCCTCCCTGTGTGGGGGTTCTTTACCCACCTACCCCAAAAAGAAACACTGCCAATAATAAGTGATCTTAGTCTATGGACTCTCCATAACTAAACATATCTTCTATGTAACTCTTCTTGTGTATCTATGTACGTATATTATCCACTATGTATCTTGTTTCATGTATATGTACTTCATGTGGTAAATGTCTCTCGGTGTGCTTTTATTAAAGTCCATATTGTTATGTTCAACACTCGTGTCGGGGTCGTTTGTTTCAACCTGTTATAATTCATATATAACCTTGAATCTTACACTGGTAAACTCAACTATAATGTCTTCCAATAAAAAAAGTCTATAAAATTTTGCATCTCTAATAACAAATGCGAATATCAGTGTGTCAGTGTGTCACATTTTTCAACTTTACTCCTGGAGGCCATATCCCAACATATCATACCATTTTGTAATCAAGCCTTCTCCGAGAGCCAGGTAAAAACATTCTGGACCGAAACCAGACCAGCAATCATGAAATTTTGGATGTTAATGCACCTATAGGGAATGCCATAGACAGATTATCTGTCATATGGAAATCCGATCTCACTGACAAGTATAAGCGACAATTCTTCAAAGCCGTAGTTGTGACAGTGCTTCTTGTATGGTCGTAACACCCTACAAGAAATCAGCTGTACATCCATCTACCACCTATCACACGAACCATCTGAGTGAGACGAAAAAGACTTGCTGGACACTGCTGTTGAGATTATCTCCACATTGGCCTGGAAGAGTTATCTTCCCGCTGGGTTGTCGCGTGTTCTCACCAGGGGCTATTGTATTTAAGCGCCTGGTGCATTTTAATTGCATTCTAGTTTTTTTCATACTGTAATTTGGTAGTTTTCTGGAATATGTATATGCAAATTTTTTTTCTTTATTTAGTGAACTTTGAACATTCGAGACTCCGTTCTCGCCTATGAAAAAAATACATTTTGTAATTCCTTTCTGTAAATTTTTGCCGAGCCAAAAATTTAGGGGGGGAGTATTTGTTGGGATTATCTTCCCATTGGCCTGGAAGAGTTATCTTCCCGCTGGGTTATCGCGTGTTCTCAGGGGCTATTGTATTTAAGCGCCTGGTGCATTTTAATTGCATTCTAGTTTTTTTCATACTGTAATTTTGTAGTTTTCTGGAATATGTATTTGCAAATTTTATTTCTTTATTTTGTGAACTTTGAACATTCGAGATTCCGTTCTTGTCTATGAAAAAAATATATTTTGTAATTCCTTTCTGTAAATTTTTGCCGAGCCAAAAAATTAGGGGGGAGTATTTGTTGGGATTATCTTCACATTGGCCTGGAAGAGTTATCTTCCCACTGGGTTGTCGCGTGTTCTCGCCAGGGGCTATTGCATTTAAGCGCCTGGTTCAAACGCTTCTTCATCTTTTCTCCTTCTTCTCGGCTGAACCAGATGGTTTAGACATTTTGTGACTACATCCCACCCTTGTGGGGCCTCTGGTCCCCACGTACGGACTAAGTCAGTAAGTGATTTCCATTATATGGACTATCTGTAACTCTTTTTATATGTACATGTACGTAACACTTGAATGTGTCCTTATTGTATCTCATTTGTATTATCTTGTATTCCTATTTTATGTATCTTGTCATATTTCTGTGCTGTTCACGATATAAAATGTTTTGTCCAACAAACGTGTCAGAGTTGTATGTTCATATATCAACCATGAACCTTACAAGTGGTGACTACCTGAAGTGATGAACACGTTTTTTGAAGACTTTGGAACTTTAATTCTTACATGTGGTGATTCCCGACTGAAAACACGCATTTAAAAACCTTTCTTTTAGCGTACTATTGTGCGTATCGTGGACTGAATACCAAAAAAGAGGAAGAATTCCTTTACAACAAACTTTTACAAAAACGGTGAACCCCTCAAAGAAATTATTTCTTTTCCGACGCATTTTAATGGACACATTTTTTACAGCGCTGTATATATATATATAAAGAAATTTTTTTTAAATTTTTAAATTCAACACCGAGAAGAATTTTCCTTTTTTTACCTCGAGGAAATAGTATCAACCATCAGCCAGGGACAGTTGTTACACTTCCCTCACCCACTTCAGGCGACTGCAATGTGTACCGTTGTGGTATATTTTCACGGTACCAAAATGATATAAGTAACGTTGTCCTTTTTCCCGGGCACTAACGATATCCGTCAGGTGGCGGCGGCGGCGTATATTGTATAGCGGGTCTCGCCCACGTGCCTCCAAATTCACAGTGCTAAAATGGTGTTGATAGAAATTATAACACGAGAAATATGTCGTCACAACTGCTAGCCTTTATTATCGTGCTCGTCTAGTGGGCTCGTACCAGAGAGGAGGAAAGGCAGAGAGAAAGAGAGAGAGAAACTGTTAAATTACAGTGACCCCGTACTAGGGTCCAGAGACCCGTCCGTTCCCCTAGGTGGCCGAAAGCAAAAAGAGACCGATACATTTCTTCGTCGTTCCACGTCACCACGTGACTTCCAGTCAACACCCGACTTCCGCTTGCGGTCAACACCCGACTCCCGGTTGCCACTCAATTCTCCGTTCGGGGTCACGCTACGGTCAAATCATCGTTCATCCTGTTTTGGCTCATCACTATTTTTTTAAACCTTTATCATCTTTTATTTATTTATTTCTTCCTCCCCCTTCCATTAGTAGTCCTAGCTCACAAAAGTCAGGATAATATACCCATCTTGCAACAAATGTAACTCTTTTTATATGTACATGTACGTAACACTTGAATGTGTCCTTATTGTATCTCATTTGTATTATCTTGTATTCCTATTTTATGTATCATTTCTGTGCTGTGATATATAAAATGTTTTGTCCAACAAACGTGTTAGAGTTGTATGCTCATATATTAGCCATGAGCCATACACTGCGAAGATTAACTCATAAGTGACGTCCTCCTAAAGCTGGCTGACCAGCAAGGACTTACATTGATCAACTCTGGGCGGATACTGGATGCTGAACAGAGGACCTCCTGAGAGTGATGAATGATAGCGAGAGATTGCCATAGATATCAGTGCTACTGGCGTGACATGATAATGATGAAGTTTTAATTACTGCGATTGTTTTCGGCGAACAATTTCCATAACTGGGAAATAAATTTAAATAAGAAAATATGGACTATATGACCTTTAGGCACCCCTTTTGCGATCTCGATTCATAAGGACATTTTTTTTATTTACACCGTCAAAATCTGGTTGTTTGCTAGGGGTTAGGGTTAGGGTTAGGGGTTAGTTTTATAATTTAAAAAGAAAACTCTTGTACCTGCACAAGAATGCTACGAGCAGTCCTGAACAAGTCATGGAAGCAGCACCCCACAAAGAAGTAACTATATGGTCACCTCCCCCCCATCTCACAAACCATCCGGGTGAGACGGACTAGGCATGCAGGACACTGCTGGAGAAGCGGGGATGAGCTCATAAGCGACGTTCTCCTGTATAAGCTAACACATGGACATGCTAACGTAGGACGCCAACTAAGGACCTACATTGACCAACTATGCGAGGACTCGGGATGTTGCACAGAGGACCTCCCAGGGGCCATGAGTAATAGGGAAGGTTGGCGAAAGATTGTCATGGATATCCGTGCTGCGCGCGCGACATGATGATGATGTTGAAATGAAAAAAATGTCCTTATGAATTGAGATCACAAAAGGGGTGCCTAAAGGTCATATGGTCCGAAAATATAAATGAGTAGAAATCGCTTGTATTATCTTGATTATTCGGACTGTTGACCGCATCTTTATTGTTATCTACACAACGTTTCGGTCAATGTAACCTCCGGCCTTCTTCATCTTGTCTTATTCGGAAACCTTCTCGAACGAGAAACCTTCTTATCGAACTCGGAAGCCTTTGTGTCGTAATCGGGAGTCTTTATGGAACTTCAAAACGAACTTTTTATTAAATCTACGGCGATAAATTCTTATCATTCCGTTAACCATGACCGGCACCCGATGATAACAGGAAGACTCCTGAGTTTGACAGGAAGGTTCCCGTGTTCGAGAAGCTTCCAGAGTCCCATAAGAAATAACTGAAGAAGGCTGGAGTGTATATCGGCCGAAACGTTGTGTAGATAATAATAAAGATGAAGACAGTAATCCGACTAATCCAAATCATACAAATTATCAAGCCTCATCTCAAGAATTCAAGAATTAATAGTGTAGATAACAATAAAGATGAGGACAATAGTCCGAATAATCCAAATAATACAAATTATCAAGCCTCATCTCAAGAATTCAGAGAAATAGTGTAGATAACAATAAAGATGAGGACAATAGTCCGAATAATCAAAATAATCAAAATTATCAAGCCTGATCTAAAGAATTTAGAGAGAAATAGAAATCGCTTACCTACAGACCCCAAATTTCACTTCCGGGCTGGCCGGAAATTGGTTAATAGATTTGATTCCTTTTCCCGCGCAACGCTGAATACCATTCTTTGTCTTCTCTTCGTTCATACATTTGTAGGTGTTTAGATAAGCTGAAAAAAGAAAGAAACATACCATTATACCATATTGCTTCTAGTTTGTTTTTTTTTGGGGGTTGTTTTGATCCCAGGGGGGCTATCCCTCCAGGCAATACCTGCCCCCTCAATTTAAAGGGCCGGGCTGGGTTTATTGCCCAGCGGCTGATGCGCCCCCCTTGATGGGGAATGCCGACGGGATCGACGCAATTTTTTCCACCTACCACCCATAAGTCTCGGCTTGTGGGTGGTCCCACATAAAAATGTCCTTGTGTCACGTCCTCATAAGTGGGATGAGAGGCAAAAAAAGTAGGAAGCGCGTGGTGTAATGGTTAGAGTCATGGGAAATGGACTCGTCGCCCTTCAAATCCTGGACGTGCTAATTGCACTTCACTTAGCGTTAATGCCCTTGGGAAAGGTATGAATCCTACTCTCCCTCCAGATATAGGTAAATAGTAGGGCAGACTGGGCTCTTTAACCTTGGTTAGGCAACTGGTCTAGGAGAAGGAAAACTCTGAATTCAAACCTGTTGAACTCTGCTTAAGAAATTGACCTTGTGTCGCATCCTGCTCGTGCGGAGGGGTTGGTAAATATATATAATATTTATTTCTTATT
Organism: Doryteuthis pealeii; assembly: GCA_023376005.1. Taxonomy (NCBI): domain Eukaryota; kingdom Metazoa; phylum Mollusca; class Cephalopoda; order Myopsida; family Loliginidae; genus Doryteuthis; species Doryteuthis pealeii. Next base: position 6,817,009 of record CM042163.1, read on the forward strand.
CTTATTATCATTCTTATTCTTATTCTTTATTTATTTGTTTTAATCATCGTGTCGCGATAGGCTCCAAATAAAGAATTAAGATATTTATGTCTGAGAAGTAACAGACTGGGTAAATTCAACAAAATGTGATTAAAAATTGAGAAAAAACGGATAAAACACAAAACAACTTCATTCAATTGATATTTCGCCTTGGTGTGTACACGAAGCTTCGTCAGGTCTTAAATAAATTCCCTGAGGAAGTTTCGTGTACTTACCGAGGCGAAATATCTATTGAATGAAGTTGTCTATATATATATATATATATATATATATATATATATATATATATGTGTGTGTGTGTGTGTGTGTGTGTGTGTGTTGTGTGAAAAGGAACAGTAAATTATAAATGAAAATGCATCTTTAATTCTTGGGTTATTTTTTTAATAAGAAGGATGTGTTTTGTGGGCGACTGAGGAGATGACGAATATCAGATTACGGGTTTGTAAATTTGAGCCGCAAATGTTCAAAGTGTTCAGTGTTTCTCTGTTTTCTTAGTAAATAATGCACGTGGCTAAATCCAGATTTTTTCCATATAGGGAATTGGAAAAATCTAATAAAATGAGAGCAATAATTGTTTTAAAAAAAAGAATTCCCAACAACCACGTTAATGGTTCTTGAGTCCAATTGGTATGGTGTTGGGTGGGGGGCGGTGACCGTAAATACCATTGACTCTGCCTTTTTTTATTTTTCAAACTGAACAACACGAAGAGTGACGATCGTTAATGTCAATACTTACAGTGAAGCCCGTCCCCGCATAAATATTCAAGAGGTTTCGACGCTGCTCTGGCTGTTATCAGTAATTTCCTGAAGACAGGTCCGCTTTCTATACTACTTAGACAAGGAACCAGAGACCGCCAGTTTCTGTAAAAGTATAAAAAATAAATAAATCTTAACGGACATAAATTCCACCATTTTATGTCACCCCGCCGAAAGAGAAAAAAAATATACTAAAAATCAAGGAATTAACCAAATTTAATGAAACTAGCAAATATGTGCACCCTCCGGGTGCAAGTATTTAAGTTTTAATATAATAAAATATCATGTTAAATTAGAAAGGCTAATGAAACTGAATAAGAATTCAGATAAAAAGATTTGGAACAGAGGGGGTATGATTGAAAAATAGAACAACTTTGAGACTAACTCTACCATCATTTTCCCTTACTCCCGTCTTTCATTGGTAAATTTTCCTAATTTAACTATTTAGTGAAAATAGGAAGTAAAGAATAATATTACAGTTATTTCTTATTGTTAATGGATTTCTTTTAAGATTTATCCCCGAGATTTTTGCTCATATTCATTGATATAAAACCAAACAATTAGAAATCAATAATACTAAGCATATATTTATTAAAATCAAATTTTTCAGATCAATATGCAAATTAGCCTTCTCAATTCACACTGTAAACCGCTATTTTCTTGTATATATAAATACAATTGCATGTTATTAGTATGTAGATATGGTCAACAGTCTTAATGATGTAAAACAATTTTATTAATAATTGAGGTTTAAATAAAAATGAAATCATGGAGAATGTGATGTAAATAACAAAGGGAATTGTGACTTGAATAGTAATATAGTTTCGGTTACAGACATACAAACCCACAATCTCCATTATAATATGATTTTCAGTGTTGATGTATTAATTAATAAAAGATATAATGCACCAGTTATTTTATTTAAAAACTTTTATATTTTTAGGGCTGATCTGGCCCTATTTGGTTGTAATTCAATCTATTTGTAAATAAAGATGCTCTCTCGTCTTTCTTCAAACGGTAAAAAAAAGGAAGGCATAAATAATACGTTTCGTTTGATTAAAAGACAATCAGACATTGGAAGGTTTGATAAACTTGTGGATAGTTTTTTTTTTTTAAAAGAAAAGAAAAATCGAAAATCAAAGTCGAAAGTTATCGACGGAAATGAAAACACACGTTAGGTTTTGGTTTTTTTCAATCTGTGTTACTCAGAAAATAAATTTTTATGCCTATGCATTATGTAACACACGTTACTTTTTTTGCAATTTCAATCTGTGTTACTAAGAAAATAAATTTTTATGCCTATGCATTATGTAACACACGTTACTTTTTTTATTTCAATCTGTGTGATTGAAATAAAAAAAGTAACGTGTGTTACATAATGCATAGGCATACTAAGAAAATAAATTTTTATGCCTATGCATTATGTAACACACGTTATGTTTTTTTTTTTTAATTTCAATCTGTGTTACTTTGAAAAGAAGCTTACCTGCAAACTTTTTCAATTGGCTTTCATTCCAGTTCGGAGGAGCACCAGGATAGACAGAACTAAGTTTAAAACCAGGAAAGATGTAGTCTAGACACATGTCTGATAGAATATATACTCCGGTGTCGGGGTTCGGATGCCATGGAAGACAGAACTGATAAAAAGTTCAAGTATGAAAATAATAACACCAGCTTTCGGTTTCTCTTCTCGTTCTCTTGCTTCTTGCTTCTTTCTCTTTTTGACTTTTCTCCGTCTCGTCTTACTTCTGTGCCTTTGCAGCATTCTCTGTTGCCTCTTGTTCGGTCTTTCTCCTGTCTCGAGCACTCTGTACTGAAGAACAGAGAAATGCGGAGGTGCAGCCGTTCAGTGGCCCAAATGTGTGTCGGCTTTTTGTATGACCAAATATTAGAGGTTGCAATCACCGATGGTAGTCCACTTCGATATATGCTCGGCACACGTTCTATATAGAAGTCCATTGCGCCCATTTGTAAGTGATCGATAGATGCTGTCAGATTTGGCGTTTAATTTTAAAGGTCCCGCAAAGGTTTCTGGGAGGCGCGCCCGTCGTTCTCGCAAGTTTTTGCGTGCCATCTGCTTACTCAGTAGTGGGGTTACGTCAGCTATGTGCGGTAGCTGGCAGATGCGCTTTCTTTCGCCCGCATGTCTTCTACTGATTCTCTTCTTTGTTCATGATAGTGTTCGGCAGGCGCAGGGCTGAGGACGGCTTTGAAGTCGGTAAGGTTCGACTTCGAAGTTAT
>CM042163.1:6820144-6852644 GCA_023376005.1 Doryteuthis pealeii
GCTCTCCAGCTAGGTCTGTTAGAAGCTAGCTTCTCCCAGTCCGCCACATCAATGGTAGTAGTCCTCAAATAAGATACTATACCTGATGCGCCTCTCCACACACATATGCACACACGTGCACACATACATGCATATTACTACTGTAAACTGTTCACGTTCCTGACACTAATACATTATTCTGTGTACTTGACATGAGACTTTGATGAGTTGTGGTGCACCTAAGCACTGTACACAATAAATTTCATTATCTTAAGCCTGTGTAAAGCCACGATATCAGATATCAATTTTCATTATATTTAAGATATCAGATATCAATTTTCAAACCATCTAAGCCCTTCCCATTTGGAAAACTGATGCAATACAGTTTTCCTGTATCCTCTAATTTGGATTTCTGCCAGACAGAATGAAATTTGTTAAATATTTGATGAGTTGTGGTGCACCTAAGCACTGTACACAATAAATTTCATTATCTTAAGCCTGTGTAAAGCCACGATATCAGATATCAATTTTCATTATATTTAAGATATCAGATATCAATTTTCAAACCATCTAAGCCCTTCCCATTTGGAAAACTGATGCAATACAGTTTTCCTGTATCCTCTAATTTGGATTTCTGCCAGACAGAATGAAATTTGTTAAATATTTGTCACATTGCTTACCAACCAAATAACAACTATCAGTTGTAAATTTTTAAAAGTACAAGTTAATATATAAAGATTAGTTAAGCAGTAAGAACAAAGATATTTGTCTACTTGTAAAATCTCTGATGTTCTATGTTGTTTTTTTAAATGAAAGGATGAAAAAACAAACAAACAAAAGGCTTATAAAAAAATAAAAAATAAAAAAAATAAAAAAACATTATTTTTAAAAGAATGGTGGATGGCGTAAGAAATGCAAAATGTTGCAAACGCCATAGCACAATAAATGTTCAAACAGAGTTACTTCCCTTGAACATGTAGAACCAGAAAGCTGACGGACGTCAGTGGAGGCAAAATTTCTATTCTGTTTTTTCCCTTTTCAAATTAAATAATATAGGTATTAAGTAAATGTATCTACCGAAAAGGGAGAAAAATAGAGCGAAAAAAAGTAAAGCGCTGTTCTTATCAATTTAAAACCGGAGCAATATGACTTTTAACAATAATAATTCACACGTGTTTTGCGGATCTCCGTTTTGGGTACGTAAAATCTTTTTTTTTTTAATTTTTTCTTCAGGTTTAAATTTCTTTCTCGCTGTCGATTATGTAAAATTGAATCTTTTGTTTGGTCTTTATTTAATTTTTTTTGTGTTTTTTGTTTTGTTTCGGGACCAAAGAAAACTAGAGAAAACTATATTTTAAATGATATATATAATTATGTAATTTTATAAAAAATAAAGAAAAAAAAACAAGTTTCTTTGACGAATAATGTTTAATTTAAACATTACTCGTCAATGAAATTTGTTTTTTTGTTTTTTCATTTCTTTATAAAATTACATATTGATGGATTTATTTCTATTTTTTTCCAGATAATTATATTAATTATGGGAGCAAAATATGAAAATAAAAACCGACTATATGTAGAAAATAAATAAACAACAAATCATTAAAAAAAAATTCCCCAAATAAAATCAAAGTATTTTAAAGTATTCACCAAATAAATCGGACAATATGTAGAGAAAAAAAAAACTGAATAAAATATTCCAAAAATAATTATTCACCAAGAATAAATCCATCTTTTTGGTTAACTTTTTCTAATTTTTTTTCCAAACGGGATGTTATATTCAGAGAAACAAATGACTTGTTTCTTTGAAAAATAAAATATCCTGAATTAAAGGAGATGTAAATAAATCTAAATGTCTGAATTTCAATTATTAAATTATATCACAAAAAAAAAAGATGCGAAATTTGTGAATAATCGTGAATAGGTTTGATAGCTTTTTGTTTTGTTTTTTAATAAATTTTAGTTTAGATAATTTACACAATTTAAAACTTTAAAAAAATCTATTTCCATTTGTTTTTAATGTAATATTGTAGTAAAATAAATTAATGTATTACTTTTGACTTTAAAAAAAAACCGGCAAAAAATATATATTTCTCATCTTTAGCTTTCATCATTTTATACGATCCCCACCTGAAAATTAATCTTCCTTTAAGAAGGCAAATAGTTAATGTAATTACCAAGCTTAGCTTAATTGTGACACAAAGCCAGGGGCATGAGACACTCAGTGTGAATCTAACTCACTAACAATGGTCAGTTAATCTATCTTTCCAACCATTTACACCACACGAGGTGCCATTCTTTCCTTCAAGAAAAAAAAATTGGCAAGAATATTTTCTCGTGGTTTAAGTTTTTTTTGTTGTTTTTTTTTTTTTTCAAAGATCCCCAATGAAACCAGGTTCTATATTAGATTAGTATGAATGAATATTATCATAATATATAAATATATATTAATATATGTGCATGTATGTATGAATTTCATACATACATATACACATATACTTATAGTATTAAAATGTATACAACTAAACAGTAAACAAAAAAAAAAACAACAAAACTAACAATCGTTCGTAACGGCATCGTGTCAATATTACTTGAATAATTTTATTTATCTCGCTTTTTTTGTTTGTTTTTGTTAGTTTTTATTTTGCTTTTGTTGTTGTTGTTTTATTGTTTGTTTTTGTTTTTTAAATGCCATTCATTGTTTCAATATTTAATATTTTTTAATTTTTTAAACCTTGAATGACATTTAAAGTTTGCTTATGACACACTTCAAGAACAACTTTCACTTTAAAACCGCATTAAAAAATATTAAATATTGAAACAATGAATGGCATTTAAAAACAAAAACAAACAATAAAACAACAACAAAAGCAAAAAAAACTAACAAAAACAAACAAAAAAAGCGAGATAAATAAAATTATTCAAGTAATATTGACACGATGCCGTTTACGAACGATTGTTAGTTTTTGTTGTTTTTTGTTTTTGTTTACTGTTTAGTTGTATACATTTTAATACTATAAGTATATGTGTATATGTATGTATGAAATTCATACATACATGCACATATATTAATATATATTTATATATTATGATAATATTCATTCATACTAATCTAATATAGAACCTGGTTTCATTTGGGGATCTTTGAAAAAAAAAAAAAACAACAAAAAAACTTAAACCACGAGAAAATATTCTTGCCAATTTTTTTTTCTGAAGGAAAGAATGGCACCTCGTGTGGTGTAAATGGTTGGAAAGATAGATTAACTGACCATTGTTAGTGAGTTAGATTCACACTGAGTGTCTCATGCCCCTGGCTTTGTGTCACAATTAAGCTAAGCTTGGTAATTACATTAACTATTTGCCTTCTTAAAGGAAGATTAATTTTTCAGGTGGGGATCGTATAAAATGATGAAAGCTAAAGATGAGAAATATATATTTTTTGCCGGTTTTTTTTTAAAGTCAAAAGTAATACATTAATTTATTTTACTACAATATTACATTAAAAACAAATGGAAATAGATTTTTTTAAAGTTTTAAATTGTGTAAATTATCTAAACTAAAATTTATTAAAAAACAAAACAAAAAGCTATCAAACCTATTCACGATTATTCACAAATTTCGCATCTTTTTTTTTTTGTGATATAATTTAATAATTGAAATTCAGACATTTAGATTTATTTACATCTCCTTTAATTCAGGATATTTTATTTTTCAAAGAAACAAGTCATTTGTTTCTCTGAAATATAACATCCCGTTTGGAAAAAAATTAGAAAAAGTTAACCAAAAAGATGGATTTATTCTTGGTGAATAATTATTTTTGGAATATTTTATTCAGTTTTTTTTTTCTCTACATATTGTCCGATTTATTTGGTGAATACTTTAAAATACTTTGATTTTATTTGGGGAATTTTTTTTTAATGATTTGTTGTTTATTTATTTTCTACATATAGTCGGTTTTTATTTTCATATTTTGCTCCCATAATTAATATAATTATCTGGAAAAAAAATAGAAATCCATCAATATGTAATTTTATAAAGAAATGAAAAAACAAAAAAACAAATTTCATTGACGAGTAATGTTTAAATTAAACATTATTCGTCAAAGAAACTTGTTTTTTTTCTTTATTTTTTATAAAATTACATAATTATATATATCATTTAAAATATAGTTTTCTCTAGTTTTCTTTGGTCCCGAAACAAAAAAAAACACAAAAAAATTAAATAAAGACCAAACAAAAGATTCAATTTTACATAATCGACAGCGAGAAAGAAATTTAAACCTGAAGAAAAATTAAAAAAAAAAAGATTTTACGTACCCAAAACGGAGATCCGCAAAACACGTGTGAATTATTATTGTTAAAAGTCATATTGCTCCGGTTTTAAATTGATAAGAACAGCGCTTTACTTTTTTTCGCTCTATTTTTCTCCCTTTTCGGTAGATACATTTACTTAATACCTATATTATTTAATTTGAAAAGGGAAAAACAGAATAGAAATTTTGCCTCCACTGACGTCCGTCAGCTTTCTGGTTCTACATGTTCAAGGGAAGTAACTCTGTTTGAACATTTATTGTGCTATGGCGTTTGCAACATTTTGCATTTCTTACGCCATCCACCATTCTTTTAAAAATAATGTTTTTTTATTTTTTTATTTTTATTTTTTTATAAGCCTTTTGTTTGTTTGTTTTTTCATCCTTTCATTTAAAAAAACATAGAACATCAGAGATTTTACAAGTAGACAAATATCTTTGTTCTTACTGCTTAACTAATCTTTATATATTAACTTGTACTTTTAAAAATTTACAACTGATAGTTGTTATTTGGTTGGTAAGCAATGTGACAAATATTTAACAAATTTCATTCTGTCTGGCAGAAATCCAAATTAGAGGATACAGGAAAACTGTATTGCATCAGTTTTCCAAATGGGAAGGGCTTAGATGGTTTGAAAATTGATATCTGATATCTTAAATATAATGAAAATTGATATCTGATATCGTGGCTTTACACAGGCTTAAGATAATGAAATTTATTGTGTACAGTGCTTAGGTGCACCACAACTCATCAAATATTTAACAAATTTCATTCTGTCTGGCAGAAATCCAAATTAGAGGATACAGGAAAACTGTATTGCATCAGTTTTCCAAATGGGAAGGGCTTAGATGGTTTGAAAATTGATATCTGATATCTTAAATATAATGAAAATTGATATCTGATATCGTGGCTTTACACAGGCTTAAGATAATGAAATTTATTGTGTACAGTGCTTAGGTGCACCACAACTCATCAAAGTCTCATGTCAAGTACACAGAATAATGTATTAGTGTCAGGAACGTGAACAGTTTACAGTAGTAATATGCATGTATGTGTGCACGTGTGTGCATATGTGTGTGGAGAGGCGCATCAGGTATAGTATCTTATTTGAGGACTACTACCATTGATGTGGCGGACTGGGAGAAGCTAGCTTCTAACAGACCTAGCTGGAGAGCCACCATCTACTGGTCTGTTAAAGAATTTGAGTCCAACCAGATTAAACACTAAAAATTGAAATAGGCTGTTAGAAAGAGTGAATTTCAGTCCAGCAATATTCAAGTGGAGAAGTTTCTACATGTAGTTTGTGTGGAAGAGTATGTCTCTCAGGGCTGGTCTGGTGAGTCATCTGAGAAAACTCAAGGATACAGTGCCAAATGCTACTGGCATCAATTATGTTTACTATGTAGTAGATCATACAGAGGGATCAATAGACTGAAAAGTCATTAAGGAATAGGAAAAATTGGTCTCTAAAGATTTCAGTCACTTATGGATAAATAAAAAATAAAACAAAAATTTTGAATTAAAAAAAAGATTTTCTTAAAAATATAGAAATAGATCATGAAGTAGGCACTGACGCTATTCTAGTAGTGACCACCCAAGCCAAGATTTAAGAAGTCTGAATTCAGAGTTTTCCTTTCTCTTAGACTGGTTGCCTAACCAAAGTTAAAAGAGCCCAGTCCTGCCTACCATTTAACCCATAGCTGGAGGGAGAATAGTTAGATTCATACTTTCCCAAGGGTATTAGCACTATGTGAACTGTGTGCTTCATCCAGGATTTGAACTTAGGTCTATGATCCATTTCTATGACTTTAACCAGTACCGCACCGGCCTCCTGGATAAAAAAGCAAATTACTTTCTACTTTTCGTAAAATAGTTTTAGTAAATTGTAGGATAAAGAAGGCATGAAATTTACTTTTTTTTAAAAATTTAGTTGATTTCTCTGATACTAGGTGGCGCTAGTGTCATAACAGTTAAATGTCATAGGAAATGGATTAGGGTACCTGAGTTCAATCTATTCCATGTATAAAGGGCAGTTGGTGTGTATGTATGTATGTCCAGAGAACATACATAATAAAACAATTAACGAAAAAGTAAATATATTACACATTAAAGATAATAAATCTAGACTCATTTGTCTGAATTTTTCATAAAACAATTAACGACAAAGTAAATATATATACACATTAAAGAATAAATCTAGACTCATTTGTCTGAATTTTTCATAAAACAATTAACGACAAAGTAAATATATATACACATTAAAGAATAAATCTAGACTCATTTGTCTGAATTTTTTCATAAACAAATTAACGAAAAAGTAAATATATATACACACATTAAAGAATAAGACTAGACTTATTTGTCTGAATTTTCAGATGGGAAATGATGTATTTATATTATTGACATGTTTTTGGGACTGTTGTCCTCATTTTTTATTGTTTATATACACAATGTTTCGGCCCAATGTGCCTTCCAACCTTCTTCAGGTGTTTTCTTATTGAACTCGGGAACCTTCTTGTCAAACTGGACCATGGTTCAATGGATATCAAGGGTGAGTTAATACAGTTCTAACTGACAATCATCTGTAGGTAGCAGGTTTCAATCCTGACTATCAGTGAAATAACATAGAATATTTAACATAGTTTACACTTGTACCCGGACATTGTTAACGGAATGAGAACAATTTATACCATGGATCATATATATGGAAGTTTCATGAAGGTATTGAGTTTGACAAAAAACGTTGTGTATTATAACAATAAAGATGAGGACAACAGTCCAAAAATCTAAATAATCAAATCTAATGAATAAGATTTATTTTTTTTAACAGAAAGGAACGTCCTCTTCTCTCTCTCTCTCTCTCTCTCCTCTCTCTCTCTCTCTCTCATCTCTATATATATATATATATATATATATATATTTATATATATCACCATCACCAAGTCATGCTGGACAACATGGATTCCTATGACTCTCTCTCATGATCTGTCCCTATCAGTTGTTGCTCCCATCTTTCTCGTCCTCTCTCTTCCCCTCTCTCTTTCTATTTTCTCTCTCTCTCTCTCTCTCTCTCTATAATATATATATATATATATATGAAAAAGTGAATGGAAATGAATCCGACAGTATAATAAATATTTTTAGAAAAACCAAACACATGATGTTATAACTCGCTGACAGAAATCTGTTTTCGACCTTTTATTAAAACAGTCTTCATCAAGAGCGAAATTAATGCGGTCTGCAGTGGCTGGGATCTTGAATTTTTTTGATACTTTCTTTATACATTTTTTATACATATTTACATCAAACTTTTGAGTTTCCTTTGTGGATTATAATGCTTCTGATTAAAAAAAAAATTAAAATTTTTTTAAAATGGAATATGCATTTTCAATATTTTAAAAAAATTCCGGCTCCCGAACACGAATGTTCGTTGTACCACTGTTGTTTGTAACGGTTTACTCACACCATCTCTCCATCACAAACATTTCGCTCTTGATGAAGACCATTTTAATAAAAAGGTCGAAAAAGATTTTCTGTCAGTGAGTTATAACATCATGTGTTTGTTTTTTCTAAAAAAATATTTATTTCATATATATATATATTATATATATATATATATATTTGCCATCTTTTCTCTCCTCTCTCTTCCTCTTTCTCTTTCTCTCTCTCTCTCTCTCTCTCTATTATATATATATATATATATAACACATGCCAAGATTTAAGAAGTTTGAATTCAGTTTCCCTTCTCTAGACTGGTTGACCAATCAAAAGTTAAAGAGCCCAGTCTGCCCTACCATTTACCCATAGCTTGCCATCAGTCATGCTGACAGCATTGATTCTTTGCCACTCTCTTGCCAACTATCCCTATCAGTTATTGCTCTGGCAAGTCCCTCCTTGAATCCACTGTCCACACAGAAACTGATCAATGTGATTCTTTGCTGGTCAACCAATTTTGGTGTGTCCATGTGTAGGTGTCCACAGGAGAACGTCACTTATGAGTTCATCCTTACTTCTCCAGCAGTGTCCCAGCAAGTCTTTATTCTTCTTACTCAGATGATTTTGTGTGATAGGAGGTAAGTGGCCAGCTGCTTTTTTGTGGAGTGCTACTTCCAGATTTGTTCAAAACTGCCACAGCATCCTTGTGTAGTTCCCATCTCGCTTTTTCTCCAAGTGTTTTGTTAAAAGTTCAAGTAGTGCTTTGAGTGCTTGAGGACAGGATTGTGGTAGCTGAGCGGTATGTGACCCAGGTATGAATATGTGATACTATGATTGAAGACGAACATGGTCAGAATAAATAAATAAATGAATAAGAAAGAGAATAGGTTAAAGCCTGGCATAAGTAAAAGGGGTGGGTGGTTGACCTTTTTACGAATCCAAAGATTAGGCTGTAAAGTTTAAGAGACTTGTACAACCACCATGAAGTTAGGCCACTAAGTGATAATATCTTAGGCACCCAGGTATTAAAAGCAAAAGGGATTTTTATGAGAAAATCTCTTTTGAAAAAATTAATGGTCAATGTATTGAAGACGTAGTGTCTGAAAAAATATTTAAGTACTTTAATTTTAAGGGTTAATGACGACTAGAAGTCTGCAATTCGATTTAAGTGCTGGCCATCTGTGTGGTCTGGAGAAGATGGTTGGGGAAGGGGAATTTGACATAAATACAACTAAACTTGAGCACTAAGCCAGTTAGAACTCGGCCGTTGAGATGTTAAGGTCGCTGGTAGGGATAGCCAGTAGCAGACAGTTGGATAGACAGCGAAGTCTCACACACATCCTTCTTCCATCCGTGCCTTGTTTACAAACACTTGTAGTTGTTGTTTGTTTTTATTTAATCCTTGTGACTACTGTTTCTGACTCATGCCCTCAAATTGGCCAGCACAGAATATCACAACGCTTGGGGGTCTAGACATCGTGCATTGAAGGTGCAGAGCGCAGAACAGGTCGTCTCACAGCAGCCATACAGTATCACTGACACGGCCACAACTTGGAAGAATTATCTTATCAGAGAGATGAGATTTCCATATGATTAATAATAAGTCAATAGTAGTCCATGCCTTTCTATGTATATTAAAATCGCTTTCTGTCGATGAGATATTACTACTTAGGTAGTACTAATAATACTTAGTATATAGTATAGTATCAAGATACTATTCTTGATACAAATAATTTACATTTTGGTGGATTCTTCAGAAGATGATTTTGTTTGCATTTCTTCAGAAGATTTTTGGCACATGATTATGTGATATCAAGTATTCTTATCTAACACAAATAATTTGAATACAGTCATATGGTTTCAAGTAAATAATTATAATAATACATAGCATACAATTATAGCATCAAGATACTATTATAATAATAATACATAGTATACAATTATAGCATCAAGATACTATTATAATAATAATACATAGTATACAATTATAGCATCAAGATACTATTCTTAATACAATTGTACTAATTTCAGAGATTCATCATTCAATGTGCAGATGTCTTCATCTTGTTTAAAACATGAAATATGTTTTATCTGAGTTCATATAGAGGCCAATGACTCTTACTGTCTCAATTGGATGTGAATCCTGTTCGCAGCGCCATATTGAGGTCAGTTAGTCTACTGTTGGTTTTAATAACAGCAGCTAAGTACAACTCAAGCAGTGTCCAAGACAGCTGGTATAAATAGGAATCAAGAATGATCTATCCATGAATCTGGGTGATTTGGGTGATTCCATTTCTTGAGTTCTGATTGGCTGCTTGGCTGGTTGATTTGAATGACATTGTGGAGTCTTATATATACTTTGTCATTTTGCAGTGGACCTTGTAGCATTCGGGTTTGTATTTGAGTTACAACCGTTTGTTGCCTTGTCTTCCCAGTTCGACGGTAATTGGAACTTTAATTATTCTTCAGTTGGGGCCTGATATGGTGAAATGTTTAGCTTGGATGGCACACAAGTTGGTATCTTCAAAAAGACCAACCAAGTAAGCATCGCTAGCCTCCTGCAAAGCCATCACAGAAGAACTCTGGAAATGGAGATCTGACTTAAAGTCCTGGGCGATTCCACGAACCAAACGTTGGAATGGAATCTCCTTGATAAGGAGTTTGGTGGAGTTTTGGTAACACCTGATCTCACGGAGAGCGACGGTACCAGGCCTGTAACGATGGGGTTTCTTTACTCCACCGGTGGCTGGGGTGCTTTTATGAGTGGCCTTTGTAGTCAACTGCTTATGGGAAGCTTTTCCTCCGGTGGATTTACTGAAGCAGTGAGTCAGTTTGGGAAAATGTATTTTAGGGTTGGACAAGAAGCCCTTTCATGGGGGTATATTGCACTAGATGGAGGCATGTGCTGTAATGCTAATCGTTGTAGAAAATGGACTCTTCGATCTAAGTTCAAATCCTGGACTGTAGAAAAATCATATTAAGTTCCAATTACCATCGAATTGGTAAGACAAGGCAACAAGGTACTGTAACTCAATACAGATCTAACCTTGTTGCAATCCTACTGCAGAATACCAGAGTATTTACGAAGCCTCATAACATCATAGAAACCAAGCAGCCAATCAGGACTCAAGGAATGGAATCACCCAAATACATGAATGGACTATTCTTGAGTTCCATATGTACCAGTTGTTTTGGGGACTAGTTCAGTTGTGCTTAGTCAGTTGCTGTTGTCCAAACCAACAGTATATTGACTGACTGACTGATTTCAATAGGTAGGAAATAAGAAACTTCTTTTAAAATTAAGGCTTTTTTTACTTGTGACGAATTGGACTTCACAGTCACAGAAGGTGCTGTAACTTCAGGGGCACAAGAAATACATAGTCTTCCGAGAGTACAATGCCGATAATATATATATATATATATATATTATATATATATAATATGCCAAATAAGTATACAGTCTTATTTACTTCGGGATTTTTTCACTAAAACCGATTAAAAAGTGTTCAATATAAAGAGCTAAATAGACAATTAAAATCAAATAGTTTAAAATCTACTGACTCAATATTCTCGCAATAGTGTGAATCTTCGAGACTCTGAAGATTCGCGTTATTGCAAGAAACTTGAGTTGGTAGATTTTAAACCATGCGATTTTAATCGTCTATATATATATATATATATATATCTAAATGGACTCTCTCGTCGATTTTCGACACATGAGTGTTCATCCAGTGAACAACCAACACAGTGATTTGTTTATAGTGGTGAAGGCTTGTGTTGGACCATTCCGCACTTTCTGGCACAGTCGATAGGAAAGAATTGGTGCACAAGGAATGCCACAAACCCAATCAACAACTGACCTCAGGAATTTTGAATTCAGAGTTTTCCCTCTCCTAGACTGGTTACCTACCCAAGGTTAAAGAGCCCAGTCTGCCCTACTATTTTACCCATAGCTGGAGGGAGAATATATGGATTCATACCTTTCCCAAGGGTATTAGCGCTATGTGAAATGCAAACAGCCTTGTCTAGGATTTGAACTCGGGTCGACAGGACCATTTCCCACGACTCTAACCATTATGCCACACGCCTCCATATATGAGTTAAGAGTAGGGAAATAAATCCAACAGTATAGATAAAAGGGTATGAAAACACACAATGCTGTTAAAATGAATACGCTATGCTTACTATAGACACCTTGTTCATATTTTTTGTATGGACGAGTAAAGACACATTAGAGGAAATAAAAGTATTAATTACATTGTCTTCCGACTCTACTAGGCAGGATTCAACACAAGTAAGAGTATTTATGGGTTTCGAAGGAGCTCTTATTTCTCCGTAGTTGTAGGCAAATTGTCGGACAAAGAAGACAAACACACAATGGAAATTTAATAGATATATTGACAAATAATACAAAAACTTGTTGCAAATTTTATTGGTATTTGCTACCAGACTTATCTGAGTTCAAGTAATGTTCTTGGAGTAGTGGTGATAACAGGGGTATTCTGTTGCTGGTTGAAAAGTTGATAGGACGCTTCTTCGGACGTTTCTCGTTCTTCCTCGTAACCGGTTTAGTGATAAGTAATGGGGGATGCTATTTTAGAAGCTTCTCGCCTGGGTAACAGTTCTTTTAATGATGGTGAATGGGCCCTTTTCAAATAGACTATTTGGTCTTGGTGCCTTCTGTAGTGTGCTATTGTGACAGCCTGTGGTCTGCGGACACAATGCCTTCGAAGGTGTGCTGTGAAAAAATGCCTCCGTCCAGGTCAATGGTCCTTAGAAGTACGCCCTGTTTTTGGGCTAAGTGATGAGTGAAGTTTAGGGACTGCTATTTACGCGACTACCCTCAGTGGGTGCTCCGTGATAAGTGAAGTTTTTGGTATTGGCGCCAACATACGATGTTGGTGATTCGCCCCCCAGCGGCAGGGGGAGATAATTAACTATGGAATTTCCAATACAAGGTATTTCCAACTTATCTATGTACTGGACTTTTCCGATGATTTAGTAGAAATATAACTTTTTGTTAGTTGAAATAGAATTTTCTTTTATATTATGTTTTAAATTATTTCATTACTCAGATATTAAAATTCCTGTCATCTTAGAATGACTAAAGTGTAAGAAGTAAAACAACAATTCACACAAGACGTGTTTGAGATAAAACCAAAAAAAAAAGAAGAAAAAAGAAATATTTTATTCTTGTTTATGGTCAGGCAGTGGGATCCCAGTTCTCGAGCTCTGATAGGTGTGAAGTCACCCTTGATTGCCATTATTAAGGGGTCTACCTATTTAGGGTCCAATCTATTGATGTGTCTGAAAATTAGTAGTATTAGATAGGAATACTTGATACCATATAACTGTGCAAATTATTTGTACTAGTACAAAATAAAAAACATCCTTGATGTAAAAATAGATTTTTGAAACATATTGCCTGAGGGGTGGGAGTAAAAAATTCAATGTCAGCGAGTTTGTACCCTAAGTAAGTAAAATCATCAAATTCATTAAAGGATTAAAAAATAAAACAATTTGAAATATAAACTTTAAATATGTATTAAAATAAAACAAACTATATATAGATATAATACAT
Organism: Doryteuthis pealeii; assembly: GCA_023376005.1. Lineage (NCBI taxonomy): Eukaryota > Metazoa > Mollusca > Cephalopoda > Myopsida > Loliginidae > Doryteuthis > Doryteuthis pealeii. Next base: position 6,833,450 of record CM042163.1, read on the forward strand.
CATGTATTTATTAAACTTGTTTAAAAAAACAACGAGGACTGTCTAATGTTGCATGTTCAAATTTTGAGTGTATTTATTCTATGTTATGATGATTTTGGGTAATGTGACATAAGCAGTGACGTAATTTTTGTTACAGACAAAAACCGGAAGCGAATCTCCATTATTAATAGATTAAGAATAGTTACTTGAAGTTATAATTGTTTGCAAATAATCATTATATTTATGCTCTCTACACTAAAAGGGTTAAAGGAAACCAATAATAAAATTATATACAATAAATATACAATATATATACTAATGTTATATATATAACAATATATGGTAATTCATGAGGAAGACCATCCCGGTCTCCTGCCTCAAAACTTGCTAACGGTGAGTGGTGAAAAACCAACCCCAGATACAATTGAAGTCCGTAGTCGAAGCAATAGATAGATATGAAGATGACTAGAGAGATAGATAGTCTTTTTTTATTAAAATCTAAAAGAATATCTAAATACTCAGATTTTCTTTTATTCATGTTTGTTTATTTTCTTGTTTTTAGTTTAAATAAACAAGAATATCTAAATATTTTGTTTTTTTTTTTTACTTGTAATTGATTGTTGGAAATAAATATATTAAAATAAAATGAAAATACCAAAAAAATAAACGTTTTGGATTTTTTTTATATGTAAGTGAATGTCGAAAAAAACAAAACAAAAAACAAAATGCCCCAAGTTGGTTGTTTAATTTCAAGTGACACTGCCTCGGCTACGGACTTCAATCATAGCTGGGTTGGTTTTTCAGCAATCACCGGTAGCAAGTTTTGAGGCAGGAGACCGAGATGATCTTCCTCATAAATTACCCAATATATATTTATATAATATTTATATAATATAATATAATATATATAATTATAAGTAAGTAAAGTCGTCGGGGCGGCCTAATGTCGGTATCAGCCAATCAGCGAGGGAGTCTATTCCCTTTTCACAAGCGCCAGACTAAGGAGATTGTTTTTTGCGTCTGAGGTGGAGCGCCACACCTATCATCAGCTCCTTACTTTACCGCACAGATCCCTCCGCTACTCATACGCTGAGTTGGCGAGGACCGGGATCGAACTAGGAACCTTGTGGTTTCTAGCCGAACGCTCTACCGACTGAGCTAACCCAGCCCCTTGTATATAACAATAATTATATACAATTATATACAATGTTTATATAATTATAATTATATAATTATGTAATTACATTTAGTATTAGATAGGAATACTTGATACCATATAACTGTGCAAATTATTTGTATTAAGAATAGTTACTTGAAGTTATAATTGTTTACAAAAAAATCATTACATTTCTGCTCTCTACACTAAAAGGGTTAAAGGAAACTAATAATAAAATTATGTCTTAAAAGGATATACATTTATAGAAATGTTATTTCCTGAATTCTGTGAAAGTGAGGTGACTATATTTGACTGTGGGGCAAATTTAAAGTCGATGACAAGCACTTTTATCATTCCAGGTAAAATAATCATAGACACTCCTATATTTCTCAACATTTTGTCAATGGGGCAGAAAATACACTCCTTGATTTCAAGTAGTCATAACATTAACTCTTATTGGAATATCTTATTATAATGGAGATTTGGTGTCTGTATGTTTGTGACCGAAACTAAATCACTGCTTATGTCACAATACCCTCAGGAATTGCGTAAGTTTATCAATGATTATCAAAGTTGGTAAATTTTATAGTTCGGAGTTCCCTCGATCGGGGCCGCCCGCGGCGGGTGCCAGGCCCATTCGGTGTGGACGGCGAGCGACGGTCTTCGATCCGAGAGTCGGGTTGCTTGGGAATGCAGCCCAAATCGGGTGGTAAGCTCCATCCAAGGCTAAATACCGGGACGAGTCCGATAGTCGACAAGTACCGTGAGGGAAAGTTGAAAAGAACTTTGGAGAGAGAGTTCAAGAGAACGTGAAACCGCCCAGGGGTAAACGGGTGGGACCGTTCACCGCGATCGCGGGGGGACTCAGTCCGGTGCTGCTGCCACTGCTAAAGGCCGCTGTGGTCGTCGTTCGTTTGCTTCGGCGCTTGCGTCGCTGACAGGGGCAGACTCGTTCCGTCTCGCGCTTGGCAATTTTATAACGGTAACCCTTACACCACGTACTTCTATTGTAGGTTGCTGAAACCAGGATACAGTTGGTTGGCTGCTTGGTTGGTTGGTTTTATGGCATGTTAATACGTATTGGGTTATTTAATGCCAAAATCAGACAATCTTTCCTTGCAAGTAATTATACAGTTTCAAATGACTAATAATAACAATAATTATTTGTAAACAATTATAACTTCAAGTAGCTATTCTTAATACAAATAATTTAAAACATAATATAAAAGAAAATTCTATTTCAAATAACAAAAAGTTCTATTTCTACTACATCATCGGAAAAGTCCAGTACATAGATAATTTGGAAAGACCTTGTGTTGAATCCTGCCTAGTAGAGTCGGAAGACAATGTAATTAATACTTTTATTTACCCTAATGTGTCTTTACTCGTCCATCCAAAAAATATGAACAAGGTGTCTATACTAAGCACACACACACACACACATATATATATGTGTGTGTGTGAAGTAAAGAATAGAGGGAGAATCGCCAACATACGATGTTGGTGGCAAAATCAAACCCATCACTTATCTGAAGGTTGTCGACCTGAGGAGTCACTTTAACAAGGGCTCCATCCACCGCCCACTTCAAGGGCAGTTAACCATGCGAGTCGCTCAAAAAAAGCACTCCCCAACACTTTTACTTATCCTAAGAACTTTCACCTGGAGAGATGTCTCAACAGCACTCCAAAACGACGACGAGTAGAAATCCTCTTTAGCGCCACTTCACCAATGAACTGTTAATTTCACCTTTCAAGATAAGTCTTGTAGCAAATGCCAACAAATTTGCACCAATTTTTGTACCTTTATAATACACGTGTTTTAATTTCCAATTGTGTTGTTTGTCTTCTTTCATCCGAAATAATTGCCAACCACCGGGAGATTTAAGAGCTCTCTATGACTGTTGTATACTCTTCTTTTTACTTCTATTATTCTTCTGCTCATCTTTGGTATCTTATATTCATCTTCTAGCGTCTGGACTTCGTCTTGGTGGTCGGTCGAACTTAATTTATTTCTTCTTCTAGATCAGTCTTGTTGCCAAGACATTCATCAACCACAAAACCATATTATTTATGTAAGCTTTTATTTACTTAACTAAACATTTCATGTAACTAATATAACGTGCGTGTGCAGTGAGCTTCATCTAAGGCAGAAAGACCTTATCTGCCTGACGTCCAAGCTGAAACTGAGAGCCAGCCAGGTCCAACGTGACTTCACGTATTTGGCGGGCTTTCTGTAATATTCCATGGAAAGTCCCGCCCGTGATATAAAAAGGGGCCATCCCTTCAGAAATACAGAGGGTTGACAATAATCTATGCATAGATTATGTAACAGAATAGTTTCTTTCAAAAAAGGTTTATACTGATTAAAAATGGATATATTTCATTCTAAAATAAAAGTATTAAAAATAAAAATAAGTTATATGTTTTTGTTTATTATCGTTATTCAATTTGCTGTAAAAAATAATTCAACCTTTAAAACCACATACAAATTACATATTTAGAAATATTATCTTATTTTCTTTCTAACCAAATAAATATTTCTAAGATTTAAGAGCTCTCTACGACTCCCGTAATTCCTCTTAATATGAGTCTTGTCACATCAGATAGCATTTACAAAAAGTTTTTTGTAAATGCTATCTGATGAGACTAGACTCATTTGAGTCCTTAGTTAAAATAAATTTATTATAACCAAATGATGGTTTATTAAGTTTTTCTTCTTTGAAAGTTATGTATTGTTCTGTATATAATTAATTTATTAATTGAGCTCTCTTAGGGATTTATAAAAATCCTTGTATAAATCTGTAAGTTTCCACTTACATGAGCATACATTGTGCATGTACAGTGAGATTTTGATGATCCCAAATAGAATCATCCCCTATTTACCAGTCAATTGGATTATATTACCTATATATATATCTATTCTTATACTAAAGCTGAGTTAATCAACTTTTACTTTCTAAAGGCTTATTTACTGTTTAGTTTAATGACACGAAAATTATACTAAATTATTACTTACTTTTAGGATTGAATTATATTTGCAAATAAATCTGTTTTAATTGGTTCTAATTAGTCGTAATTTGTAATTAAGTAAAAAACCGACCAATCTCTTACTTTACTCTCTGTCTATCTCTTTCTTCCCCTCTATGTATCTCTTGACTACCTCCTCGTTATATAATTTTAATTTCTCTAGAGAGAGAGAGAGAGAGAGAGAGAGAGAGAGAGAGAGAGAGAGAGAGAGAGAGAGAGAGAATTTTGCTAAATTTCACAACCAGCAACCCGTAGCTTAAATGAGGTCAAACATTTACTTTCTTAGAAAGCTTACAAAATGATTTTAAGGTTTTGTTTTTTGTTTTTAAATTTTTTTTATTTGCTTTGCTAACTCCCTTTTCCCTAATCTCAATTATCTACCCAGAGTTGAATGGGTGACCCAATGGGTCAAGTTTTGTCTAGTATATATATATATATATATATATATATATATATATATATATGACTGTGTGTGTGTGTGTGTGTGTGTGTGTGTGTGTGTGTGTGTGTTATACTCTAAGTTCAATATTGCTATAACCAGGACTCTTGTCAAAGTCAAAATATAAGGCAGGGCACATCCATACAGATCACCGGCTAACTGCTTACCCAACTGACACAGTTGGAGGGTAGGTCACATGTCCTTCTTTGACCAATTAGAATGCACTACGAGCAATACCCCTTAAGAATATAATCATACTGGAATTCCAATTTCCCTCAGCAGTTAGTTAGCACATAACACATCACTCAATAAGTTCCACCAGGATGAGCAGTCCATGACATGCAACACCCCACTTTGGCCCATACTTAAGCTAGACGGTGGTTGGAGAGGCTCCAATTATTTTTATCATATATATGCTAAAAGGTGGTGGCTGTGGGTCTTAGTGTCCTGAACATGGTGTTAAACTGCATCTAATGGTGAAGTTCCAATTCTGGAGCTCTGGGGAAGTGTGAAGTACCTCTTCATCGCCATTACTCCCAGGTCCACCCTGAACTGGAGTGTTAGAGTACCTGTTGTGGTCCCATCTATATGTTAAATAAATAAAAAATGAGTATTAAAAATGGTTCTAAAAAAAATTGAGTTTGAAAAAAATTGAATACCCAATAAGAATTGAAGAATAATCAAGCTAAGTTCCAATTACCGTCGAATTGGTAAGACATGGCAACAAGCGGTTGTAACTTAATACAAACCCGTCTTGTTGCATTTCTACTGCAGAATGACAGGGTATTTATAAAACTCCACAATATCATAGAAACCAAGCAGCCAATCAGAACTCAGGGAATGGAATCACCCAAATGCATGAATGGACTATTCTTGATTTCTATAAATACCAACTGTCTTGGACACTGCTTCAGTTGTGCTTAGCTAGTTGCTGTTATTCAAACCAACAGTAGACTAACTGACCTCAATCGCCATTACTCCCAGGTCCACCCTGATCTGGAGTGGTAGCACCTGTTTTGGTTCCATCTATGTGTTAAATAAAAATAAAAAATGAGTATTAAAAATGGTTTTGAAAAAAATTGAATGCCCAATAAGAATGAATAAAACTAAATGTCTTCAGCATAACATAACCCGAGAAGGGGTGAGATGCCGTAAAATCCAATCAACCAACCAATCAATCAACTGAAGAGGATCCGTTCCAGCCAACTTAAACTGTCCCTTTCAGGACAACAAATTTCAAATGTAATTGGGATCTGTCCTTTTCAGGACAAAATCTGACTGTCTTGCAAACTTTCCTGTTCAGGATATGAATGTACAAATTTATTTCATTTATTATTGCCAAATAAAAATTGGCGATATTTAACCTTTTCCCCCACCTCTACCCAGGTGATGTTGGGTAGCCACTTCCAGTAACTTATAAGCATTTATATTTGAAGATATGTAAAAATGAAAATATACATAGAAATAGCATTGAAATTCTACTTAAAAATCTCCAGCATTTGTAAATCTTGTCTTTGTTCTCATTGCCTTAGCTGTTGTTATTTCTTTCAAACATTTGAGGGCTCAACATCATTGTCACTGCAACATTTAGTCCATAGCCATTTGATGTCTAAAAAATCCTATTGTATTTTTATAATTAAATATTATTTTGCATTTTAAGAAGTATAACTAATTACCCAGCATCCTCTAGGAAGAGGGGGATAAAAAGCCTGGTGTATTAATTAGTATAAAGAAAACAGTCAGATAAGGGTAAAGAATAGGTTAACGACACACAACAAGGTTTATAAACAAAAAGCATTTATCATAGCAAGACGTAAGATACAATACAAATACAAAGTGTAACTCGTGGTACAAATGTGTGTGTAAGTTTTACAATGTATTACAATAGAAAATGTATGTAAAGTATGAGTTGTTGCAAAAGTCACAAATAGGAATGTATGTAAAAATGAATGAATTGTATGAATTGCTTGCGAGATAATGCCCTCACGTGACTTATCTGAATCCAGGTAGAATGTCTTGCTAATTTGTTTGTTTGATTTTACACGGCGGCAGCAATTCCATGCTGTTCAAAAGACCCCATCTTCCCAACATCTTTGTTGTGTAAAAACATACATCGTGCTTCGACCAGGGTCCCAGTGGAAGAGAAGGATTTAAGGTATCAGCCTCAAAATTGGCGGTCAAACTGAGCCTCATAATGTGTGCTCTGATTGGTCGCTGACAAAAGCCAATCGCATGAGTTTTCTCATCAGTTTATGGCTAAGACCCTTGAGCTCTGTTGCTATGGTCAAAGGGAGGTCACTGTAATTGTTTTTCGCTTATGATCTTCATTATTTGTATAAGGTGAAAATAAGATAATATTATTTTCTACATTCGTTTACTTTTGAGATTTACAAATGCTGGAGATTTTTAAGTAGAATTTCAATGCTATTTCTATGTATATTTTCATTTTTAAATATCTTCAAATATAAATGCTTATAAGTTACTGGAAGTGGCTACCCAACATCACCTGGGTAGAGTGGGGAAAAAGAAAACCCTGGTGTATTGAGTTGTTTTACTTTTAAGACTTACAAATGCTGGAGATTTTTAAGTAGAATTTCAATGCTATTTCTATGTATATTTAATTTTGAAATATCTTCAAATATAAATGCTTTATAAGTTACTGGAAGTGGCTACCCAACATCACCTGGGTAGAGGTGGGGAAAAGAAAACCCTGGTGTATTGAGTTGTTTACTTTTGAGATTTACTGGAAATTTTTAAGTAGAATTTCAATGCTATTTCTATGTATATTTTAATTTTTAAATATATTTGAATATAAACCAAATCTTCACAATTTTTGCACACAAAGCGAGAACTGTTGATATTTAATATGTATATACATTTACTTTGTCGTTAATTGTTTTATTTACAGTGTTTCATCTGGACATACATACATACACACCAACTGCCCTTTATATATATCTCTCTCTCTCTCTCTCTCTCTATATATATATATATAGAGATTACTGCATTCATTTTCCATAGAATTTAAAACTAACTAAATTCTATGGAAAATGATTACTCACTCGTAAGATAGGTAAAAAATATACAAGATGTGTTTATTAATAAAAGATTCTATGGTCATTTCCTATAGCTCCAACCTAAAAAAAGGGGAACCACTCTGAGCGAATCTTATCTATTAATTAATCTACCCATTATTTTCCCATTAAACTAATCCTAACCCTAACCCTAACCCTAACACTAACCCCTAACCCTAACCCTAACCCTAAACCCGTCTTCTTTTTTCCTTTCTTTAATGGGAAAATAAATGGGTAGATTACAACAAATAACAGATAAAATTAATTCAGAGTGGTTCCCCTTTTTTAGATTGGAGTTATATATAGGAAATAACCATAGAATCTTTTATTAATAAACACATCTTGTATATTTTTTTACCTATCTTACGAGTGAGTAATCATTTTCCATAGAATAGTTAGTTTTTTAAATCTATGGAAAATGAATGCAGTAATCTATATATATTATATATATATATAATTTACCAACTCCTCTGCACGAGCAGGATGTGACACAAAGTCAGTTTCTTAAGCGGAGTTCAACAGGTTTGAATTCAGAGTTTTATATATATATATATATAAAGAGAGTTGGTGTGTATGTATGTATGTCCTGATGAAACACGCTAAATAAAACAATTAACACAAGTAAAATGTATATAAATATTAAATTATCAACAGCTTTTATATATATATATAATTAAACTCTGATTCAACCTGTTGAACTCCGCTTAAGAAACTGACTTTGTGTCACATCCTGCCGTGCAGAGGAATGTTGGTAATATATATAATATATATATATATAGATTACTGCATTCATTTTCCATAGAATTTAAAAACTACTAAATTCTATGGAATGATACTCACTCGTAAGATAGGTAAAAAAATTATACAAGATGTGTTTTAATTAATAAAAGAATTCTATGGTTATTTCCTATAGCTATAATCCAATCTAAAAAGGGGAACCACTCTGAAGATGATAAGTTTTTATCTGGTTATTTGTTTTGTTAATCTACCATTATTTTTCCCATTAAAGAAAGGAAAAAAGAAAGACGGGTTAGGTTAGGGTTAGGTTGGGGTTAGTGTTTAGGGTTAGGGTTAGGGTTAGGAATTAGTTTAATGGGAATAATGGGTAGATTAATTAATAGATAAGATTCGCTCAGAGGTGGTTCCCCTGTTTTTAGGTTGGAGCTAGTAGGAAATGACCAATAGAATCTTTTATTATAAACCACATGCTTGTATATTTTTTACCTATCTTACGAGTGAGTAATCATTTCCATAGAAATTTAGTGAGTTTTAATTCTATGGAAAATGATGCAGTAATCTCTATATATATATATATAGACAAGAGAGAGATGAGAGAGAGATATATATAGAAGGGCAGTTTTTGGTGTTGTATGTATGTATGTCCTAGATGAAACACTGTAAATAAAACAATTAACGACAAAGTAAATGTATATACATATTAAATATCAACGTTCTCGGCTTTGTGTGCAAAAATTGTGAAAGAATTTGGTTTAATTCAAATATATTTGAAATTAAAATATACATAGAATAGCATTGAAATTCTACTTAAAAATTTCCAGTAATCTCAAAATAAACACTCAATACACCAGGGTTTTCTTTTCCCGCCACCTCTACTCCAGGTGAATGTTGGGTTAGGCCACTCCAGTAAGCTTAAAGCAATTTATATTTGAAGTATTTCAAAATTAAAAATATAGCATTAGAAATAGCATTGAAATTCTACTTAAAAAATCTCCAGCCATTATGTAAGTCTTAAGTAAACAACTCAATACACCAGGGTTTTCTTTCCCCCCCCTCTCCCAGGTGATGGTTGGGTAGCAACTTCCCAGTAACTTATAAGCCATTTATATTTGAAGATATTTAAAAAATGAAAATATACATAGAAAATAGCATTGAAATCTAACTTAAAAAAATCTCTCAGCATTGATAAATCTCAAAAGTAAAACGAATCGTAGAAAATAGATAATTATCTATTTTCACCTTATACAAATATGAAGATCATAGCGGAAAAACAATTAACAGTGACTCTCCCTTGACCATAGCAACAGAGCTCAAGGTCTTACCATAACTGATGACGAAAACTCATGCGATTGGCTTTTGTCAGCGACCATCAGAGCACACAATTATGAGCTCAGTTTGACCGCCAAATTTTGAGGCTGAACCTTAAAATCTTTCTTCACTGGACCCTGGTCGAAGCACGATGTATTTTTTACACAACAAAGAATGTTGGGAAGATGGTCCCTTTTGAACACATGGAATTGCTGCGCCGTGTAAACATGCAACAACAAATTAGCAAGACATTCTACCTGGATTCAGATAAGTCACGTGAGGCATTATCTCGGCAGCAATTTCATACAATTCAATTCAGTTCTTTACATACATCNCATGAACAGTTTACAGTAGTAAGTATGTCTGTAATGTGTACAGTCTCAGGTGCACCAAACTTATCAAAGTCTATGTCAAGTACATAGGAATATGTTTAGTTAGGCACATGATACAGTTTTACAGTAAGTAATATGCATGTATGTGTACAGTGCTCAGGTGCACCACAATTATCAAAGTCTCAATGTAGGTAATAAATAGATGTTAGTGTAGAACATGAAAGTTTACAGTAGTAATATGACATGTTGGTGACAGTGTGTGCAAAACTTATCAAGTCTCTGTCAAGTACGATAGAATCGATGTATTAGTGTCAGGAAATGAAAGTTAACAGTAGTAATATGCATGTATGTGAAGTGCTCAGGTGCCGCCACAACTTCATCAAAGTCTCATGTCAGTACAAGAATTATGTATTATAGTGTCAGAACATGTAAGTTTAACGTAGTAATATGCATGTATGTGTAACAGTGAACTCAGGTCAGCCACATTACTATCAAAGTCTCATGTCAAGTAACAGAATAATTATTAGTGTCAGGAACATTGACGTTTACAGTAGTAATATGCTGTATGTGTACAGTGCTCAGAGTGCAACCCAATCATAAAGTCTCATGTCAGATACACAGAATAGATGTATTAGTGTCAGGAACATGAACATTTACAGTAGTATATAGCTGTATGTGTGTAAGTGCTCAGGTCAGCCACAATACTCAAAGTCTCATGTCAGTACACAGATAGTATGTTAGTGACTGCAGAAGTATATATAGGACCAGCACCCTTAAGTCTTATCCACGTTATGTAGGTCAATCATGACATTCAGTATTGATGCATGTGGCTCAGGTGCACCACAAACTCATCAATCTCTAGTAAGTACAAGAATAATGTATTAGTGTCAGGACATGGAACAGTTACATAGTAATATCTGTATGTGTACAGTGCTAGTGTGCACAAGATCATGCAAAGTTCATGTCAAGTACAAGATAAGTATTATGTCAGAACATGAAATAATTAAAACAGTAGTAAATGCATGTATGTGTTAGTGTCAGAGGTGCACACAACTCAATGCAAAGTTCATGTCAGTACATAGAATACTTATATAGTGTAGGAAATGAACAGTTTACAGTATGTAATATTCATGATGTGTACAGTGCTCAGTGCACACTCATCAGTCTCATGTCAAGCCTCCGCTACTACAGCAGTCGTACACGAGAATAATGTAGTTAGTTGTAGGAACAGTGATAGAGTGTTACAGTAGTAATATGCATGTATGGCTGTTACAGTGTCCAGGTACCCACAACGTCGATCAAAGTCTCATGTCAAGGTAACAGAATAATGTATTAGTGTCAGGGAACTGACAGTTTACGTCAAGTAATATGGCTGTATGTGTGTATCAGTGCTCAGGTGTGCGCACAACTCATTCAAAGATCGTACATGTCCAGTACACAGAATATGGTATTAGTGTCAGGAACATAAATGAGGACAGGTTTAAGTGAGTAATGCTGTATGTGTAGTGTGCTCAGCGTGCATCAAATCATCGAAAAGTCTCATGTCATAGTACACAGAATAATGTTAGGTGTCAGGGAACATGAACATTACAGTAGTATTGCATGTATGTGTGCGCGGTGTGATATGTATGGTGGGAGTGCATCAGGTATATGGGCCGGACTATCAGGAGGCTGGAGGTTTGAAGAGTTCATGTTTGGCAGCCTAAACAGACGCGGGCAGTTTATTCATGTTCAGCAATTCTGAGCGTGAAAAATGTTTTACGAAAGTACGTGAGAGTGCTTGTTTTCTGACTTTGTAGGCATGCCCATGGTGTTGGAAAGTCGTTTTTTCTCATTGAGGTTCCGATATAGACGGCTTTCCTATATTTTCATTATAACCCCGCCCTTGGGCTGACTTCTGATTTAGGTCGGAAAATTAAAATGGAAAAACATTACAGACAAAGTAAATGTATATACACATTAAATATCACGCGGTTTGTTTTAGCAAAAATAATAAAGATATTTTAATTTAAATTATGAAGATATTAAAAAAAAAATATCAGATGATAAAACATGGAATTTTTTTCATTTTAATATGTAAGACATGAATTTATTACAGAGTGCTGGATCACGAAGGTTTTTTTTTACGTAGGAGATTTTAATGGGCATCCCAGTGGGATCCAACTCAAATTCAATAATAAGGAATTGGAGAACTAATTTAAAAAGACCCCCTTCTACAGCCGTGCACGCCGGTAGCCCTTCTAGTCTGTACATATATAAAGGCGTTGTGTGTATATGTATGTGGGAAGAACTTCGAAATAAAACAATTAACGGAAATTATATATGTTATTTATATATATATGATACTATTATATATATTTATTTATTAAATATATCAGGGTTGGCTTTAAGAAAATAATAGATTTGATTTTCATATTGTGAGATAATTAAAAATAATTTAATGATAAAGCATAGATTTTTAAAATTTACTATTTAGAATAGTGAATAGATTTCTTTTCAGAATAGCGGAATAATGCAGGTCGATTTTTTTTCATAGGGATTTAAATGGGCATCCAGAGGATCAACTCACGATTCAGTAATAATGGATCTGCGGGATAATTTAAAAATCCCTTTACAAGAGCGGATGGCCGGGTACCGTGTAGTTCTGTATATATTCTTTGTTTTTTAAAGTTGTTTTTTTTAGCATTTTTCTTGTTTGTATTTTTTCTTTAATTTTCTTTTTATTGATTTGGTTTGGTTTGTTTTGTTTTTAATGGATATACTCTGTGGGTATTTAATGGATAAGTTTTGAAATAATATTTTATGGATATCATTTTTTATAAATAATTTTTCTATTACATAGATGGGACTACAGGTACTACCTCCAAGGGTAGAGTGGGGCGGAGCAATGGTTGTGAAGGGGTCTCAATTCAAACTCAAAATTGGACCTTACCATCAATCGGAGTTTAACGTCATTACAGGAACTGTACCGCAGCACCGTTTCGCATCCATATATAAAAGGGGTTGGGGATTGCCATAAGGGGCAATAGGGTTGGGAAATCATTAGGTGCTAGGCTTAGACGTGACCAGCCGATTGATGGGTGGTAGGGGGCTGCGACCGCGTCTAGCCGATAGGGCAAAGTGGAGTTTGCATGTCATGGATGCTCATCCACCTGGCTTTATCCTTAAGCATCACGGGTCGCCACCACGGCCAACAGCGTACCATTGGGGGGGGGGTGTTTACTCTCCAGAGGTGCAATCGATGCATTCTAACGCCCCACCGACAGGGCGGTGTAGTTTTTAATTTAGTGCATCCTGGGCACACGGATTGATTTTGAATGAGTCACAGGATAATTCTGATGGGTACTAAGTTTCTTCTTAATAAATTTGGGTGTTTTTTATGACACGTCTAAGCCGTCTACCTCTTTAATTTATTTTTTTTGTAATTTTTTCATTAAATTCAGGCACAATTGATGTTTTTGCCATATATTTTTTTTATTTAGCCTGTATCCTGACACTAATAACAATTTTATTCATGTGTACTTGAATGAGAACTCTTGATGAGTGTAGGTGCAACGCTGAAGACACTGTACATCATACATGCAAAATACTGAATAGACTAAAGTAATTAACTGGTCCTGTTCCTGGACAAATCTGTGTACTTGACATGAAGTTGAATGAGTTGTGTGCACCTGAGCACTGTACACATACATGCATATTACTACTGTAAACTGTTTCATGTTCCTAACACTAATACATTATTCTGTGTACTTGACATGAGACTTTGATGAGTTGTGGTGCACCTGAGCACTGTACACATACATGCATATTACTACTGTAAACTGTTCATGTTCCTGACACTAATACATTATACTGTGTACTTGACATGAGACTTTGATGAGTTGTGGTGCACCTGAGCACTGTACACATACATGCATATTACTACTGTAAACTGTTCATGTTCCTGACACTAATACATTATTCTGTGTACTTGACATGAGACTTTGATGAGTTGTGGTGCACCTGAGCACTGTACACATACATGCATATTACTACTGTAAACTGTTCATGTTCCTGACACTAATACATTATTCTGTGTACTTGACATGAGACTTTGATGAGTTGTGGTGCACCTGAGCACTGTACACAATAAATTTCATTATTATTAAATAGAAGGCATTGCAATAACATTATGCCGATGAGCCAGATTGAGGACTATTACGGATTATTGTCATTCTCGAGAACTTTTTGACAAAAGGTAGAGGGTCACCGGAAATATTAGTATTAATAAATAAGATTAAAAACTACACAATATTCATCACTTTGAAATTTGGTCATTATTCATTATCTTATATTTTTCCGTGCTGGCCAAACTAACAGTTGCAGATAAAAAAAAAATTTAAAGTGGACAATACGCCGTCGTCTTTAGTAGATGGAAGGAAGCCAACAGCATAGTTTTCTATGGTTCCAATACAACACAAAAGTTTTCACGACATCCATCACACACACACACACACAACACACACACACACATATATATATATATGTGTGAAGAAAAGGAAGTGAATCCGACGGTAGGTAGTATATTAAGAAAAATTTAAAAAACACAGATTTAAATGAGTTAAGTGGTAAGTTTATTGGCCGACACTGCAGTGTTTCGATCTATTAATTCGATCATCTTCAGGGCATTTGTTGGTATATGGAAGGTGATAAAAAAAAATTTTTATCACAGAATAACGAGAAAGCAAGCGATAGTCCTTGTTTATCAATCTGTTTAACATTTGAAGTCTGAAAAAAGGACGCTGAAAGAAGTGGACGGTTTGAAATATGACGTCAAATATTCTCTTTTACGGTGTGAGTATGAGAGTGTGTGTGTGTGTGTGTGTATCGGAAAAAGCATTGTGCATTTTTTAGGTGTTTTGTATGTGTGGTTGCGCGTGTGTTTATAAATCTTTTGCAATAAAGGACATCGAAACAAACCTCAAGGTTGTGTGTATGTCTGTGTGTGTGTGTGTGTGTGTGTGTGTGTGTGTGTGTGTGTGTGTGTGTGAGCATGCTTTTCATTGAGAAAAGATGTTTGTTTCAAGTGGCGAGAGAATATTCTTTTTAACACACACACCACACACACACACACAATATATATATATATATATATATATAATATATATATATATATATATAGTTGGCGGAGTGGCCTATTGTCGGTATCAGCCAAACAGCAAGGGTGTCTTGGCTAGCGCTAGACCAGGGTGATTGCTTTTGTCGAGGTAGAGCGCCACACCTACCGTCAGCTCCACACTTTAATGCACATCTCAGATTACCCAATCTGTGCTGCTCAAGCGCTGAGTCGTTGGGAACCGGTATCGAACCAAGAATCTTGCGATTCCTAGGCAGGTGCTCTACTGAATGACTATAAGCACGTGTATGTGCATACCCCTGCGTGTGCATATATATATATATATATATATATATATATATATATATATATATATATATAATGGAGAGAGAGAGAGAGAGTGTGTGTGTGTGTGTTTTAAAAATGTTCAGAAAAAGTTATCTCCCTTAATAAGTAAATTAAAGTCTACCAGAGTTATTTCCCTTTATATGCACATAAAAGTCATCTTTTGTTTTTTTATTTTCCGTCGATAAATTCGTACATGAATAAATGTTATATTAAAAGCTTTCCAATCAAATTTCATTAATTAATGAGTTTTCTTTTGAAGTTTTACTTTCATATTGTTCGTATATTGTAACCGACATAATTGTATTTTGTATATTTCTTTTTAGATTTTGAAAAAAGCTAAACCAGTGGTTCTCAACCGGGGTCCATATGGTCCTTGGCAGTCTCTATAAGATTGTGGTTGTGTCTACCCAAGCAGATTGGGGGTCCACGATAGTATTTCACTTGTCAAATAAAATTGATACTTTAGAGCTATTTATTGTTGTATGCTGCTTCTTTTCCTTCATCTTACTTTGTTGAATCAGTTTTCAGCTGTGTCTCTAACTTAGACAATATATATATATATATATATATATATATATATATATATATATATATATATATATTACATTTCTAGAAAGATCAAACCCTAAAGAGCATATAAAAAATTTAAACAATTAAAAATTAAAATCCAATACCTAAAAAAAGCAATTTGAAATTTAAAAGTTATTTTCTTAAAATTCAAAAAATAATTTTTCTACCATGTTTTTTTTTTCCATAGTTTTATTTAACTATGGAGAAAAAAAAACATGGTAGAAAAATTATTTTTTGAATTTTAAGAAAATGACTTTTAAATTTCAAATTACTTTTTTTAGGTATTGGATTTTAATTTTTAATTATTCTAATTTTTTTTTTTTTTTTTTTTTTTGAATTGATGCAAAAAAGTGTTTTCTCTGATTCAATTCTTATTCACTTAAAATCTTTTAGTGAATTTTAAACATCTGGAAGGTGCCATTTTGAACTCAATATTTTTTACCATAGATAAAAAGCTTTATTTAAGATTTTTATATTTATATAAAAATCTTAAATATATTTAAAAAACTTATTACTAATGTTTTTTTTGTGTACAGATCACCAAACGTATTGAAAAAAAAGTTCTCTACCTTTATGACTTAAACTAAAAAACTGCCAATTTTTACTGTATGGTCTACCATAGATTTGTATTTCTACAATTTTTATGTCACATAAATGCATTTATCTCCTTTATACAGTATAACAGCCCATGGCTACAACCAAAAGCTTGTAACCGACTCAACATTTTCAATTATAATTAACAAAATTGGAACAGAATATTGCAAAACTAATAGGGAAGCATCAACTACAATACTCGCATTGAATAAACTGGCACTAAAGTAGAATCGGTTATTTCCTATAACTCCAACCTAAAAAAGGGGGAACCACTCTGAATGAATTTTATCTGTTAATCAATCTACCCATTATTTTCCCATTAAACAAACCCTAAACCCTAAATCCTAACCCCGTCTTCTTTTTTCCTAGTAGATCAATAAATAAATAAATAAATTATCAGTCAAGAGTGGTTCCCCTTTGTTTATGTTAGAATTATAGGAAATAACTGAAGATTTGATATTAAATAATCCCGGTTATTTCCTGTAACTCCAACACAAAAAAGGGGGAACATATATTTGAATATAAACCAAATCTTCACAATTTTTGCAGACAAAGCGAG
Organism: Doryteuthis pealeii; assembly: GCA_023376005.1. Lineage (NCBI taxonomy): Eukaryota > Metazoa > Mollusca > Cephalopoda > Myopsida > Loliginidae > Doryteuthis > Doryteuthis pealeii. The sequence continues at coordinate 6,850,669 of CM042163.1, forward strand.
AACTGTTGATATTTAATATGTATATACATTTACTTTGTTGTTAATTGTTTTATTTAGTGTTTCATCAGGACATACATACATACACACCAACTGCTCTTTATATATATATATATATAAACTCTGAATTCAAACCTGTTGAACTCCGCTTAAGAAACTGACTTTGTGTCACATCCTGCTCGTGCAGAGGAGTTGGTAAATATATATATATATATAGATTACTGCATTCATTTTCCATAGAATTTAAAACTAACTAAATTCTATGGAAAATGATTACTCACTCGTAAGATAGGTAAAAAATATACAAGATGTGTTTATTAATAAAAGATTCTATGGTTATTTCCTATATATAACTCCAATCTAAAAAAGTGGGAACCACTCTGAATTTTATCTGTTATTTGTTGTTAATCTACCCATTATTTTCCCATTAAAGAAAGGAAAAAAGAAGACGGGTTTAGGGTTAGGGTTAGGGTTAGGGGTTAGTGTTAGGGTTAGGGTTAGGATTAGTTTAATGGGAAAATAATGGGTAGATTAATTAATAGATAAGATTCGCTCAGAGTGGTTCCCCTTTTTTTAGGTTGGAGCTATAGGAAATGACCATAGAATCTTTTATTAATAAACACATCTTGTATATTTTTTACCTATCTTACGAGTGAGTAATCATTTTCCATAGAATTTAGTTAGTTTTAAATTCTATGGAAAATGAATGCAGTAATCTCTCTCTCTCTCTCTCTCTATATATATATATATATATATATATATATATATATATATAATATATATATATATATATATATATATATAAAAGGGCAGTTGGTGTGTATGTATGTATGTCGATATGAAACACTGTAAATAAAACAATTAACGACAAAGTAAATGTATATACATATTAAATATCAACAGTTCTCGCTTTGTGTGCAAAAATTGTGAAGATTTGGTTTATATTCAAATATATTTAAAAATTAAAATATACATAGAAATAGCATTGAAATTCTACTTAAAAATGTCCAGTAAATCTCAAAAGTAAACAACTCAATACACCAGGGTTTTCTTTTCCCACACCTCTACCCAGGTGATGTTGGGTAGCCACTTCCAGTAACTTATAAGCATTTTTATTTGAAGATATTTAAAAATTAAAATATACATAGAAATAGCATTGAAATTCTACTTAAAAATGTCCAGCATTTGTAAATCTCAAAAGTAAACGAATGTGGAAAATAATATTATCTTATTTTCACCTTATACAAATAATGAAGATCATAAGCGAAAAACAATTACAGTGACCTCCCTTTGACCATAGCAACAGAGCTCAGGGGTCTTAGCCATAAACTGATGAGAAACCTCATGCGATTGGCTAAGGGCCTTTGTCAGCGACCAATCAGAGCACACGTTACGAGGCTCAGTTTGACCACCAATTTTGAGGCTGATACCTTAAATCCTTCTCTTCCGCTGGGACCCTGGTTGAAGCACGACGTATGTTTTTACACAACAAAGATGTTGGGAAGATGGGGTCTTTTGAACAGCATGGAATTGCTGCCGCCGTGTAAAATCAAACAAACAAATTAGCAAGACATTCTACCTGGATTCAGATAAGTCACGTGAGGGCATTATCTCGCAAGCAATTCATACAATTCATTCATTTTTACATACATTCCTATTTGTGACTTTTGCAACAACTCATACTTTACATACATTTTCTATTGTAATACATTGTAAAACTTACACACACATTTGTACCACGAGTTACACTTTGTATTTGTATTGTATCTTACGTCTTGCTATGATAAATGCTTTTTGTTTATAAACCTTGTTGTTGTGTCGTTAACCTATTCTTTACCCTTATCTGACTGTTTTCTTTATACTAATTAATACACCAGGCTTTTTTATCCCCCTCTTCCTAGAGGATGCTGGGTAATTAGTTATACTTCTAAAATGCACAATAATATTTAATTATAAAAATACAATAGGATTTTTTAGAC
>CM042163.1:6857644-6897644 GCA_023376005.1 Doryteuthis pealeii
AACTTCAAGTAACTATTCTTAATACAAATAATTTGCACAGTTATATGGTATCAAGTATTCCTATCTAATACTAAATGTAATTACAAAATCATATAATTATATTTATATAAACATTGTATATAATTGTATATAATTATTGTTATATATGTAAGATTCAAGTGATATATACTTGAAGATAAAACTCTGACAAAGGTTGATAGACAAAACATTTTATAAACAGCACAAGAATTAACAGGGTACATAATACATAGAGGTGTACATAAACATACATACAAAAGTAGAGATAATGACACATTCATGAATGGAAAAACATAAAAGCAACAGACATGAGACTAGGAATATCCATGCTGTATGAATCACTTACAGTAATGTAAGGGGGCCCAAAGCCCCAACAAGAAGGGGGTAGACCAGAGTCTAACCCATAGTGGTGTCTCGTAGGTCAAGCAACAGGAAAAAGAGAAAGAGACGTTCAAATCAGCCGCTTAAATATCAAAGGCCCCTAGCGGGAACCAGCTAAACTAAACGGGCAGACAACTCCCCAGGCGAATACGAAAATAACGCCACATATATAATTATATAAATATATAATTATATATATAATATTATATAAATATATATTGTTATATATATAACATTAGTATATATATTGTATATAATTGTATATAATTCTATTATTAGTTTCCTTCAACCCTTTTAGTGCAGAGAGCATAAATGTAATGGTTATTTGCAAACAATTATAACTTCAAGTAACTATTTTTAATCTTTTAATAATGGAGAGTCGCTTCCGTTTTTTGTCTGTAACAAAAATTACGTCACTGCTTACGTCACATTACCCAAAATCATGTCATAACATCGAATAAATACACTTAAAATTTGAACATGCAGCATTAGACAGTCCTCATTGTTTTTTAAAACAAGTTTTAATAAATACATGACTGGTATTATATATCTATATATAGTTTTGATTTATTTTAATACATAATTAAAGTTTGCATTTCAAATTGTTTTATTTTTTAATACCTTAATGAATTTGATGATTTTACTTACTTAGGGTACAAACTCGCTGACATTGAATTTTTTACTTCCTCAGGCAAGATGTTTCAAAAATCTATTTTTACATCGCCCGGAGGGTGTTTTTTTATTTTGTACTAGTACAAATAATTTGCACAGTTATATGGCATCAAGTATTCCTATTTAATACTACTAATTTTCAGACACACCTATAGATTGGACCCTAAGTAGGTAGACCCCTTAATAATAGCAATGAAAGGTGACTTCACACCTATCAGAGCTCGAGAACTGGGATCTCACTGCCTGACCATAAACAAGAATAAAATATTTCTTTTTTTTTCTTTTTTTTTTTTTTTTTTATCTCAAACACGTCTTGTGTGAATTGTTGGGTTACTTCTTACACTTCAGTCATTCTAAGATGACAGCAATTTTAATATCTGAGTAATAAAATAATTTAAAACATAATATAAAAGAAAATTCTATTTCAACTATGGTGATTAAGATAGGGTTGTTGAAGTAAATTGTGAGGTCACCAGTTTAAAGTTAAAATTCAAGAAATATTATTCAAAACATAAAACTCACCATAAGAACATTCAATTATGAAGGCCCATGGCATAGAAAACAAAATTCAGTTTTAAAACAAACAACTTGTATTAAGATTAAGTTTACAAAAGGTAATGCAGAAATACCGGGCAAAGTTCTTTCATCAGTCTTTGTACAAAAATGTAATTTTTTTTAAAAGTTCATTATAACATGTGAGAAAAGAAATGTTATAAATTTTGAAGTGAGAAAGAAGGAGTAAGATTTCAAAGTCACAAAACAGTCAGGCGTATATAAATTGCAGATCTCGTAAATGGATGATTAGAGAGAGAGAGAGAGAGAGAGAGATACAAATGTTCATACCTTCTAAAATTGAATGTGATTTAATCTTACGCGGGAAGACGTGGATTCGTTTAGACAAGAAAATTCTTTCTGATTTGGTATCTGAAAATCCTGTTATTTATAAGAAATAAGTAGGCTCCAAAAGGGGTCTATTTGATAAATTTCTTTTTAGGCGCGAACGTCTCTGATTGGTCGAAAATCTAATATTTTTATTATTTCAACTTTTCTTTCTTATAGGCTGCGCAATCCTCTTGTGCAGAACATTATTTTTTGTCATTTGACTTTTAGTCATCGTAGTAAGAACTTCCGGGTTCTCCACACAACTAACAAAAAGTTCTATTTCTACTACATCATCAGAAAAGTCCAGTACATAGATAATTTGGAAAGACCCTGTGTTGAATCCTGCCTAGTAGAGTGGGAAGACGATGTGTGACGAAACTGAAAGGCGGCCCTATGAACAAGCGGATTTCCAGCCCCCACAAACAAAGCGCGTCAGGATATGTTTGGCCTGTGCGAGGGGGAAGAGCGTGGCGAGCGGCTACGGATACTCGAACTCGCTACCTCCTCGTAGCTGAGGTGTTGTTAGTAGAGACCCAAATAAAGTATATCCGAATTTGCATAAGCGCAGCCAAATGAGCAGAAATAAAGACGGACTGTCGCTGACAGGGTGATTGAGGAAGAAAGTGTTTGGACGGCAAGTGAAATCTGACGACTGCTATTTGAAGTGAGAGTAACGTGCTCAATTGGGAAAGAAGTTACTTTTCGTGTCCTAGAGAGACTTAATATTATCAAGATTAATATTATCTTGAATCTTTTAGTATTATGATAGTATGATAGTATCTTGATGCTATAATTGTATACTATGTATTATTATTATAATAGTATCTTAATGCTATAATTCTATACTATGTATTATTATAATTATTTACTTGAAACCATATGACTGTATTCAAATTATTTGTGTTAGATAAGAATACTTGATATCACATAATCATGCGCCAAAAATCTTCTGAAGAAATGCAAAATAAATCATCTTCTGAAGAATCCATCAAAATGTAAATTATTTGTATTAAGAATAGTATCTTGATACTATAATTGTATACTAAGTATTATTAGTACTACCTAAGTAGTAATATCTCATCGACAGAAAGCCATGTCAATATACGCATAGAAAGGCATGGACTACTATTGACTTATTATTAATCATATGGAAATCTCATCTCTCTGATAAGATAATTCTTCCAGGTTGTGGCCGTGTCAGTGATACTGTATGGCAGCTGTGAGACGACCTGTTCTGCGCTCTGCGCTCTGCACCTTCAATGCACGATGTCTAGACCCCCAAGATTTGTGATATTCTGTGCTGGCCAATTTGAGGGCATGAGTCAGAAACAGTGGTCACAAGGATTAAATAAAAACAAACAACAACTACAAGTGTTTGTAAACAAGACGCGGATGGAAGAAGGGGTGTGTGAGACTTCGCTGTCTATCCAACTGGCTGCTACTGGCTATCCCTACCGGTGACCTTAACACCACAACGGACCAAGTTCTAACTGGCTTAGTGCTCGAGTTTAGCTGTATTTATGTCAAATTCCCCTTCCTCAACCATCTCAGGACCACACAGATGGCCAGCACTTAAATCGAATTGCAGACTTCTAGTCGTCATTAACCCTTAAAATTAAAGTAATTAAATATTTTTTCAGACACTACGTCTTCAATACGTTGACCATTAATTTTTTCAAAAGAGATTTTCTCATAAAAATCCCTTTTGCTTTTAATACCTGGGTGCATAAGATATTATCACTTAGTGGCCTAACTTCATGGTGGTCGTACAAGTCTCTTAAACTTTACGGCCTAATCTTTGGATTCGTAAAAAGGTCAACCACCCACCCCTTTTACTTATGCCAGGCTTTAACCTATTCTCTTTCTTATTCATTTATTTATTTATTCTGACCATGTTCGTCTTCAATCATAGTATCACATATTCATACCTGGGTCACATACCGCTCAGCTACCACAATCCTGTCCTCAAGCACTACTTGAACTCTTAACAAAACACTTGGAGAAAAAGCGAGATGGGAACTACACAAGGATGCTGTTGGGCGGTTTTGAACAAATGTTGGAAGTAGTACTCCACAAAAAAGCAGCTGGCCACTTACCTCCTATCACACAAATCATCTGAGTAAGAAGAATAAGACTTGCTGGACACTGCTGGAGAAGTAAGGATGAACTCATAAGTGATGTTCTCCTGTGGACATCTACACATGGACACACCAAAATTGGTTGACCAGCAAAGAATCACATTGATCAGTTTCTGTGCAGACAGTGGATGTCAAGGAGGACTTGCCAGGAGCAATAACTGATAGGGATAGTTGTCAAGAGAGTGGCAAAGGAATCAATGCTGTCAGCATGACTTGATGGCAAGCTATGGGTAAATGGTAGGGCAGACTGGGCTCTTTAACTTTGATTGGTCAACCAGTCTAAGAGAAGGAAAACTGAATTCAAACTTCTTAAATCTTGGCATTGTGTATATATATATATATATAGAGAGAGAGAGAGAGAGAGAAAGAGAAAGAGGAAGAGAGAGGGAGAGAAAGATGGCAATATATATATATATATATATATGAAATAAATATTTTTAGAAAAAACAAACACATGATGTTATAACTCACTGACAGAAATCTTTTTCGACCTTTTATTAAAATGGTCTTCATCAAGAGCGAAATGTTTGTGATGGAGAGATGGTGTGAGTAAACCGTTACAAACAACAGTGGTACAAACGAACATTCGTGTTCGGAGCCGGAATTTTTTTTTAAATATTGAAAATGCATATTCCATTTAAAAAAATTTTAATTTTTTTTTTTAATCAGAAGCATTATAATCCACAAAGGAAACTCAAAAGAGTTTGATGTAAATATGTATAAAAAATGTATAAAGAAGTATCAAAAAGTTCAAGATCCCAGCCACTGCAGACCGCATTAATTTCGCTCTTGATGAAGACTGTTTTAATAAAAGGTCGAAACAGATTTCTGTCAGCGAGTTATAACATCATGTGTTTGTTTTTTCTAAAAATATTTATTTTATACTGTCGGATTCATTTCCATTCACTTTTTCATATATAATATATATATATATAGAGAGAGAGAGAGAGAGAGAAATAGAAAAGAGAGGGGAAGAGAGAGGAGAGAAAGATGGGAGCAACAACTGATAGGGACAGATCATGAGAGAGAGTCATAGGAATCCATGTTGTCAGCATGACTTGGTGATGGTGATATATATATATATATATATATATATATATATATATATATAGAGAGAGAGAGAGAGAGAGAGAGAGAGAGAGAGACGTTTCCTTTCTGTTAAAAAAAATAAATCTTATTCATTAGATTTGATTATTTAGATTTTTTGGACTGTTGTCCTCATCTTTATTGTTATATACACAACGTTTCTTGTCAAACCCAATACCTTCATGAAACTTCCATATATTTAATCCATTGGTGTGAATTGTTCTCATTCCGTTAACAATGTCCGGGTACAAGTGTTAAACTATGTTAAATATTCTATGTTATTTTCACTGATAGTCAGGATTGAACCTGCTACCTACAGATGATTGTCAGTTAGAACTGTATTAACTCAACCCTGATATCCATTGCACCATGGGTCCAGTTTGACAAGAAGGTTCCCGAGTTCAATAAGAAACACCTGAAGAAGGTTGGAAGGCACATTGGCCGAAACATTGTGTATATAACAATAAAAATGAGGACAACAGTCCAAAAAATGTCAATAATATAAATCATCATTTCCCATCTGAAAAATTCAGACAAATAAGTCTAGTCTTATTCTTTAATGTGTATATATATTTACTTTTTCGTTAATTGTTTTATGAAAAATTCAGACAAATGAGTCTAGATTTATTCTTTAATGTGTATATATATTTACTTTGTCGTTAATTGTTTTATGAAAAATTCAGACAAATGAGTCTAGATTTATTCTTTAATGTGTATATATATTTACTTTGTCGTTAATTGTTTTATGAAAAATTCAGACAAATGAGTCTAGATTTATTCTTTAATGTGTATATATATTTACTTTTTCGTTAATTGTTTTATTTATGTAGTTTTCTCTGGACATACATACATACACACCAACTGCCCTTTATACATGGATAGATTTGAACTCAGGTAACCCTAATCCATTTCCTATGACATTAACTGTTATGACACTAGCGCCACCTAGTATCAGAGAAATCAACTAATTTTTAAAAAAAAGTAAATTTCATGCCTTCTTTATCCTACAATTTACTAAACTATTTTACGAAAAGTAGAAAGTAATTTGCTTTTTTATCCAGGAGGCCCGGTGGTGTACTGGTTAAAGTCATAGGAAATGGATTCATAGACCTAAGTTCAAATCCTGGATGAAGCCACAGTTCACATAGTGCTAATACCCTTGGGAAAGGTATGAATCTAACTATTCTCCCTCCAGCTATGGGTAAATGGTAGGGCAGACTGGGCTCTTTAACTTTGGTTAGGCAACCAGTCTAAGAGAAGGAAAACTCTGAATTCAGACTTCTTAAATCTTGGCTTGGGGTGGTCACTACTAGAATAGGCTCAGTCCTACTTCATGATCTATTTCTATATTTTTAAGAAAATTTCTTTTTTTTAATTCAAAATTTTTGTTTTTATTTTTTATTTATCCATAAGTGACTGAAATCTTTAGAGACCAATTTTTCCTATTCCTTAATGACTTTTCAGTCTATTGATCCCTCTGTATGATCTACTACATAGTAAACATAATTGAGTGCCAGTAGCATTTGGCACTGTATCCTTGAGTTTTCTCAGATGACTCACCAGACCAGCCCTGGAGAGACATACTCTTCCACACAAACTACATGTAGAAACTTCTCCACTTTGAATATTGCTGGACTGAAATTCACTCTTTCTAACAGCCTATTTCAATTTTTAGTGTTTAATCTGGTTGGACTCAAATTCTTTAACAGACCAGTAGATGGTGGCTCTCCAGCTAGGTCTGTTAGAAGCTAGCTTCTCCCAGTCCGCCACATCAATGGTAGTAGTCCTCAAATAAGATACTATACCTGATGCGCCTCTCCACACACATATGCACACACGTGCACACATACATGCATATTACTACTGTAAACTGTTCACGTTCCTGACACTAATACATTATTCTGTGTACTTGACATGAGACTTTGATGAGTTGTGGTGCACCTAAGCACTGTACACAATAAATTTCATTATCTTAAGCCTGTGTAAAGCCACGATATCAGATATCAATTTTCATTATATTTAAGATATCAGATATCAATTTTCAAACCATCTAAGCCCTTCCCATTTGGAAAACTGATGCAATACAGTTTTCCTGTATCCTCTAATTTGGATTTCTGCCAGACAGAATGAAATTTGTTAAATATTTGATGAGTTGTGGTGCACCTAAGCACTGTACACAATAAATTTCATTATCTTAAGCCTGTGTAAAGCCACGATATCAGATATCAATTTTCATTATATTTAAGATATCAGATATCAATTTTCAAACCATCTAAGCCCTTCCCATTTGGAAAACTGATGCAATACAGTTTTCCTGTATCCTCTAATTTGGATTTCTGCCAGACAGAATGAAATTTGTTAAATATTTGTCACATTGCTTACCAACCAAATAACAACTATCAGTTGTAAATTTTTAAAAGTACAAGTTAATATATAAAGATTAGTTAAGCAGTAAGAACAAAGATATTTGTCTACTTGTAAAATCTCTGATGTTCTATGTTGTTTTTTTAAATGAAAGGATGAAAAAACAAACAAACAAAAGGCTTATAAAAAAATAAAAAATAAAAAAAATAAAAAAACATTATTTTTAAAAGAATGGTGGATGGCGTAAGAAATGCAAAATGTTGCAAACGCCATAGCACAATAAATGTTCAAACAGAGTTACTTCCCTTGAACATGTAGAACCAGAAAGCTGACGGACGTCAGTGGAGGCAAAATTTCTATTCTGTTTTTTCCCTTTTCAAATTAAATAATATAGGTATTAAGTAAATGTATCTACCGAAAAGGGAGAAAAATAGAGCGAAAAAAAGTAAAGCGCTGTTCTTATCAATTTAAAACCGGAGCAATATGACTTTTAACAATAATAATTCACACGTGTTTTGCGGATCTCCGTTTTGGGTACGTAAAATCTTTTTTTTTTTTATTTTTTCTTCAGGTTTAAATTTCTTTCTCGCTGTCGATTATGTAAAATTGAATATTTTGTTTGGTCTTTATTTAATTTTTTTGTGTTTTTTGTTTTGTTTCGGGACCAAAGAAAACTAGAGAAAACTATATTTTAAATGATATATATAATTATGTAATTTTATAAAAAATAAAGAAAAAAAAAACAAGTTTCTTTGACGAATAATGTTTAATTTAAACATTACTCGTCAATGAAATTTGTTTTTTGTTTTTTCATTTCTTTATAAAATTACATATTGATGGATTTATTTCTATTTTTTTCCAGATAATTATATTAATTATGGGAGCAAAATATGAAAATAAAAACCGACTATATGTAGAAAATAAATAAACAACAATCATTAAAAAAAAATTCCCCAAATAAAATCAAAGTATTTTAAAGTATTCACCAAATAAATCGGACAATATGTAGAGAAAAAAAAACTGAATAAAATATTCCAAAAATAATTATTCACCAAGAATAAATCCATCTTTTTGGTTAACTTTTTCTAATTTTTTTCCAAACGGGATGTTATATTTCAGAGAAACAAATGACTTGTTTTTTTGAAAAAAAAATATCCTGAATTAAAGGAGATGTAAATAAATCTAAATGTCTGAATTTCAATTATTAAATTATATCACAAAAAAAAAAAGATGCGAAATTTGTGAATAATCGTGAATAGGTTTGATAGCTTTTTGTTTTGTTTTTTAATAAATTTAGTTTAGATAATTTACACAATTTAAAACTTTAAAAAATCTATTTCCATTTGTTTTTAATGTAATATTGTAGTAAAATAAATTAATGTATTACTTTTGACTTTAAAAAAACCGGCAAAAAATATATATTTCTCATCTTTAGCTTTCATCATTTTATACGATCCCCACCTGAAAAATTAATCTTCCTTTAAGAAGGCAAATAGTTAATGTAATTACCAAGCTTAGCTTAGTTGTGACACAAAGCCAGGGGCATGAGACACTCAGTGTGAATCTAACTCACTAACAATGGTCAGTTAATCTATCTTTCCAACCATTTACACCACACGAGGTGCCATTCTTTCCTTCAAGAAAAAAAAAATTGGCAAGAATATTTTCTCGTGGTTTAAGTTTTTTTTGTTGTTTTTTTTTTTTTTTTCAAAGATCCCCAAATGAAACCAGGTTCTATATTAGATTAGTATGAATGAATATTATCATAATATATAAATATATATTAATATATGTGCATGTATGTATGAATTTCATACATACATACTTATAGTATTAAAAAGTATACAACTAAACAGTAAACAAAAACAAAAAACAACAAAAACTAACAATCGTTCGTAAACGGCATCGTGTCAATATTACTTGAATAATTTTATTTATCTCGCGTTTTTTGTTTGTTTTTGTTAGTTTTTATTTTGCTTTTGTTGTTGTTGTTTTATTGTTTGTTTTTGTTTTTTAAATGCCATTCATTGTTTCAATATTTAATATTTTTTAATTTTTTAAACCTTGAATGACATTTAAAGTTTGCTTATGACACACTTCAAGAACAACTTTCACTTTAAAACCGCATTAAGACATTATTAGAAAATAAAATATTTACCAACAAAAAATGATGAATAAAATCTTTTTTTATCTTTTTTATATAGTTTTGTTTTCGGTTGAGTAAGTTTTATGACCTAACCAAAAATCGAATTACTTAATGCAAGATGAACAAAAAAAAAAACGATGAAATCTTGAAGCTTATACAAGTTTACAGTGAATTAGTATTTTTTAAATTCAAATGTTTTTACTTATGTTTTCTTCCTAAAATTTGCTAGTTTATATTAATTTTGTTCATTAAAAAAGAACTTTGACTAAATTGTATCATTTCAACAAAGCATTATAAACAATATGAAGTATGGTAAAAACAAACCACCACTTTTTTTTTTTTTAAGCAACAGGCTGTAGAGTGCACTAAGTAATTATCTAATTCTAATTTCTCTTTTTTTATTTTATTTACCAAGTCTTTGGGATTTTTGTCTTGCAGTACCATGATTATTTAATTTGTGACAATACTTTATTTCTAAAAATAACTTTATAAAAAAAATTATTGTAATTAATAATATAAATATATTTTATTTCCTTTGTTTCAATTTTTAAAAAGTCATTACGTTTAAAAATGATCTACAAAAAAAGAGTAAATAAAAATTTATCACTTTTTTTCTGTTTTTTTGTCTTTGATTTATAATTTGAAAGCAAACTCTTTTTGTTTTTTTCTCCGAACAAAAAAATAAATAAAAAACATATCAATGTCAACATATGACCTTTTTCTTTCTTTCTTTCTTTTTTTTTTAAGATTGTTTTTTTTTTTTTTTTTTTTTTTTTTCTCCATTAAGAGTTAAGATAATTTATCCATCTTGATTTTTTCTTAATTTGATATTAACACCTTCAAATCATCTTTTTTATTTTACTTTTTTTACGATCAATCAAAAACCGCAACATTCAATAAATCCAATCAACCGGTGTTAGAATTTCAAACAATGGCACATTCAGCCTTACAGTTTTTCTTCTTAATTTTTCTAGAATTTGCTAATAAAATATCAATTTTTAAACTCCTAATTAATTCACGCGGCAAAACGTGTTTTAATATTACATTTATTAAATTTGAATAAAACGTTACGGTACGTACACACTACTCTTTACTAAAAAAAGACCCGGTGTGTAAAAAGTCTAAACATTCTCTTCGACCTGACGCAAAAGTACACTAAATAAATAAGTATCTATATATAAGGAAAAAAAAAAAATCAGGATGTCCTTTTTGTGTTTTCTTTAAAAACCGATGATGCGGAAAAAAATGGCCGTTTTAAATTTAAATAAACTTGAAATTGAAAACAACGGAGTTTTTTTTCTTCTTTTTTCCCTCTAATTAAAGTTTATTTTAATTGTACCATGTTTGCAACACAAATATTCTATTATTTTAAAACTAAATTTACCGCATAAAAATTAAAACAAAAAAAGACCCCCTCATCAGAACCCGCTTAAATCTGGGGGAAAAAAAACCTATGCTCCGCGAAAATTATTAGTTTTAGTATGTACCACCAATTTTACCCTGTGAAATTTAACCCCCCCCCCCTCTATATTTAACACAATGAAACTTGCAGAAAAATTAATATTTTCTTGAAAGAATTTTTCCATTCGAATGAAAAAAACATTAAACAAACTCCTGATGATTTTGATCAGTTTGACATGAGACAAAAAATAAATACTTTTTTTCTTGTGTCCCAAGAACAATTTTCTTTTTTTTTTTTTTTAAATGAAGTGTTAAGAATAAAAAAAATTTTCTCCATCTCTTTTACACTTATTTTAGTTTTACTCTTGAAAAAAAAAAAAAAAAAAAGAACGAATTATTTTTTGACCCGAAATATAATTTAGTATCTTTTTTAAAAGGTTTGTTTTTTAGTTTTTCTTTTTCTTTTATATTTTTGGCAGTTGTGAACTTTACATGAATATAATTATTATATTTATGCAATGTTCACGAAAAAATATAAAAGAAAAAGAAAAAAAAAGATGTTACATTATTTTATCACTATTAAGATTTTTTTTAACTACACGTTAGTATTTATTCCGCGTAATTAAAAAAATAAATTTTTCTTAATAGCGATAAAATTATGTAACTTTTTAAAAATCTTTTAATTAAGAAATGCATCATCATCATCTGCCAATGCCGCCGCCTTTTTTTTCTACCATTCTTTTAGATTAAAAAATTTTAATCTAATCTTTTCCCAAAAGATTTTTGAAAAATGTGTCTAAGAAGGGCTGTGTTTAAAAAAATTTTTTTTTTAATTTTTAAAAAGTTTTAATTTGTTTTTTGTTTTTTTTATTTAAAACACGATTTCATGAATTCTATAACGTGAAAACAGATTTTTTATTTTTTTAATATTGGAGTTTTCGTTTTTCTTATTTCTTTCAAATGATACAAAGATTTTTTTTTTTTTTTTTTACGATAAAATAACTTTTAGAAATGTTTTATAACTTTTCCCGTTATGTGTTCATTTTTCACGCAAAATCGATTGAACGCCCCTAAGGGTTTTTTTTATTTTATTACTTGTCATTTGAATTAAGACTAAATAATTTACAATCTTGCGTTATGGGATTGTTCTTTTTTACCTATCCGGGTCCTATTTTCTGACACTTTTTTTAAACAATAAAACAGGACAGTGTCTGTTAATCATTGCCTGAAATTTTATTTCTTACTTGGGTCCTACCTGTTGCCGTCTCGTCTTTTTCCCACACTTTTAAAATGATACCATATGGCCCTGCTAAGGCACCTTTATTTATTTATTTTATTTAAATTAACACTTTATGATAAATGTTTTATTAAAAAAAATAGGTCAACTGTTAACCCCGTTTATAAGGACTACCTCTACATGACAAGTTTGACAACTATTCCCTGTACTTATTCACCTGATAGGTGGAGAAAAAAGTGTCCCCTAAAAGTTTTTTTAAATTGTAAATGGAATTTTTTTCCGAATAATTTTTTTGTACTAATGCAGAATAGCGCGCAAGAGATATTAGATTACATATAAAAAATCATTACATTACATTTCACGGAAATGTTCGAAACCCTTTGAGACGCTGTTGTTAGGGTTAGGCTACTTCGGAACTTTACGTAATCTAATGCGATTCTAATGATATTATCTCTTGAGTGCTCTATTCTGCATTTGTACCGTTTTTATCTCGTTTATTCAAATGCAAGAATGCCTGAGATTAAAACCCATAAATTAAATGCTAAAAATTATTTTTAAAACGGTACCAGGTGACCTGGTTCGATGGGGGGGGGGACTTTAAAAGTGAACCCCCATTTTCTTGAGCTTTACACTGAAAATAAATTGTATGAGAGAAAAGTACAGTGAAAGGATAATGTAGTGGACACAGCCTCCCCCCACCCTCTCACCCGACTTAAGCAACATATGATTACTTATAATGTGCAGTGGTGGGGGGTCAACTGGTACAAACTCTGAGATTCTCATAAAACATGATTTACACCCCCCACCCCGCCAATCATGGTGTAATGGTTAACAAGCTAGTCTTAAAGGTCCATAACTACTCCTCACTGGATGCCCCATACTTGCAACCTTTGGCAAACAGGTTCGGTAAATATCTACTTGTAATGACACTGTCCCACAAGGTGGAAGAAGAGAAAGACATTGTGGAAGCCGCGCGTGAAGGCTACAGCAATTCAATCGTGGTTCTTTCTTGTTTTCCCTGCGATCGTCTACACTAAGGCTAAGTAAACACTCGGAGGGAGAGAGAAAGGGGACTTGTTTTACTAGATGTAATAATAGTAGTTGTAGCACAATGACAGGATTAAACTGCATCTAAGGGTGAAGTTCCAATTCTGTAGCCATAGGGTATGTGGAGTACTGCTTCAGCAACATTATTCCCAGGTCCACCCTGACCTGGAGTGGTAGTACATGTTAGGCTTATATCTATAGGTTAAATAAATTTTTTTAAAAAGATGAGTCTTAAAAAGATAAGAAGAAGATTTGAATACCCATCAAGAATGAATAAAAAAAAAACGTCTTCAGCATAAAATAACCCAGCAAGTGTTGATATGCCATAAAATCTAACCAACCAACCAACAAGACCAGGAGTTTTAAAGTGTGAGGGGTGGGCACCGTGACAATATCTCATTATCCATTGCAACACTCACAAGACTTTATGAATGTAATAATAAAACCAATTACTTCAAGAGCCAGTTCCCCACAAATTGAGAATAAAGAAGTTTTCAAACTTTAATGAAGCTTACCATATTTCATCAGATTTAAAAGATTCTTCTTTTCTTTAAGCTTGATGGCTGGTCAGAGAGGCCTCCTCCAATCAATCGGCTGGTCAGAGAGGCCTCCTCCAATCAATCGGCTAGTCACATCAAGCCCTAGCATCTATATAGTTGTCCCAACCCTATTGCCTTTATGGCAAACCGCTAATCTTTTTTATCATATATATATATTTACCAACCCTTCCGCACGAGCAGGATGCGACACAAGGTCAATTTCTTAAGCGGAGTTTAACAGGTTTGAATTCAGAGTTTTCCTTCTCCTAGACTGGTTACCTAGCCATGGTTAAAGAGTCCAGTCTGCCCTGCTATTTACCCATAGCTGGAGGGACAGTAGGATTCATACCTTTCCCAAGGGTATTAGTGCTAAGTGAAATGCAATAACCACGTCCAGGATTTGAACTCGGGGCGACGAGTCCATTTCCCATGACTTTAACCATTACACCACGCGCTTCCTATATCTTTTTTATCATATATGTGCTAGAAGGTGGTGTCTTTGTGTACTGTGTATGAGGTTAAACTGCATCTAATGGTGAAGTTCCAATTCTAGAGATATGGGGAATGTGGAGTACCCCTTCATCGATATTACTCCCAGGTCCACTCTGATTTGGGGTGGTAGTACCTGTTGGAGTCCCATCTCTGGGTTAAATAAAAAAAAAAATTGAGTTCAAAAAAAGATGTTGAATACCCATCAAGAATGAATAAAACAAAATGTGTTCCGCATAAAATAACCCAACATGCTATGAAAACCAATTTTATTTTATTTTCTTAATGAAAGCACTTAAATTAACTAATAGCCATTTATCCAACTGATTTTCAAATACCCAAGTAGTGACAAATAAGTTCCATGTTATGTTCTATAAAAATCTGGAAAGCACTTAAATTAACTAATAGCCATTTATCCAACTGATTTTCAAATACCCAAGTAGTGACAAATAAGTTCCATGTTATGTTCTATAAAAATCTGGAAAGCACTTAAATTAACTAATAGCCATTTATCCAACTGATTTTCAAATACCCAAGTAGTGACAAATAAGTTCCATGTTATGTTCTAAAAATCTGGAAAGCACTTAAATTAACTAATAGCCATTTATCCAACTGATTTTCAAATACCCAAGTAGTGACAAATAAGTTCCATGTTATGTTCTATAAAATCTGGAAAGCACTTAAATTAACTAATAGCCATTTATCCAACTGATTTTCAAATACCCAAGTAGTGACAAATAAGTTCCATGTTATGTTCTATAAAAATCTGGAAAGCACTTAAATTAACTAATAGCCATTTATCCAACTGATTTTCAAATACCCAAGTAGTGACAAATAAGTTCCATGTTATGTTCTATAAAAATCTGGAAAGCACTTAAATTAACTAATAGCCATTTATCCAACTGATTTTCAAATACCCAAGTAGTGACAAATAAGTTCCATGTTATGTTCTATAAAAATCTGGAAAGCACTTAAATTAACTAATAGCCATTTATCCAACTGATTTTCAAATACCCAAGTAGTGACAAATAAGTTCCATGTTATGTTCTATAAAAATCTGGAAAGCACTTAAATTAACTAATAGCCATTTATCCAACTGATTTTCAAATACCCAAGTAGTGACAAATAAGTTCCATGTTATGTTCTATAAAAATCTGGAAAGCACTTAAATTAACTAATAGCCATTTATCCAACTGATTTTCAAATACCCAAGTAGTGACAAATAAGTTCCATGTTATGTTCTATAAAAATCTGGAAAGCACTTAAATTAACTAATAGCCATTTATCCAACTGATTTTCAAATACCCAAGTAGTGACAAATAAGTTCCATGTTATGTTCTATAAAAATCTGGAAAGCACTTAAATTAACTAATAGCCATTTATCCAACTGATTTTCAAATACCCAAGTAGTGACAAATAAGTTCCATGTTATGTTCTATAAAAATCTGGAAAGCACTTAAATTAACTAATAGCCATTTATCCAACTGATTTTCAAATACCCAAGTAGTGACAAATAAGTTCCATGTTATGTTCTATAAAAATCTGGAAAGCACTTAAATTAACTAATAGCCATTTATCCAACTGATTTTCAAATACCCAAGTAGTGACAAATAAGTTCCATGTTATGTTCTATAAAAATCTGGAAAGCACTTAAATTAACTAATAGCCATTTATCCAACTGATTTTCAAATACCCAAGTAGTGACAAATAAGTTCCATGTTATGTTCTATAAAAATCTGGAAAGCACTTAAATTAACTAATAGCCATTTATCCAACTGATTTTCAAATACCCAAGTAGTGACAAATAAGTTCCATGTTATGTTCTATAAAAATCTGGAAAGCACTTAAATTAACTAATAGCCATTTATCCAACTGATTTTCAAATACCCAAGTAGTGACAAATAAGTTCCATGTTATGTTCTATAAAAATCTGGAAAGCACTTAAATTAACTAATAGCCATTTATCCAACTGATTTTCAAATACCCAAGTAGTGACAAATAAGTTCCATGTTATGTTCTATAAAAATCTGGAAAGCACTTAAATTAACTAATAGCCATTTATCCAACTGATTTTCAAATACCCAAGTAGTGACAAATAAGTTCCATGTTATGTTCTATAAAAATCTGGAAAGCACTTAAATTAACTAATAGCCATTTATCCAACTGATTTTCAAATACCCAAGTAGTGACAAATAAGTTCCATGTTATGTTCTATAAAAATCTGGAAAGCACTTAAATTAACTAATAGCCATTTATCCAACTGATTTTCAAATACCCAAGTAGTGACAAATAAGTTCCATGTTATGTTCTATAAAAATCTGGAAAGCACTTAAATTAACTAATAGCCATTTATCCAACTGATTTTCAAATACCCAAGTAGTGACAAATAAGTTCCATGTTATGTTCTATAAAAATCTGGAAAGCACTTAAATTAACTAATAGCCATTTATCCAACTGATTTTCAAATACCCAAGTAGTGACAAATAAGTTCCATGTTATGTTCTATAAAAATCTGGAAAGCACTTAAATTAACTAATAGCCATTTATCCAACTGATTTTCAAATACCCAAGTAGTGACAATAAGTTCCATGTTATGTTCTATAAAAATCTGGAAAGCACTTAAATTAACTAATAGCCATTTATCCAACTGATTTTCAAATACCCAAGTAGTGACAAATAAGTTCCATGTTATGTTCTATAAAAATCTGGAAAGCACTTAAATTAACTAATAGCCATTTATCCAACTGATTTTCAAATACCCAAGTAGTGACAAATAAGTTCCATGTTATGTTCTATAAAAATCTGGAAAGCACTTAAATTAACTAATAGCCATTTATCCAACTGATTTTCAAATACCCAAGTAGTGACAAATAAGTTCCATGTTATGTTCTATAAAAATCTGGAAAGCACTTAAATTAACTAATAGCCATTTATCCAACTGATTTTCAAATACCCAAGTAGTGACAAATAAGTTCCATGTTATGTTCTATAAAAATCTGGAAAGCATTTAAATTAACTAATAGCCATTTATCCAACTGATTTTCAAATACCCAAGTAGTGACAAATAAGTTCCATGTTATGTTCTATAAAAATCTGGAAAGCACTTAAATTAACTAATAGCCATTTATCCAACTGATTTTCAAATACCCAAGTAGTGACAAATAAGTTCCATGTTATGTTCTATAAAAATCTGGAAAGCATTTAAATTAACTAATAGCCATTTATCCAACTGATTTTCAAATACCCAAGTAGTGACAAATAAGTTCCATGTTATGTTCTATAAAAATCTGGAAAGCACTTAAATTAACTAATAGCCATTTATCCAACTGATTTTCAAATACCCAAGTAGTGACAAATAAGTTCCATGTTATGTTCTATAAAAATCTGGAAAGCACTTAAATTAACTAATAGCCATTTATCCAACTGATTTTCAAATACCCAAGTAGTGACAAATAAGTTCCATGTTATGTTCTATAAAAATCTGGAAAGCACTTAAATTAACTAATAGCCATTTATCCAACTGATTTTCAAATACCCAAGTAGTGACAAATAAGTTCCATGTTATGTTCTATAAAAATCTGGAAAGCACTTAAATTAACTAATAGCCATTTATCCAACTGATTTTCAAATACCCAAGTAGTGACAAATAAGTTCCATGTTATGTTCTATAAAAATCTGGAAAGCATTAAATTAACTAATAGCCATTTATCCAACTGATTTTCAAATACCCAAGTAGTGACAAATAAGTTCCATGTTATGTTCTGTAAAAATCTGGATAGTTTAAGTTTATTATTTTAGCCCAGTCCGTAGAGTAGATGGTTCCAGTTCAATTCCAGCTCTCAGCGTACGAGTAACACAGCTCGGATCTGTTAAGTGGGAAGCTGATGGTATGTGCATTGCCTGGAAGAGGCTGTGTTGTTGATTATCTTCCCTTTGCCTGGAAAAGTTATCTTCCTGCTGTGTTGCCGTTTGCGGCCACCAGGTGACCTCTAGTATATAAGCGGCTGATTCAAATGCTTCCCTCTCTCCTTCCTTACTGCCTCTGAACGAGCATATGGGTTAGACTTATGTCTACCCCCTTCTCGGTGGGGCTTTGGCCCCCCTTACATTACTGTAAGTCTTTTATACAGCATAGACTATCCTTTAGTTCCATGTCTGTAACATTTATATTTTATGTACATTTTGGTATCTCGTTTATACCTAAATATTGTATCTTGTATTTACCATTCATGAATGTGTCCTTTTATCTCTACTCTTATATCTTATTTGTATCTTATGTATCTATGTATTGTATCTTATCGTTACCATGTGCTGACCTATTAAATGTTTTGTCTCACAACGTGTTGGAGCTGTTGTTCAATTATTAACTTTGAATCTTACAGCGGCATACCACCTGAGATGCAAAAACAATCTCCTTGGTCTACTGCTAGTGAAAAGGGATTCCTTCACTGTCTAGCTGATACCATTCCACTAACTTTTACATATTAGTAGTCTTCTTCCTTAATCTTCTGACTGTTTTCATCTTGCAAGAACTGTATTAACTCAACGCTTATATCCATTGCACCAATTGGACACATGGCACAAACGGATATAAGGTTAAGTTAATACACTTTTAAGTTACAATCATCTGTAGGTTGCATGTTCAATCCTGGCCATGGGCGATAATAACATAGAATACTTAACATAGTTTGTACCAGGCCCCGACACTAACTTTTTTCATGACCGTCCCGAACAAAAATTATCAACCTTCCCGAATGGGGTTTGTGTTACATATCTTTTAAGGTAGTGTAGAAATCATTATGCCGATCAGTACAGCTGATGGCCTTGAGAGTGAGTGACAATGCTTGACCTCACTCTCACCTTGCGTTCTGGGGAGAACCGTGAGAAACGGAACCCCGATAGAAAGCCCCTTCCTGTTTAAGGGGTAAGCAACTCAGTCAGAGTTAGAACTTAGAAGCGAAGCTAGCAAGATGTGAGTCTCACTGTGCAGTTTGTCTGGGTGGGGATCTGGAATAAAGTAACATCAAAAGTAAATCGAAGTCTTGTGTTTATTACCAAAAACTAACAATGACACAAGGTTTCTGATAAAGAATGATCCCCAGAAGACCAGACGAGACCTTAGAAGATATACGAGGTGGGGCGCCACACCTAACATCAGCTCCTTGCTTTACCGCACAGATCCGTGTGCTACTGAGTTAACGAGGGCAGGTATCGAACTAGGAACCTTGTGGTTTCTAGCGGACGCTCTACCGACTGAGCTAACAATAAAACATTAAGAAAAGCTGAAGCAGTGATAATTCTGGATATTTGGAGAAAAATCCATTTCCTAGTGTGTTTTGAGCTAAAAAAAAAAAAAAAAAAATACTTTTTTTACTTTAAGTTACCCTGAGTAGGGTTAGTAGTACATAATTCGGTCCTTTTAAACTATCTCCCTCCACCATTATTCATTACATGGCTTTGAGAATAGATCTGCGGTGCCATAGCCTCATTTTGAGGTCAGCATTTGGGCAATCACTGGACGGCCAATATTGGAATGTAGTACTAACTTTTAGGAAAAATTTAATATTGGAATGTAGTATTAACTTTTAGGAAAAAATTTTACTATCCCCGGCAAACTGTCCCGGATGACGTATTGATCGTCCTGGATGTAATTTTTATTGTCCCCAGGACAACGGGACGGCGCTAATGTCGAGCTCTGGTTTGTACCTGGTCTTGGTTAACGGAATGAGAACAGTCTACCTCCGTGGATTGAATAAAGGGTTCGGTTCGAAGTTCTGTGAAGGTTTCCAATTACAACATAAAAGGTTCCAGAGTTCATCAAGAAACACCTGAAGAAGACCGGAGGGTATATCGGCCGAAACGTTGTGTAGATAACAATAAAGGTAAGGACAATAGTCTGAATAATACAAGATGGAGGGTATATCGGCCGAAACGTTGTGTAGATAACAATAAAGGTAAGGACAATAGTCTGAATAATACAAGATGGAGGGTATATCGGCCGAAACGTTGTGTAGATAACAATAAAGGTAAGGACAATAGTCTGAATAATACAAGATGGAGGGTATCGGCCGAAACGTTGTGTAGATAACAATAAAGGTAAGGACAATAGTCTGAATAATACAAGATGGAGGGTATATCGGCCGAAAATAACAATAAAGGTAAGGACAATAGTCTGAATAATACAAGATGGAGGGTATATCGGCCGAAACGTTGTGTAGATAACAATAAAGGTAAGGACAATAGTCTGAATAATACAAGATGGAGACATCTTTAAGTATCTGGCCGCCATCCTCGGCCAGTTGCAAAGAACTTAAAGTAAATAAGTAAGTAAGTCCTGAGTTATAGAATCCTTTGGTAAGTGAATAAGTCCTGTGGTAGAGAATCCTTTTAGGTCCGACGTCCAAGAAGATCCAAGTAGCAGTGAGCTAAGATTAGAATCAGCCAGTATAAATACAACAACAGCAGCAGAGCACTGATTGGATAAGAGGTTGCCTTCCCTGGTCACGTGCTTATCGGCGAGTCTATAAGTAGAAGCAGCCATCTATATCATAAAATCCCAACAATCTTCACACTGCTTTTGACAGACTGTTGATCCCATTTCTCTGATAGAAAAAGCGACAATTCTTCCAAGCTGTAACTACATCTGCACTACATGGGCTCTATTGAAGTCAGTTAGTCTACTGTTGGTTTAAATAACAGCAGCTAGCTAAGCACAACTTATATTTGAAGTGAGCACACTCATGTACTCATGTTACATATTAATTGGATCCCTATTACATTTTTAAGGTAGTATAGAAATCCTTATGGCGATCAGTACAGCTGATGGCCTTGAGAGTGAGTGACAGCGTTTGACCTCACTCTCACCTTGCGTTCTGGGGATGGAACGTGAGAACGGAAGGCAATAGAAGCCCTTCCGGTTTAAGGAGTAAGCAACACAGTGTCAGTTAGACAGAACTTAGAAGCGAAGCTAGCAAGATGTGAGCTGACTGCGCAGTTGTCTGGTCTGGGGGATCTGGAATAAAGTAACATCAAAAGTAAATCGAAGTCTTGTTGTTATTACTAAAAGCTAACAATGACACAAGGCTTCTGATAAGAAATGATCCCCGACAAAGACCCGGAGTCCCCAAGAAACGCCAGGACAAGACCAGACCAAGATAGAAGATAGATGATAGACGATCAGAAGACGGACGGAAGAATAGACCAGAGTAAGATGTAAGAAGTATACAACGTATAGATATTTAGTGCCGTCAAAGAAAAGGCACAACGTAACATATCTATTTGGTACCATGACGACGCCACTACGTTACACTCACTCCAAATTCTTTATTCAAAAAATAAGAAGTGAAGTACATGAGTGTGTCATCACGACTCGGCATATAAGCCGGAAGTTTTAGTTTGGGGGGTGAGGGTAACAAAGCTGGTCATACAACTACATGGATCTATTTAGCTAGGTTCAATCGCCGACCGATCCATTAAAAAATAAACCTGGCATTCTCTCCTTGCACAGCCTACTTGCACCAAAATACCACTTTCAAATATTAATTCGTAACAATGTTTCTTACATGTATTGAAGTCAGTAAGTCTACTGTTGGTTTGAATAACAGCAGCTAACTGAGTACAACTTAAGCAGTGTCCAAGACAGTTGGTATATATAGAAATCAAGAATGATCCATTCATGAATTTGGTTGATTCCATTCCTTGAGTTCTGATTGGCTGCTTGATTTGAATGATATTGTGGAGTTTTATAAATACCCTGTCATTCTGCAGTAGACTTTGCAACTATTCGGGTTTGTATTGGGTTACAACCATTTGTTGCCATATCTTCCCAATTCGACGGTAATTGGAACTTTGATTATTCTTCAGGCTCTAATGAAACATTTAGAGAAAAATCTAGATGGGAACTACACAAGGAACCATGCAATTCCCAGACAGATGCTCTATCAACTGAGCTAAACCGATTCCATTTGACATATGCGAAGCTTCTAAGAGTGTCAAAGCAGTTATGAGTAGTTATGGTCAGTACAGCCGGTATAAGTATTATATCAGCAGCAGAGTACTGCCAGTGATTGGCCAAGAGAGATTATATGGTTCTTGACGAGTCTAGAAGTAGAATGTTATCATTGCTTTTGATATCCATATTTTATCATTGCTTATCAGTGGTGATAACTTGTCAAGTTGTGTGATATCTCCTTACACAATTAGAGCATCCCTTTGTGGCGTAATGGCTAGCAAGCTAGTCTCACAGATCCATTATTACTGAATAACGAGTTTAATCCCCACTGGATGTTCCATGCTTGTGACCTTGTGCCACATCGTACCTGTAGCGAACAGGTTGTATAAATACCTATCTCGTTACACAATTAAAGAAGATCCTCTTCTGATCCCGAATAAATACAATCCCTATCAGAATACACCGACTGCACCTCTGCAGATGGGTAAGACCCTGCCAATAGTGGCTGAGCAGCCCATGACCTGCAACACTCCACTTTGGCCATCACTTGGGCTAAACGAGTAATTGGCTGGTCACATCAAGCTCTAGCATCTATATGATGGTCCCAACTCTATTGTCCTTGTAGCCAGACCCAACCCTTCTTATCATGTATGTGCTAGAAGGCAGTGGCTGAGGGTCTTAGTATTCTGGGTATGACATCTTATTATAATGGAGATTGTGTGTTTTTCTGTCTGTAACCGAAACTATATCACTACTCAAGTCACAATTCCCTTAATTATTTACATCACATTCGCCATGATTTTATTTTTATTTGAACTTCTATTATTAATAAAATTGTTACACATCATTAATACTATTGACCATATCTAGATACTAATAACAGGTAATTGTATTTATATATACAACAAAATAGCGGTTTACAGTGCGAATGGAAAGGCTAATTTGCATATTGATTTAAAAAATTTGATTTTAATAAATATATGCTTAGTATTATTGATTTCTAATTGTTTGGTTTTATCTTAATGAATATGAGCAAAAATCTCGGGGATAGATCTTAAATGAAATCAATTAATAAGAAGAAATAACTGTAATATTCTTTACTTCCTATTTTAACTAAATAGTTAAATTAGGAAAATTTACCAATGAAAGAAGGGAGTAATGGAAGATGATGGAAGAGTTAGTTTCAAAGTTGTTCTATTTTTCAATCATACCCCCTCTGTTCTAAATCTTTCTATCTGCATTCTTATTCAGTTTTATTAGCCTTTCTAATTTAATATGATATTTTATTATATTAAAACGTAAATACTTGCACTCGGAGGGTGCATATATTTGCTAGTTAAACTAATGGTGAAGTTCCAGTTCTGGAGGTCTGGGGAATGTGGTGTGCCTCTTAATCACCATTACTCCCAGGCCCACTCTGACCCAGAGAGGTAGTACTTGTTAGGGTCACATCTATGGATTGAATAGAAAAAATGAGTTAAAAAAAATAGTACGCATCAAGAATGAATAAAACAAAATGTCTTTGGCATAAAATAACCCAACAAGGGTTGATATGCTGTAAAATCCAATCAACCCAGCAAAATTTTACATTGTTTTCTCTATCAGTTGAAAAGTTTATTGACCTGAGTCTTGTGATAAAAAAGCAACATCCCCCCTTTCAGCTGATACTGTGTAGAATACACCACTGCAGAAAGGTACACTCTCCCTCTACCACCAATGAGCTACCTGTTGGCTGTGGATGGCAACCCATGATTCTTAAAGACGGAATCTTGGTGACTGAGTAATTCATGACATGCCTCACTCCACTTTGGCACTTACTTGAGAGGCTCCAACCAATCAGTTGGCTGGCCATGTCAAGCCCTAGCACCTATATGATTGACCCGACCGTATTACTCCCATGACAAACCTACTCTTTTCATCATATATGTGCTAAAAGGCAGTGGTTGAGGGTCTTAGTGTCCTGGGTATGACACTAAACTGAATCTAGTGGTGAGATTCCAGTTCTGGAGCTTTTTGTGAGTGTGGAAACCCCTTCATAACCATTACTCCCAGGTCCACTGTTACCCATAGTGGTAGTACCTGTTAGGGTCCCATCTATGGGTTAAAAATTGATCTGATTGTTTGAATTTTATTAAAAATAGTTTAGTTTGGGGGTGGGGGAATTTGATGGTGGGGGGGAATAGGTGGGCTATTCTGTACAACCACTTTTTAAAAAAATTGTTTTTATTTCATTTTTGGTGATGACAATAATGATTTCTCTGAATTTTTAAGATGAGGCTTGATAATTTGGATTATTTGGATTATTCAGACTATTGTCCTCATCTTTATTGTTATCTACACTATTTCTCTGAATTTTTTATATGAGGCTTGATAATTAGTATTATTTGGATTATTCAGACTATTGTCCTCATCTTTATTGTTATCTACACTATTTCTCTGAATTTTTGAGATGAGGCTTGATAATTAGTATTATTTGGATTATTCAGACTATTGTCCTCATCTTTATTGTTATCTACACAATATCTCTGAATTTTTTAAGATGAGGCTTGATAATTAGTATTATTTGGATTATTCAGACTATTAGTATTATCTGTGTTATTCGGACTATTGTCCTCATCTTTATTGTTATTTGTACAACGTTTCGGCCAATATACCCTCCGGCCTTCTTCAGGTATTTCTTCTCGGACTCGAGAACCTTCTCGGACTCGAGAACTTTCTTGTCATAATCGGGAGCCATCACGGAACTTTGAACTTAACCCTTTATTCCTGATTATGACAAGAAGGTTCCTGAGTCCGACAAGAAATACCTGAAGAAGGCCGGAAGGTATATCGGCCGAAACGTTGTACAAATAACAATAAAGATGAGGACAATAGTCCAAATAACGCAGATAATACTAATCATCAAGCCTCATCTCAAACATTCAGAGAAATAGTATTCAGACTATTGTCCTCATCTTATCTGCAAAACGTTTCGGCCGATGTGCTCTCCAGCTATGGTTAGCGGAATGAGAACAGGATACCCCCGTGGACTGAATAAAGGGTCAAGTTCGAAGTTCCATGATGGCTCCCGATTATAACAAGAAGTTTCAGAGTCCAAGAAGAAATACCTGAAGAAGACCGGAGGGTACATTGGCCGAAATGTTGTACAGATAACAATGAAGATGAGGATAATAGTGTGAATAATCCAAATAATACTGACAATAATGATATTCTTACAAATTCAAAAAAAAAAACCCATAAAATTGAAAATCAGATTTGATTTGAAAGATTGATATGTAAAAATAATTGCTTCCCCATATTTCAGAAGCCCCCTACTTGCCAAAAAAGGGGGGTTGGGGGGTGTTATGTAAATGAGACCAGTAATCATAATGACACTGACAGTCCCAGACAGCATTTATGTGTAAAAGAAAGTTCTATTCAACCGTATAATGGGTTTAAACAAGCAGTAAAAACTTCTTGAATAAAACAGAAAAAATAGTCCTCAATGGTGTCGCTGAACTGTGAAAACTAAAATAGTTTTTTTTTCGTTTGAGGAAAAGAAATGAAAAATAAAACTTGTTAAGCCCTTGTGTACACATTTTATAAATGTGACCTTTTCTGATTGGCCTATTATAGCTTGTTCAGTTTGGGTTTTATGTCCGGTTTTATTCACTTTATTTCCTTTACTGATTTCCTGTATTTTCATTCGGGGGAAACGTACACATAAAAATTGCTTTTTCTTTTTCTTTTTCTTTCTTTTTTTTTCTTTTTTCTTTTTAAAGTAGTATCTCTTAAAAAATCTTTTTAGTTAAAAAAAAAAAGGGGGTGGTTAAACATTTAAAGGTCCTTTTTTAGGGGGGGTTAAAGGAAGAAAGGATTTGCAAAATTAAACTTTTTTTTCTTTAACTCTCTCTCTCTTTCTAACACTCTCTCTCTCTCTCTCTCTCTCTCTTCTCTCTCTCTCTCTCTCTCTCTTCTAACACTCTCTCTCTCTCTCTCTCTCTCTCTCTCTCTCTCTCTAACACTCTCTCTCTCTCTCTAACACTCTCTCTCTCTTTCTAACACTCTCTCTCTCTTTCTAACACTCTCTCTCTCTCTCTTTCTAACACTCTCTCTCTCTCTCTCTCTCTCTCTCTCTCTCTCTCTCTTTTCTAACACTCTCTCTCTCTCTCTCTCTCTTTCTAACACTCTCTCTCTCTCTCTCTCTTTCTAACACACACTCTCTCTCTCTTTCTAACACACACACTCTCTCTCTCTTCTAACACACTCTCTCTCTCTTTCTAACACACACACTCTCTCTCTCTTTCTAACACACACACTCTCTCTCTTCTTTCTACACTCTCTCTCTCTTTCTACACTCTCTCTCTCTTTCTAACACTCTCTCTCTCTCTCTTTCTAACACTCTCTCTCTCTCTTTCTACACTCTCTCTCTCTCTTTCTAACACTCTCTCTCTCTTTCTAACACTCTCTTCTCTCTCTTCTAACACTCTCTCTCTCTCTCTCTCTCTCTCTCTCTCTCTCTCTCTCTTTCTAACACTCTCTCTCTCTCTCTCTCTCTCTCTCTAACACTCTCTCTCTCTCTCTCTCTTTCTAACACTCTCTCTCTCTCTCTTTCTAACACTCTCTCTCTCTCTCTTTCTAAACACTCTCTCTCTCTCTAAACACTCTCTCTCTCTCTTTCTCACACTCTCTCTAACACACTCTCTCTCTCTCTTTCTAATCACACTCTCTCTCTCTTTCTAACTCTCTCTCTCTCTTTCTCCTCTCTCTCTCTCTCTTTCTAACACTCTCTCTCTCTCTCTCTTTCTAACACTCTATCTCTCTCTTATTTTTCTCTCTCTCAACACTCTCTCTTTCTAACATCTCTCTCTCTCTCTTTCATTAACACACCTCTCTCTCTCTCTACTTCTCTACACTCTCTCCATTCAACACATCTCCTAACACTTCTTTCTTAACACTCTCTCTTTCTAACACTACTCTACTCTCTCTCTCTTTCTAAACACACACACTCTCTCTCCTCTCTCCTTCTCTCTTTCCTTAACACTCTCTCTCTCTATCTCTATCTCTCTCTCTCTCATTAAGAGTAATGTTTTTAAGTTCTCAATTTCTTAAAAGCTGCTTTAGGCATTGGTGATGCCAGCTGCCTTGGTCGTTATCTAAAGAGAACGATGGACACTGTCACTGAAAAGCCATCTCATCACTTGGAAACTGACACCAGTGATAAGAAGTCCAATTTCCCAAATTAGAATGTCCGAGGGGAGGAGGGACGGGGGTTGGCTTACTCCACAGGGAAATACACAAATTCACTTTCAGTTCAAAAGTAACGACAACAACATCTTAGATAATAACTCAACAAAACCCTCCTTGTCCTTGTCTGTAAAACACTTACTCATTACCTTCAATATTAGTCTTAAGACTGGGGGGGGGTTAAGGGGGGGGTAGCTGTTGACAGTGGCGATGGCTTGTTCTGTCACAGACTTTTAGTCAA
Source organism: Doryteuthis pealeii (assembly GCA_023376005.1). Lineage (NCBI taxonomy): Eukaryota > Metazoa > Mollusca > Cephalopoda > Myopsida > Loliginidae > Doryteuthis > Doryteuthis pealeii. The sequence continues at coordinate 6,885,463 of CM042163.1, forward strand.
GAAGACCACTCTACTGTTTGTTTATTTTTTTTTTGCCACTCCCCATAGCGAGACTCCAGGTGAACTCTCTGTTCCCCCGTTTTCAGTCCCACGCCCTTTGGGTGACACTGCACACACGCACATCCGCTGTCTCAATAGCGGACTCAAACTTTTAGTCATGTTCTCTGAACAAAATATAAAATTTTTAATCCGCACCGTGTTAATATTTCTCAACAAAAGAGAATATGACATTTACAAAGAAAACTATATCTTGCTACCCACAGAGTAATGACATAAAATACTACTGATCTAAATAAAGAAGCTGTTTAACTTCATATCTACAACCTACCCAGAGGGGGGGGTGTATTTGACGTCCCCCCCCCCACACGACCCAAAAAATGATTCCGCCCTGTCGGCTGGAGCGTTAGAATGTACTGACTGCACCTCTGCAGAGGGGTAAGACTCCCCCAATGGGCCACCTGTTGGCTGTGGGTGGCGACCCGTGATGCTTAAGGATTAGAACCCAGGTGGATGAGCAGTTAATGACTTGCAATATTCCACTTTGGCCCTATCTTGGGCTAGACGGCGGTCAGAGAGGCCCCCTCTGATCAATCGCTGCGTCATGTCAGGCCCTAGTACCTATATGATTGCCCCAACCCTATTGCCCTTATGGCAAGCCCCAACCCTTTTTATCATATGGTGCTAGAAGGTGGTGACTGAGGGTCTACATTCCTGGAATGACATTAAAACTCTATCTGATGGTGAGGTTCCAGTTTTGGAGGTTTGGGGAATGTGGAGCACCCTTTCATCACCATTGTTCCCAGGTCCACTCTGACCCAGAGTGGTAGTACCTGTTAGGGTCCCATCTATGGTTAAATAGAAACATGAGTTTATAAACAAAATTGTATTATCTATTAAAAATGAAATTATTTCAAAACTTTGTTAGCATTAAATATTTTTTTACCAATAGAAGTATTCGGCATAAAATAACCCAAGGGGTTGACATGCCGTAAAACCAAACCAACCAACCAAACCAAAAATGATTGTCATTTCTATGTAATTACCCAACTCTCCACCACAGCCAGGATGTGACACAAGGTCAGATTTTGAGCAGAGTAAAGCTGGTTTCAATTCAGATTTCCTTCTCCTGGACTGGTTGCCTAACCTAGGCTAAAGAACCCAGTCTGCCTTACTATATATAGTTGAGTGGAGAAAAATATGAATTCATGCCTTCCTAAGAGCCTTTGGCATGAAGTAAATGCAAAACAGCCTGGTCCAGGATTTGAACTCAGATCACAGATTTCTTTACACGATAACCGTTAGCTAAGCCTCTGTTAATATATTTGTATCAGGGCTGTCAAAAAAAAAAATTCTCAATAGTGCCAACAACTTTATGAAAAGATACCAAAATACGAAAAAGATACACAATATGAAATCCCATAAATACTTCAAAAAGAGAAGACCCTGAGTGGTAGTACCTGTAGGGTTCCATCTATGGGTTATATAGAAAAAAAAAAGGAGTTAAAAAAAATGAGTACCCATGAAGAATGAATAAAACAACGTCTTTGCTTAAAATGGACCCAACAAGGGTTGACCTATCATAGAATATTATGTATAAATATTGAAAATAATGTTTGAATTAAAATGTCGTCATTTTTATTAATGGAAGTATATAAGGGACATAATATTCTATTCTATTTTTGTTTTTGTTTTTTGGGGGGGCTGTTGCTGCTGCTGCTGCTGCTGTAAAATAAGTTAAATAAATTCAACGCCCTATTTCAATTTTTTTTTTTTCTTTTTTAATATGTGAATTAAAACTACAAAATTAACTAAAGAATACTTCACCTTTGAGGTATGTAGTGTTTATATACTTTATTATAAATATATCGGGGGGAAAAATCTCACTTTTTATAATATTTCTGATAGAATTTTATTGTAAATAATTTTTAACATTCTAATTTTGATTGTCCAGCTCTTTTTTTTTTTTTTAATATTAAGAGTTTAAATCACGAGGCACCAAGAAATGCCTAAAGTTAGTAATTTGCTTTTGCTTCAGAAGGAAAAATAATTACATGGTATGATCCCCATAGAAAATTACTTGGTCTAATTGTCCGCATCAAGATGCGATACACTGCAACAAAGATAAGAATTTATCTCAAATTTATTTAAAATGAAAAACGTACATTATATGTAACAGAAATTTGTTTTTTTCTTTTTTATAACACATAAACTTGAATTGTTCTTTATATTAAACATAAAAGAAAACATTTAAAAGTAATTTTCCATTTTTTATTAACATTTTAAAATATTTTTTAACAATTTCCGCAAGTATGAAAAGTCTGCATTTTGCACATACCTACTTTACAGGTGTATTTTTGTAGATAGTTTTGTGGATATATTTTATATTCCAATTGGATATAGTAGTGATATAGGCATTGAGTCAAGACAGTCTGAGTGACAGTTATCTCTTGGCTACAAGTTCAATCCGGTCAAGGACAATAGAATGAAACATTCTACCTCTTGATTGAATAAAGGGTTCGAAGTTCTGTGAAGGCTTCTGATTACAAGAAGAAGGTTCTCAAGTTCAAGGAGGGAGTTTCTGAGTCTGAGAAAGTTCCCGAACCTGACAAGAAATACCCGAAGAAAGGCCAAGGGCACATCAGCCGAAACATTGTGCAAATAACAAAGATGAGGACAATATTTCTCTGAATGTTTGAGATGAGGCTTGAAGATTAGTATTATCTGCGTTATTCAGACTATTGTCCCCATCTAAGAAGTTCTAAGTGACAGTTATCTCTGGAACCCGAGTTCAATCCTGAGTGAAAGCAGTTATAAAATAATTAATTAACACAACTCCTACCCCAGCTATGTTAGCGGAATGAGAACAGGATACCCCGTGTGAATAAATAAAGGGTTAGGTTCAAAGTTCCGTGATGGATCCCGAATACGACAAGAAAGTTCCCGAGTTCAAAAGAAAGGCTCCCCGAGTCCGACAAAGAAATACCTGAAGAAGGCCGGAGGGCATATCGGCCGAAATGTACAAGTAACAATGAAGATGGGGACAATAGTCCGAATAACGACATGGGGACAATACCATAATGCATGAGGACAATGTCCAAATAATCAAAATAATACAAATTCTATCAGTGTTTGATCTGAAAAAGCAATATCTATGTAGAACAGTGCTTCTCATAGCTGTTCTGCTAGACTTTGCGCTTGTCCATGAGTATTACTTGCTGGTCCGCAGGTTCCACACATCATTTTAAAAATTTGGATAGTTCTGAAGTAACGGCAACGGTACATATAAACAAAATTGGAAATATCTATTAATAATGGAGATTCGCTTCCGTTTTTTTCTGTAACAAAAATTACGTCACGCGCTTACATCACATTACCCAAAATCGTGTCAAACATAGAATAAATACACTCAAAATTTGAACATGCAACATTAGAAAAGTCCTCATTGTTTTTTTAAAACAAGTTTTAATAAATAACATGACTGGTATTATATATCTATATATAATTTGTTTTATTTTAATACATATTTAAAGTTTATATTTCAAATTGTTTTATTTTTTAATCCTTTAATGAATTTGATGATTTTACTTACTAGGGTACAAACTTGCTGACTTGAATTTTTAACTCCCACCCCTCAGGCAAGATTTTAAAAATTTATTTTTACATCGCCCGGAGGGTGTTTTTTATTTGTACTAGTATTTCTAAAAATATTAACTGGCTAAATCATTCTGATATGCTTCTCCCATTTCCATCAACATATCTATGTGATGCTGCTTTTTCAACAATGAATGTGATAAAACGAAGTACTGAACAATTGGACATTCAAGAACCATTGTGAGTGGCACTCTCTTCTATCGAGCCAAGACTTGACAAATAAAAAGCAGTTTCACTGTTCCCATTGACTGTACATGGGCGGATAGTTATATATTTAATGATAATTTCTGTTATAGAATAAAGCTGATTTTAGCATGCCTGCATAAATACTTTTATTCAAAGTTTAACAAATTCTTTATGACCAGTTAAGCAGTAGCAGGTACTGTAATCAATTAAGTCCTGTTGATCAAAAACGGACTTGATTCAGCATTAAATGACCTGAAAAGGGTTGATATGCCGTAAAACAAAACAACCAAACAATCAAAATCTAGAATATTTCAAAGTCTTTCCAACAGAGATCTAGTTAAATTAGGACTTGTATCAAGTGTTTGTTTTGGAGTAATATAAAGAGAAACTAGGTGACCCTCCCCTACAAAAAAAAATGACTTGAATTTCATCTTGGATATTTTATGAGTATATAATTAATTTCCTTTTCTAGTTTGTGTGTGTGCGCATATATATATATATATTATTATATATATATATATATATATATATATATATATATATATATATTTTTTTTTTTTTTTTTTTTTTTTTCCATTATTATTATTCAGTTATACAAAACGGAATTGTTGTCCAAATTGCCTATGTAATTTTATTTCCATGGTTCAACACCCTGGACTGTCAATGTCTGTTTTTGTTCATCATCTGAATAGTTGAATCTTATCTGGCCTGTTTAGAGAATGTTCTCACAAGTCTTTTCAATTGGAACTCATTGTTCTCATTTCAGGAAGGAGGGGAGAAGGGGAGGCTGCTCTATTGTTCATTTTTGCTTTTATATATCATAAAATATTCCAATTTCATTATCTAAAAAGATGCATAAGTGAAATAAATCCAAATATAATATATATATATATATTATATATTATATATATATATATATATATATATATATATATATATGGGAGGCATGGGCTAGTGGTTAGAGTCGAGGAAAATGTACTCGTCGATTCGAGTTCAATTCCTAGACGAAGCTGTTGGCATTTCACATAGCGCTAATACCCTTGGGAAAGGTATGAATCCATATATTCTCCCTCCACTAGGGTTAAATAGTAGGGCAGACTGGGCCTTCAGCCTTGGGTAGGTAACCAGTCTAGGAGATGATAACTCTGAATTCAAAATTCCTGAGGTCGGTCGTTGATTGGGTTTGTGGCAACCCTTGATGCACTAATTCTTTCCTATCGACTGTGCCAAAAAGTGTGGATGGTCCAAACAAAGCCTTCACCACTATAAAACAAATCACTGTGTGGGTGTTCATTGTGTGTGTGTGAACCCTCATGCGTCGAAAATCGACGAGAGAGTCCATAATATATATAAAGTCTGATCTAACAAGAAGACTGTCGGTCGTACTTATACCTTTTTTTAACTTGGAATTCTCTGCCTTGTTAGCTGGGTGCTGTAACACCAACTGCACTTTTGCTGAGGGGTAAAGAGCCCCACCACCACAACACTAATTGGGCCACCTGTTGGCCATGAATGGCGACCCATGATGCTTAAAGACAGAATCTTAGTGCTGAGCATCCATGACATGCATCACTCCACTTTGGCCCTTACTTAAGCTAGATGGGTGGTCAGAAAGCACCCTCCAACCATCGGCTGGTCAAGCCTAGCACCCATATGATTGTCCAACCCTATTGCCTTATGGCAAAACCCCAATCCTTTTTATCATATAGTGCTAGAAGGCAGTGGCTGAGGTCTCTGGTGTCCTGGTTATGTTGTTAAATGCTTATATTGATGAGCTGTTTCCCATTCTGGAGCTTGAGGAGTGTAGAATACCTGAATATGATGTTAAACTGTATCTAATGGTGAGGCTCCAGTTCTGGAGTGTGGAGTACTCCTTCATTGCCCATTATCTTGTCCCCTGACCCAGAGTGTAGTAACCTGTTTAGGGTCCATCTATGGGTCAGATAGATAAAAAATATTTTTAAACAATTGAATACCCAACAATAATGACTAAAACAAAAACATCTTCAGCATAAAATAACCAACAAGGGTTGACATGCCGTAAAATCCAACCAACTAACCAATCTGAATTCTCCAATTATCATGACTGACTTCTCTTGGAACTTGGAACAATTTTGAACTCTTTGAAATTGTAAGCATGATATTCCAGCTCCGCTGTTTTGCAGAACAAGATGGAGACATATCCACTCTGGATGGCAAGATTCAGAAATTAATAGATCAGTTCACATACTTAGGTAGTAATATCTCATCTACAGAAAGTGTATGTATTGGAAACTGTACTGGCTGCACCACTTGGACATTAAGGAAATCTTGGAGATAAAGCTAAATGGGGAAACTATTACAAGGATTCTGGTGCTGTCTTGAACAAATCCTAGAAGCAGAATTCCATAAACAATTTTTCCATTTATTACAATGACACATTATATTGAGATTTTTGCTGAGAAGAATAAGCTTGGTTGGTTGGTTGGATTTTATGGTATGTCAACCTTTGTTGGGTTATTTTATGCCAAAGACGTTTTGTTTTATTCATTCTTGATGGATGTTCAACTTTTTTTTTTTTTTAACTTTTTTTTTTTTTCTTTTCTTTTTTTTTTTTTAAGCAATATTTTTAGTCTTTTTCTATCGATAAGATCAATATTTTGGGCTCAGGAGATTAATGACAAACAGCAGCAAAACTCTTTTTTTTCTGCTTCTTGGGTGGGTCCACCTTTGTTTCTTTTGTTTGATGTTTTTTTTTTTGTTTTTAGGGGGGGGGGTCTGTTTTTTCTCTGTTTCTCTTCCCTTTTTGTTTTTTAACAAAACATCTAGATAGTAACCATTTAAGCAAATAGCAGGTACCTGATATCAAATTGACTTTATACGGCATTAAATGACCCCAAAAGGGTTGCTATGCCTGTAAAACAAACCACCCAAATCAAACCACATCTGGTGTTGGTGATAGTGATTGTGTTGTTGTGTTGTTAGTTTATTAGAATGATTGTTTCAACAAAGGCAACAACAGCCTGTCAGCTTTATTGACTTGCTCTTGAAATTTTTTTTGTTTGTTTCAATCAATTTTGTGACTTAAAAAATTAAATCTAATTTCTCCAACTCTTACATCATCAACCTTCACTTATTGACCTATAATTACTTTTATTACATTTGATCTACAATAACAAAAACACGTCTGTTTGTATGATGAATGAAATAATGTAAAGTTGTGGTGGAGTGACCTATTGTTGATATCAGCACAACAAAGGAGTCTATCCCCTTTTTAGTAAGCACTAGACCACAGAGATGGCTCATTTTCTCTTCTTTTTTTTCTCTCTTTTTTTTTTTTCTCTTTTTTTTTCTCTTTTCTTTTTTCTTTTTTTTCTCTTTTTTTTTCTCTTTTTTTTTTCTCTTTTTTTTTTTTCTCTTTTTTTTTTCTCTTTTTTTTTCTCTTTTTTTTCTTTTTTTTCTTTTTTTTTTCTTCTTTTTTTCTTCTTTTTTTCTTCTTTTTCATAGGGTCCCATCTATGGGTTAAATAGAAAACATGAGTTTATAAACGAAATTGTATTATCCATTAAAAATGAAATTATTCAAAAACTTGTCGGCATTAATCGTTTTTGAATACCAAATTACCAATAGAAGTATTCGGCATAAAATAACCCAAGGGGTTGACATGCCATAAAACCCAACCCAACCCAACCAAACCAAAACCAACCAACAATATGGTTCATTATTTATATGAGGTGATGACAGGGCATGACACACGTGGGTAGATACTAGCATATTGATATATAGATAACGGAAAGTGTTAAACAGTTTATATATTTGTATTCGGCATAAAATAACCCAAGGGGTTGCACATGCCGTAAAACCCAACCAACCCAAACCAAACCAAACCAGCAATATGGTTCATATTTATATGAGGTGATGACAGGGCATGACACACGTGGGTAGATACTAGCGTTATTATATATAGATAACAGAAAGTGTTAAACAGTTTAGACTTTTTTGGTGCTCATCCCTTAAACTAAACTAAGCCAGTTACCCTTTTGATTTATAAATAACTCAATTTCTAAATATTTTCTGAATACATCAGGACCAAGTCCTTGTTGGCGAGGGGGAGTGTCCTGTGTTGGGGAGGGGGGGTGTCCAGTGACGGACACTCCTTCCCCCCCCCCCCCAACTCATGAATGACCAATCCTTAGATCTACTGCAAGAATTCCAGTGATTGACCTTTTGTTGTCTGTCACCCAGTTAGCACACCCACCCCTAATCCACTCCGCCCTGTCGTGTGGAGCGTTAGCTGCACCTTCTGCAGAGGGGTAAGACTCCCCCAATGGGGCCACCTGTTGGCCGTGGGTGGCAACCCGTTGATGCTTAAGGATAGAGCCCAGGTGGATGAGCGGTTCATGACTTGCAATACTCCACTTTGGCCCTATCTTGGCGCTAGACGGGCGGTCGGAGAGGCCCCTCTGATCAATCGGCTGGTCACGTCAAGCCTAGCACCTATATGATTTTCCCAACCCTATTGCCCTTATGGCAAGCCCCAACCGCTTTTTATCATATGAGTGCTAGAAGGCAATGATTGAGGGTTCTTCATCGTCCTGGGAATGACGTTAAACCTCTATCTGTGGTGAGGTTCCAGTTTGGCAGTTTGGGGAATGTGGAGCACCCCTTCATCACCATTGCTCCCTGCGTCCACTCTAACCCGCGAGTGGTATACCTGTTTAGGGTCCCATCTATGGGTTAAATAGAAAAATGTATTTATAAAAAAATTGTATTATCCATTAGAATTGATTTATTTCAAAACTTTATTGCATTAAATGACCCACTGAGGTTGATATGCCGTAAAAACAAACCAAACCAAACCAATCCACTCTCTGTCCTGTCCGACCAATGACGGACAATCCTAAAATAATTATCTCTTGGTTTGTTTTTGTTAATTATCTCCCTTTTCATTATTAAACTACTTTTATTCTAATTGTCATCAGGGATTCCCCAAGTGGTAGTACCTGTTAGGGTCCCATCTATAGGTTAAATAGAAAAAATGAGTTTCAGTGATGCTGATAGCTTTTTAATTTAGTACATCCTAGGACAGATGGATTGATTTGAATGAGTCTCTTGGAAATTTGATTGGTCCCAACTAAAGTTTCTTAAATAAATTGTAGAGTTTTTATCTATGAACAACTTAAAACCGTCTAACCCCTACCTTGTACCCTATACAGTGTAATTCGTTTTCCAAGAAAATATTGAAAAGTATTTACAGTTAGCTGGAAATTGGTGGGGGGAAAAAAAAAACACTGGATACATGGATGCGATTTTTCTGAGTCTTATTAGATTTTTATGTGTTAGTACGCATCATGCATCCCCTATCAGCATCTTTGAGTCTTTTAGAAGTATTTAAAAGAAAAAATTGAATACCATCAAGAATTAATAAAACTGCTTACATTCAAGTCACATGAAAGCACCGGTTCTTACTATACACCAAAGTTAAGAAAATGATGAGCCTGTTCAATACTTAGATGGGTGACAATCTAAGCAATAGCAGTAATGTAATCCACCTTGATAACAAAATGACTTGATTTGGCATTAAATGACACCGAAGTGGCTTGATATGCCATAAAAAAAACAACAACCAAACAAAATATCTTAAGTATAAAATAACCCACAAGGGTTGACTACCGTAAAATCCATCCAACCAACCAAGGATTCCTAGCACTTAAGACACTAACCCAATTTACAAAACAATTCACCATGAATCTACTAAAGATCCCCTAAGAGGAATAGTCATCAGCCTGTCTTTGAATTTTATCTATTTTTGACCTGCACTGCAATTCTTTATTTGGTATTAGTTGAATCGGTCATTAGTCATGTTTTTTCGTTCGTTTATCCTTTTTTCTATTTTTTTTAATACTATTTTTCTCAAGTTAAATATTTTATCTTTTCAATCATCATCATGTCGCGCATACAGCACGGGGTATCCATGACAATCTTCGCCAACCTTCCCTATCCTTCAATTACCCTGGGAGCTCCCTGTGGAGCAACCAGCACCTTCCACACAGCTGGTCAATGTAGGTCCTCTACTGGGCGCCCCACACTTGCATTGTCCATGTGTGTTGGCTTCCACAAGCAGAACATCGCTTATGAGTTTATCCTGCTTCTCAGCAGGGTCCTGCATGTCTTTCGTCTCACTCGCGATAGTTTGTGAAATGGGGGGGGGCAGGTGACCGTACAGCTGTTTCCTTGTAGGTTGCTGCTTCCACAATTTGTTCAAGACTGCGCACAGCATTCTTGGTGCAGCTCCCATCTAGCTTATTCTCAAGACGCTTTGTTTAGGGTCCAGGTGCGTGCAACCATATAGCAGCCACCGACACAACCACAGCCTGGAAGAACTGTCGCTTAGCTTGTCGGGGAGGTCAGACCTCATAGACTGATAATCTATTTGTGGCCGACCATGCCTTTATAATAATTTTTTTAAAAAATCTGTATCTTAAACTGTGAAGACCTCAAAAAAGAAAGAAACTGATCAAAGTTATTTACTGTTTATATTGGTTATATTGTTTATATCATATGTATCATGGATAAATTGCCATTGCTTACAATGGCAATTATCCATGATACATATGATATAAAACAATTATTTTTAATTATCTGCTTACATGAATTATCATATCACAGGTAGAACTCACAAAAGACAGATATATCACATTTCCATTCAAATTATATTGATGAGGATCATTCATAAAATAAGGGATTTTTAATAAAGTAAAATAAAAACAGAGCGTCTGTTATCAAATTTTTTGGTGGCTGAGAGTGAAAGCCATGTGCAATTAACAGGAAAAATATGCAATATGTATGGAGAAACATGTTTTAGTAAAAAAATCTTTTACAATGGGCTAAACATGGGTTTGCCATTACAAGCCCATGTCAAAAAGACAATCCATAGAGTGGAAACACTAACTCTCAGGAAAAGAAAAAGTTCCAAGCACAGTGGTCAGTAAAGATTGTTCCGTTGATTATCTCTTACCATTTTTTTTCTGCTATCGACCATTTGAAAGTCTTCTAACAGCATCCAGCGTCTGCACCAACCTGGTCAGTAATAATAATATAGAAGGGGCGGAAAATATATGCGGGCAAATAGACCTTCGAATAACAAGCTCCCGCTGAGGAGGGAACCAAAAACAAGCGAGTTGAGTTTCTCGGCTTCTCACAAGCCAGACCTCTGTTGGTCAACACATTCTTCGCCTAGCAGCTGGAAATTCTGTTGTAGTCGAAATAATCTTTAGCAGTTCAAAAACACATTTCTTATTTAGTTTTGTTTCTGTTCGACTAAAATCCATTTCTTTACTGAAAAGCGCTTCGCTAGTCAACTGCTGCTGACTGCCTACTGCCCAGCGCTTGACTCACTGTTATGTTTATGGGCATATTAGCCAAACTTTCGGGCACGTCAGTCGAACTTCGCGTCTGTCCAGTTCCTACATCGCATCTGTTTTCACATGCGGAGGACGCGGGTTCGATCCCGGCAGGCAAGACAATGTCTTGCTCCCTTTCCTTCTCGTTCTCCGTCACAAATAATGATTGATAATTTTTTTTTTTCTTATAACCCTGGAGGAAAGTATACTTTTATATTTTTCTAAAATTTAATGGGTCTATTCTGATCCTGGGTAGTAGCTGGGTCACCTTGGCCAGTAATAAGTAAAGCGTCCGGAGCAGCCTAATAGTCGTATCAGTCATGACAGCAAGGGAGTCTATCCCCTTTTCACTAGCGCTAGACCAAGGAGATTATTTTAGTGTCTGAGGTGGAAGCGCCACACCTACCATCAGCTCCTTACTTTACCGCCACAGATCCCTGTGCTACTCATACATTGTCTTGCCTGCCAGGATCGAACTCGCGTCCTCCCGCATGCAAAAACAAATGCGATTTAGGCACTGGACATGTACACGAGGTTCGACTGATGTACCCGGATGTTTGGGTAATATGCCCATAAATAACCAAGCGGAGTAAGCGTAGGAGAGAAGCATTCGGCTTACGTGAGACAGCAGTTAGAAAAGATTATTTGATGACAAACGATGGATTTTCAGCTGCTGGTCGAAGACGAAGACTGTGTTGACCAAAAGAAGTTTGGCCTGTGAGAAGACGGTGAACTTGCTTCTCCCCACCCCACCTCAGCAGAACTGTTGACTCAAATATCTATTTTCGCCCCTCTATACATTTTTATAGCCATTTTTTGATAAATCCTAAAGAATGGGGCTCTGGACTTAGAAAATTCTACTACAGGATGTTAAGAGTTAAAGGATCTTTATATATTTTCGGAAGAGGAAGCTCAGAATTTATTTTTTTTTATTTATTTTTTTTTTTTTGTAGATCATTCCTG
>CM042163.1:6900144-6931416 GCA_023376005.1 Doryteuthis pealeii
CTCTCCTTTCTCTTCTCTTTCTCTCTTCTCTTTCTCTCTCTCTCTCTTTCTTCTTTCTTCCTTTCTCGTTTCTCTCTCTCTTCTCTCTCTTTCTTTCTTTCTCTCATCTCTCTTTCTTTCTCTTTCTCTCTCTCTCCATTCTCTGAAGATTTGTTAAATGTGCATTTTGTAACTTGAGTTGGTCTGGTTTTCGACCATTACATTTTTTTAAAAATCATGTGGTTATTTCTCACACCACACCAACATATATAATTAAATAGATATATATATATATATATAATATATATTGATGGGAAAGTGTTATAGGCATTTTTAAATGCGTGTGCTACTGACATTGGAAATTAATTTGTTTAAGGAATGGTTTTATTTGTTGATGATTAAAGCATTCTAGTATTGGATTTTTGTTATTTTAATCTCGGTTTACGAATGCATGAAACCAAATGTCTGGGACTGTTCCCTTTGTCATCAATAAAATAAAATATAAAACCTAATATATTTATTTTAATTATATAATAGCTCTATTTTGTATATATTGAGCACTCTCCCATAACACTGCACTTTGCGCACACCGTTTTTTCAGTAAAAGCTAAACAGTGCCAATCCCACGCTATAGCTTATATATATATATATATAGTATATATATATATAATATTATATATATATATATGGACTCTTTGACATTTTGTTAAGTACTGGCTTACAGAGCTAATGTATATGATTACTTTCTCTCTTCTCTTTTTTTTTTCTCTCTTTCTCTCTCTCTCTCTCTCTCATCTCTTCTCTCTCTTTTCTCTCTCTCTCTCTCTCTCTCTCTTTCTCTCTCTCTCTCTTCTCTACTTTCCTTTCTCTCTCTCTCTCTCTCTTTCTTTCTCTCTCTTTCTCTCCTCTCTCCTCTTTCTTCCTCCTCTCTCTCTCTCTCTCTTTCTCCTCTCTCTCTTTCTTTCTTTCTCTCTTTCTTTTCCTTTCTCCTCTTTTTCTTTCTTTCTCCCTCTTCTCTCTCTTCTTCTCCTCTCTTCTCTCTCTCTCTCTTTCTCTCTTTCTTTCTTTTACTTTCTCTCTCTCTTTTCTTTCTTTCTCTCTCTCTCTCTTTCTCCTCCTCTCTCTCTCTCCTCTCTTCGCTGTGAGATGGGGCACTACTATCTGTGTCACTGTTATATCAAATCATATTATCAAGTTGTTTTTAACCCCTCATATCAAATAATCTCACAAATTGTATTATTTTTATGTGCTAACATATCAGAAACTGTACAGTGGAGGAAAAAAACAAAATTTAAATAGCATTTTATTTTATTTTTGTCTTATATTTCCTTTTTTCCTTCCTGATTAATATTTAGTTAAACTTTAGCCTTAAAATAATTTTTGTAGTTTTCTCTCTTACATCACAGTGCATTTGTGGTGTGTGTGTGGGGGGGATGTGTATTGCATACATATCCATATATATATAATATATATTTATGTTGAAGCTGGGCCGTATTATGAAGCATGGGAACTGTCGCTATTGTTGTATGATAAGCACTTCACTTAACACCCTCAAACCAACGTTACACACTCAAATATGTTTTTAATAGACCACGCACTGTCCAACAATGCAATCTACAAAACAAGCAGATAACGAAATGGATTTTTAAAAACTACGAACTCACGTGAGGGACTGAAACACCGAAATCGGAATACTTCCGTTATACAAATATTTTTACAGACACTAGCCACTGTCACATAATACAAAGACAAAGGATCGTTTGAACAGTAGCGACATTCATTTTGAAAAAGGGCCGATCTAACGATCCCGAAATATGTCTATGAATAACAAATAATAAAAAAATAAGTGATCCAATACTCCATAACATGAGTTCCTTCATTTATTTTTAAATGGCTTTCATTACATATTATATAATATAAATCGGTGCTGCTGCAGAGGCTTTTTGAAAAAAAAAAGAAGGTTGAAAAATGAATGGTTTGAAATATGACGTGCAATATTCTTTTTTTTAGTTTATTCATAAACACATAAAATGCACAATGCTTTTTTCGATTACAAACACTTACACATTCTAATACTCACACCGCAAAAAAGAATATTTGACATCATATTTCAAACCGTTCATTTTTTCAACGTTTCTTTTTTTTTTTTTTCTCAGGACTTCAAATTTTAAACAGGACCGATAAAAAAAGGACTGTTACTCCCTTTCTCCTTATCTGAATTAGAAAATTTTTATCACTTCCACATTACCAAACAAAACCCTGAGATGATCCTAATTATAGCATCGAACACACTGCAGCGTGGCCAATAAAATTCACCACTTAACTGCATGATTAAAACCTGCTGTTTTTCAATTTTTTATTATTACTACATATATATATATATATATATAATATATATATAACACACACACACAACACATACATTTGTTGATTGTATAGTTTTATTTTAAAATTAATGAATGAATAAAACATTTTGTCTATGTGTGTTAAAGAGTGTATTTGGCAACAGTATTTTTCTTTTCTTTCTTTCTTTCTTTTAGTATTATCTTTATAATACTGGTTCAAAAAAAAATCTATCCTCATCCGAAAATTTAAACAAAGAAAATTCAAGTTTTATTTGACAACAATTTTTACTTTGTCAACATGTGAACAAAAACTTTTTCTTTGTTTTGATGTAAACCAAATGATTGTATTTATGAATTCCTTCCCAATTCTTTGATGTCTTTTAATTTTATTTATTCTTATTTTCTTTTAGGATTTGCAGTTAACATGTGAATACGACCCCAACCAACGTTCACTTCTTGTTCAAAGACCATTCTATTTGCGGTTCCTTGTGTTTTCTTTGGCTAATGTTACCATTCCGAATTTCTTGCATCTCTATTGGGCACAAGAACCTTGTCTGCCCATTATCTTATCTCTTATTGCAAGAAAGCTAAGTATTTTCTTCTTTTTCATTTCCTTAGAAAGTTCCTATTAATTTCATATCATTAAAATCGCTCAACATCATTATTTGTAATGTTTTTTGTCTATTATTAAATGTACAGGAATAGTTAAAGCTTCTTGTACCAGTTTTTCAACGCCAGTTACTGGCCAGTTGAAAAGGATTTAAAGTAAGTCCTGAGCTATAGAAATCCTGTGGTAAGTGAATAAGTCCTATCCAGCTTACTGTTTAAGGTCCCAGTGATATAATCCTATGAGTCCGCGTCCATTGAGGGTTCAAAGCAGTTAGGTTAGCTAGCACCAGAACAGCCGGTTAAATAACCAATATCAGCAGCAGAGTACTTCCAGTGATTTGGCCAAGAGGCTTGGTCAACATGATTCTCGGCGAGTCTATAAGTTAGAAGTAGACTTTTGACACACACCTTATAATACAAAATTCTCAAACATTCTTACCTTTATTTTTTTTTTTTCTTTTTTGTAGGGATAATAATTACGTAATAAAACAACAAAATTCTAGATTTTATTTATTTATCTTTTTTTTTTTTTTTTTTAGGTAAAATCAAAGATGTTAAAAAAAAACCTTTTAAAAATTAAATTTTAGAGAGATCTCTAGCTTATGTTATGTAAATATTCGATACATGTTTTTTTTTTACATATATTATTGTACTTATATTCTGCTATTACTCCCAGTCCACTCAAGATGCAAGTAGTAGTACCTGTTCAAGTCCCATTTATGGGTCCAATAGATTTAAGTCATGGGTTAAATAAATAAAAAAATAGTTTAAAAAATGTTTTTTTTTTTTTTTTTTTTTTTTTTTAGGAGGTTGTTAGAAGGCTATCACAATGCAGGTGTAAATAAAAATAAATAATACAGTAACAATGGTAGCTTGTATGTTAAACTCCTGTATTTTATTCTGAATTCCGAAGATAAAATCTCTTTTCAAAAAGATCACTGGAACTTGAAGTCGTCTTGTTATGGCATTGTTGTTTTTTCTTTTTTTTTTTGTTGTTTTTGTTTTAAATGAGTTTTGAAAAAAAATTGAATACCCATCAACGAATTAATTAAAACAAAACAATTTTGTTATATAAATACCCAACAAGAGTTGACATGCCATAAAATCCAACCAACCAGTTTTTTCTTTTTTTTCAGGTGTTGTCTATATTGCTTGCTGACCCTTGCTCTAATTGAGCTGTTTTATTGCGTCTCATCCATGTAAGAAACAGAAATAAGTTCCAGTAGTTGATGTTGTCTCTCCTACATTTTGGTATAACATGGTAAGTTTGAATATTCTGTACCGGGGTATTTTTTTCTGCTTTGGTCTTTCACAGTAAATCAGAATTTTTTCTTCCTTTTACTTTTTCTTTTTCTTTTCTTTTTTTCTTTTTTCTTTCTTTTTTTCTTTTCTTCTTCTTTTCTTTTTCTTCTTTCTTTCTCTTTTTTTTCTTCTTTTCTTTTCTTCTTTTCTTTTCTTTTCTTTCTTCTTTTCTTTTTTCTTTCTTCTTCTTTCTTTTTTTTTCTTTTCTTTTTCTTTCTTTTCTTTTTTCTTTTCTCTTTCTTTTCTTTTCTTTTCTTCTTTTCTCTTTTTTTTCTTTTCTTTTTTTTTTTCTCTTTTCTTTTTTCTTTTTTTTCTTTACTTTCTTTCTCTCTTTCTTCTTTTTCTTTTCTCTTTTCTTTCTTTCTTTTTTTTTCTCTTTCTTTTCTTCTCTTCTTTTTCTTTTCTTTTCTTTTCTCTTTTTTTTTTTTTTTTTCTCGTCTTAAAATTTGTACTAATCAGATAGCTTTATCTACAAAACAAAAACGTGGGACCAGATAAGTTTTATTCTGTGAAAACCTTTACATGGCTGTTCAAATTTCTAGTAGTTGTTTACTGCAAAATTACTATAAATACGCCAAAATTTTCCTCAGTAAAGTTTTCAAGAATTGTCCAGAACTATTGATTCCTTTTTTTTTTCCTCATTAAAATTTCTATGGTTAGCTGATCATTCTATACAGCATTCCATTCTTTCATGTGTAATCTGTTATTAGATGTAAGTTATTTATTTATTTATATATATATATATAACTATATTATAATATATATTAAAGATTTTTGAAGGCAATTTACAATGCAATAGTGTTGAAAATTATATTTTATGTAAATTTTTTCTTTTTTTTTTTTTTTTTTTTTTTTCTAAATATTTTCAGAAATTAAAATTCGATCATCAGAGTTATGAAAGTAACTAGGTGTTTTGAATTTTTTTTATACTACTTATCCCACGGCGACCGTTGTAAGTCATCTGTTGTTTTTAAGAAGTTTGAGGAACGCGGTATATTTGAAAAAAAAATTTCTCTTTCTTGGCTTACTTCCGCTGCATGTTAAATCGCCTATTTCTGTGAATTACAACATCGCCGTTGGATACAGTACTATAAAAAAAACACCTAGTACTCTTCAAATAACTCTGATGATTGGAAATTTTATTTCCGAAAATTTTAGAATAAAAAAAAAAAAAAAGAAAGTTATAATATAAATATTAATTTTCAAAAACAAACATATTGATTGTAAATTGTCTTTTAAAAATCTTTAATTAACATACGCACAAATGCTCAAAAGATTACTATAAAAAAAAACAAAAACCCTTTATTTATTATTATTATATCTATATATATATAATATACTATACTATATAATATAATATATTATTTTTTTTTTTAAGCTTATGGTTTTGGCTTGAGCCTTATTCTTTCAGCTGATTTATTAAATATTGTATAAATAAATAAAACATTCTTTAGGCATCTACAAATCTTTTCTTATTTTCTATTTTTATTATTTTTTAAAATTCCCAAAAATAGCAGAGTTACCCCTCATCAGGCCTTACTTCCATAGGTCTTTCTTCTGATCCCAGGCGAGGGGGTTAGTATCTGTATAAGGCATCCTACTATGGGTTTTTAAATAGTAAAAATGATTTTTTTTTAAATGGTTTAAATAAAAAAATTTGGGAAAAAAGAGGAAAGGTTGAAGAAATTTATATTGACCGAGACATTGTGACAGATGACCCACCATGTATCTATTTACCCAAAACCCCTCCTCTACAAAGTTACATTAAGATCTTTCTGAAAGTTTTGATTCCCTCTAGATTACCAAAGTTAAAGCAACGATGAGCCTGTTCAATATTTAATTGGGATCTCCTGTGTGGTGTGTGTGGNTCACTGCCCTACTTAGTTGTATCTGCATACGTTAGCGGGTCGTCACTAACCCCTAGTACGAATATGTAGTTGTCGTTTAGATTGAAATCTACAACATGGTATAGTAGGAGTTTGACTTATTTCTCTTCATCGGCTGATACATGTGCGGTGGTGGACAATGACTGACCGAGAGATGACAATGACTACTACTTACAGCTGGGATGGTCTGGCCATGTTGAGTAAAGGTGGACGAACCTCACTGCCCGCTGGCAGCAATTGACCGTGTCGATTGGTCGCTCCTTGTCCTCCTCGCCAATCTGGACTTGTCAAACTGGACTGACTCGGCTTCTGTATTGACGACACGCTACGCAATCTTTATCTTTGATCTGATAACGGCACCTTTGTTATATATTTCTTTATCTTCTACCTGCTTGCTTGACCGAAAGCCTTCGCTTTCCGTTTTTAACTTCTTTGTTCGTTTACCGGAAAAAGTCCTTTGTTATTTTTATGTCGTTCTTTTCTTTGTTCGCTCATACATATAAACAATGTTGTATAGTAGTTATAAATAGGTATCGCTGGTGTATATTGTCTACTAGTCTTAAATGTAGTAAGTCGGGACTTAAGGAAATCACAACACGTGTATAGATGAAAACTGCTGAATTTATTTCGTTCCCTCGGATGTGCGTGGTGGCGAGTGTGACATGACGGCTTGATTTGGTTGGTGTGGGGAAGAGGTGGCTCACAATCCGTCGGCCGTGACAAACCGTGCTCGTTGTCCCGCTACTTGTTCTCTGTTCCGAGTCTTTCTGTCTAACTGTCGTTCCCTGCTATCTTCTTTTGTGTTATAACCGGCCTATGCATTTTGTTTTGTTTATACTTATCAGGGAAAAAATCTACTTCCGATTTCTTTGTTCGCGTTAACCGGAAAAGTTCCTTTGTTATTTTGTTGTCTTTCTTTGTTCGTTTAAACGAAAATCCTACTTCCGGCCACACGATATGCAACATTTAGGATATAGTAGGGAGACTGGGTTCTTTGCGCCTTGGTAAGGCAACCAGGCTAGGGAGAAGGAAAACTGAATTCTAACCAGCTATATATATTACAAGAATTGTAAGGGCATTAAAGGTTCTACTTATTCTTTGGGTACGTGGTGGTGGGTGGAAAGGCAGGAATCTATTCCTTTCCCCCTACCAGCTATGGGTAAAATAGTTCTGAGATCTTAGCCTTGGTAAAGCAACCAATCTAGAGGAAAACTGAAATCAAACCAGCTGTTACATCACTTTAAATACTGACCTTGAGTTGCAATTGCTCATTGTCAGGAATCAACGGTTTTGGTGTACAGTCACTGTGTTCTTGTTGAAAATCCGCGCGAACAGGATATGATGCATGTGGGAACGCTTGTGAATTTTCATATTCCTTGTACTCCTTTTGATGAATTCACCCTTATTTGTTTGTTTGTTTTGTTGTTTTACGGCATATCAACCTCAGTGGGTCATTTAATGCCGATAAAGTTTTGAAAAAATCAAATTCTTAATGGATAATACAATTTTATAATACAATCTTTTCTATTTAACCATAGAAAATGGGACCCTAACAGGGTTACTACCACTCCGGTCAGAGTGGACCAGGAGCAATGGTTGATGATGGGGTGCTCCACATTCCCCAACCTCCAGAACTGAACCTCACATCAGATAGAGTTTAACGTCATGTCCCAGGACATGTAGCTGCAGCCATGCCTTCTGCACCATAATAAAAAAGGGGTGGGGCTGCCATAAGGGCATAGGGTGGGAAATCATATAGGTGCTTAGGGCTGACGTGCCAGCTGATTGTCGCTCATTAAGGGGTTGGTGTTGTTATGGCATTAATGCCAAACTCAGTTTAATAAACAGTGCTTACAGTACCAGATGTTGCTTAAATGGCAACCCAACTTTTTGGTAATCTAGAGGGAATCAAAACTTTCGAAAGACTTTAATGTAACTTGTAGAGGAGGGGTTTTGGGTAAATAGTACATGGTGCGTCATCTTGTCACAAGTCTCGGTCAAATACATTTCTCAAACTTTCCTCTTTTTCCCAATTTTTTTATTTAAACTCATTAAAAAAAATCATTTTTACTATTTAACCATAGATAGGATGCTAACAGATAACTACCCCTCTGGGTCAGAGAAAGACCCTAGGAGTAATTGCTGATGAAGGGGTACTCATTGCTATTTTGGATTTAAAAAAATTAATAATAAATAAAAAAGAATTTGTAGATTCTAAGAATTTTTATTTATTTATACATATTATTATCAGCTGAAGAATAGGTCAAGCCAAACTAGCTAAAAAAAAAAAATAATATATATATATTATATATATTATATATTAATATATATATAATAAGGTTTGTTGTTTTTATAGTATTTTGAGCATTGTGCGTATGTGTAATATCAAAGATTTTTTAAAGACAATTTACAATGCAATATGTGTTGAAAATTATATTTATTAACTTTCTTTTTTTTTTTATTCTATATTTTCGAAATAAAATTCCAATCATCAGATATTTGAATACTAGGTGTTTTTTTTATAGTATTATCCCCGGCGATGTTGTAATCACAGAAATAGGCGATTTAACATCACGGAAGTAACCGAAAAAGAGAAATTTTTTTCAAATATACCGCGTTCCTCAACTTCTTTTAAAAACAACAGATGATTACAACGTCGCGTGGGATAAGTACTATAAAAAAATTAAAAAACACCTAGTACCTTTCAATAACCTTGAGATGGAATTATTTCTGAAAATATTTAGAAAAAAAAAAAAAAAAAAAAAAAAAAGAAAGTAAATAAATATAATTTTCAACACATATTGCATTGTAAATTGCTTCAAATCTTTTATATATATATATATATATATATATATATATATATAAAGAAATAAAACATTATCTATACAGTTCCACATGAAGAATGGGAATCTGTTATAGAATGATCAAGCTAAACCATAGAAATTTTAATGAGGAAAAAAAAAAAGGATCAATAGTCTGGACAATTCTTTGAAAACTTTACATGAGGAATTTTGGTCGTATTTATAGTATTGAGTAACAAACTACCTAGAAAAATGAACAGGCAGTAAAGTTTTCACAGCATTAAATTATCTGGTTCCCCACGTCTTTTGTTTTGTAATAAGCTATCTGATTAGTACAAATTTAAGAGAGAAAAAAAAAAAAAAAAAAAAGAGAAAAAAAAGAAAAGAAAGAGAAGAGAAAAGAAGAAAAGAGAAAAAAAGAAAGAAAGAAAAGAGAAAAAAAAGAAAAGAAAAGAAAAAGAGAAAAAAAAAGAAAAGAAAAGAAAAGAGAAAAAAAAGAAAAGAAAGAAAAGAGAAAAAAAAAGGAAAAGAAAAGAAAAGAGAAAAAAAAGAAAAGAAAGAAAAGAGAAAAAAAAGAAGAAGAAAAGAGGAAAGAAAGAAGAAAAAAAGAAAAGAGGAAAGAAAAGAAAAAAAAGAAAAGAAGAAAGAAAAAGAAGAAAAAGAAAAGAAGAAAAAAGAAAGAAGAAAAAGAAAAGAAGAAAGAAAAGAAGAAAAAGAAAAGAAGAAAGAAAAGAAAAAAAAGAAAAGAAAAAAAGAAAAAAAAGAAAAGAAAAAGAAAAAAAAAAGGAAAGCAAAAATTCTGAATTTACTGTGAAAGATCAAGCAGAAAAAAAAAAACCCGTACAGAATATTCAAACTTACCAATGGTTATAACCAAAATTGTAGGAGAGACAACATCAATACTGGACCTTATTTGTTTCTACCATGGAATGAGACAGCATAAAACAGCTCAATTTAGAGCAAGGGTCAGCAGCAATTATAGAAACACTGAAAGAAAAATTTAAGAAAAATGGTTGGTTGGATTTTATGGCATGTCAACTTCTTGTTGGGTTTTTTATACCAAGATGTTTTGTTTTATTAATTCTTGATGGGTATTTCAAATTTTTTTTTCAAACTCAATTTAAAAAACAAAAAACAAAAAAAAAAAAAAAAAACACAATGCCATACAAGACGACTTCAGTTCCAGTGATCTTTTGAAAAGAGATTTTATCTCGAAAATTCAAGAATAAATACAGGTTAACATACAACACCATTGTTACTGTATATTTATTTTTATTTACACCTGCATTGCTGTAGCCTTCTAAATCAACCTCTAAAAAAAAAAAAAAAAAAAAAAAAAAAAAAACATTTTTTAAACTATTTTTTATTTTTATTTAACCCATGGACCTTTAAAATCTATTGGACCCATAAATGGCTTGAACAGGTACACTACTTCATATTTGAGTGGACCTGGAGTAATAAGCAAGAATTAAGTAACATAATATATGTAAAAAAAACATGTATCGGAATTATTTACATAACATAGCTAGAGATTCTCTAAAATTTAATTTTTTAAAGGTTTTTTTAACATCTTGATTTACCTAAAAAAAAAAAAAAAAAAAAGATAAATAAATAAATCTAGTAATTTGTTGTTTTATTACGTAATTATTACCCTCAAAAAGAGAAAAAAAAAAATAAAGGTAAGAAGTGTGAGAATTTTTATTATAAGGTTGTGTGTCAAAAAGTCTACTTCTACTTATAGACTCGCCGAGATTCATGTGACCAAGCTCTGGCCAATCACTGGAAGTACTCTGCTGCTGATATTGTTATTATACCGGCTGTTTGGTCATAGCTACACATAACTGCTTTTGAACACCTCAATGGACGACGGACCTCATAGGATTTATATCACTGGACCTTTAACAGTAAAGCTGGATAGGACTTATTCACTTACCAAAGGATTCTATAGCTCAGGACTTACTTTAAATTCCTTTTCAACTGGCCAAGTAGGCGTTTGAAAAACTGTACAAGAAGACTTTTAGACATTCCTGTACATAATAATGACAAACATTACCAATATGATGTTGAGGATTTTAATGATAAGAAAATTAATGGAACCTTTCTAGGAAACTGAAAAAGAAAGAAAATACTTACTTTCTTGGCAATAAAGAGATAAGATAATGCAGACAAGGTTTCTTGTGCCAATAGAGATCAAGAATTCGGAAATGGTAACATTAGCAAAGAAAAACACAGGAACCAAATTAGAATGGTCTTTGGAAACAAGAAGTGAACGTTGTTGGTGTATTCCATGTTAATGCAAATCCTAAAAGAAAATAAGAATAAATAAATTAAAAGACATCAAAGAATGGGAAGAATTCAGTAAATACAATCATTTTTGGTTGACATCAAAACAAAGAAAAAGTTTTTGTTCAATTGACAGAAATGTAAAAATGTTCAAATAAAACTTGATTTTATTTGTTTAAATTTTTCGATGAGATAGATTTTTTTAGAACCAGTAATTAAGATAATAATAAAAGAAAGAAAGAAAGAAAAGAAAAATACTGTTCCAAATACATCTTTACACACATAGAAAAATGGTTTTATTCATTCATAATTTTAATAAAACTATACAATCAACAAATACTGTGTGTGTGTGTGTGTGTATATATATATATATTATATATATATATATGTAGATAATTAAAAAATTGAAAAACACAGTTTTAAATGAGTTAAATGGTGAATTTTAATTGCCACGCTGCAGTGTTCAATCTATTAATTAGATCATCTTCAGGGCTTTTGTTGATGTGGAGGTTGATAAAAATTTTCTAATTCAGAAATAAGGAGAAAGGGGAGTACATTCCTTTTTTATCGGTCGTTTAAATTTGATTTCTAAAAAAAAAAAAAAAGAACGTTGTTTGAAATATGATGTCAAATATTCTTTTTTTGCGGTGTGAGTATTTTGAATGTGTAAGTGTTTGTATCGAAAAAAGCATTGTGCATTTTTTTATTGTTTATGAATAAACTTAAAAAGAATATTTGACGTTATTTTCAAACCATTATTTTTTCAACGTTCTTTTTTTTTTCAAAAAGCTCTCAGCAGCACCGATTTATATATATATGTAGAAAGCATTAAAAATAAATGAAGGAACTTCAATGTTATGGAGTATTGGATTCACTTATTTTTATTATTTGTTATCATAAATTTTCGGGATCGTTAGATTCCCTTTTTCAAATGAATGTCGCTACTGTTCAACGGATCCTTTGTCTTTGTTATTATTGACAGTGCAGTGTCTGTAAAATATTTGATAAACGGAGTATTCCGATTTCGTGTTCAGTCCCCTCACGTGAGTTCGTAGTTTTAAAATCCATTTCGTTTCTGGCTGTTTCGAGATTGCATTGTGAAATTGCGTGGTCTATAAAATACATTTTGAGGTGTGTAACGTTGTGTTTGGGGGGGATTGTATGCATAATATATATAATATATATTATATATTTATTGAAGTTGGCGTTATTATGAAGCATGAATGTCGCTTTGTTTTATTGATAGCACTTCACTTTAACACCCCTCAACACAACGTTACACACCTCAAATGTATTTTAATAGACCACGCATTTCCAACAATGCAATCTCGAAAACAAGCAGAAACGAAATGGATTTTAAAACTACGAACTCACGTGAGGGGACTGAACACCGAAATCGGAATACTCCGTTATTACAAATATTTTACAGACACTGCCACTGTCAATAATAACAAAGACAAAGGATCCGTTGAACAGTAGCGACATTCATTTGAAAAAGGGAATCTAACGATCCCGAAAATTTATGATAACAAATAATAAAAAAATAAGTGAATCCAATACTCCATAACATTGAGTTCCTTCATTTATTTTTAAATGCTTCATACATATATATATATAAATCGGTGCTGCTGAGAGCTTTTTGAAAAAAAAAGAACGTTGAAAAAATGAATGGTTTGAAATATGACGTCAAATATTCTTTTTTTAGTTTATTCATAAACACATAAAAAAATGCACAATGCTTTTTTCGATACAAACACTTACACATTCTAATACTCACACCGCAAAAAAGAATATTTGACATCATATTTCAAACCGTTCATTTTTTCAACGTTCTTTTTTTTTTTTCTCAGACTTCAAATTTTAAACAGACCGATAAAAAAGGACTGTTACTCCCCTTTCTCCTTATTCTGAATTAGAAAATTTTTATCACCTTCCACATACCAACAAAAGCCCTGAAGATGATCTAATTAATAGATCGAAACACTGCAGCGTTGGCCAATAAAATTCACCACTTAACTCATTTAAACCTGTGTTTTTTCAATTTTTTATTATACTACATATATATATATATATATATATATATATATATACACACACACACACACACAGTACATTTGTTGATTGTATAGTTTTATTTAAAATTAATGAATGAATAAAACATTTTTCTATGTGTGTAAAGAGTGTATTTGGAACAGTATTTTTCTTTTCTTTCTTTCTCTTTTATTATTATCTTTAATTACTGGTTCTAAAAAAATCTATCCTCATCTCGAAAATTTAAACAAATAAAATCAAGTTTTATTTGAACATTTTTACATTTCTGTCAAATGTGAACAAAAACTTTTTCTTTTGTTTTGATGTCAACCAAAATGATTGTATTTACTGAATTCCTTCCCAATTCTTTGATGTCTTTTAATTTTATTTATTCTTATTTTCTTTTAGGATTTGCAGTTAACATGGAATACGACCCAACCAACGTTCACTTCTTGTTTCCAAAAGACCATTCTAATTTGGGTTCCTTGTGTTTTTCTTTGGCTAATGTTACCATTCCGAATTCTTGATCTCTATTGGCACAAGAAACCTTGTCTGCCATTATCTTATCTCTTTATTGCCAAGAAAGTAAGTATTTTCTTTTCTTTTCAGTTTCCTAGAAAGTTTCCTATTAATTTTCTTATCATTAAAATCCTCAACATCATATTTGGTAATGTTTGTCTATTATTAAATGTACAGGAATGTCTAAAAGTCTTCTTGTACAGTTTTTCAACGCCATTTGGCCAGTTGAAAAGGATTTAAAGTAAGTCCTGAGCTATAGAATCCTTTGGTAAGTGAATAAGTCCTATCCAGCTTACTGTTAAAGGTCCAGTGATATAATCCTATGAGGTCCGTCGTCCATGAGGGTTCAAAGCAGTTATGTGTAGCTATGACCAGAACAGCCGGTATAAATAACAATATCAGCAGCAGAGTACTTCCAGTGATTGGCCAAGAGCTTGGTCACATGATTCTCGGCGAGTCTATAAGTAGAAGTAGACTTTTGACACACACCTTATAATACAAAATTCTCAACACTTCTTACCTTTTTTTTTTTTCTCTTTTTGAGGGATAATAATTACGTAATAAAACAACAAATTCTAGATTTTATTTATTTATCTTTTTTTTTTTTTTTTTTTTAGGTAAAATCAAGATGTTAAAAAAAACCTTTTAAAAATTAAATTTTAGAGAATCTCTAGCTATGTTATGTAAATATTCGATACATGTTTTTTTTTTACATATATTATTGTACTTTATTCTTGCTATTACTCCCAGGTCCACTCAAGTATGAAGTAGTAGTACCTGTTCAAGTCCCATTTATGGGTCCAATAGATTTTAAGGTCCATGGTTAAATAAAAATAAAAAATAGTTTAAAAAATGTTTTTTTTTTTTTTTTTTTTTTTTTTTTTTAGGAGGTTGATTTAGAAGGCTATCACAATGCAGGTGTAAATAAAAAATAAATATACAGTAACAATGGTGTTGTATGTTAACCTGTATTTTATTCTTGAATTTTCGAGATAAAATCTCTTTTTCAAAAGATCACTGGAACTGAAGTCGTCTTGTTATGGCATTGTTGTTTTTTTTTTTTTGTTTTTGTTTTTTTAAATTGAGTTTGAAAAAAAAATTTGAATACCCATCAAGAATTAATAAACAAAACATCTTTGGTATAAAATAACCCAACAAGAGTTGACATGCCATAAAATCCAACCAACCATTTTTCTTCTTTTTCTTTTCAGGTGTTGTCTATATTGCTGCTGACCCTTGCTCTAATTGAGCTGTTTTATGCTGTCTCATCCATGGTAGAAACAAATAAGGTTCCAGTAGTTGATGTTGTCTCTCCTACATTTTTGGTTATAACATTGGTAAGTTTGAATATTCTGTACGGGGTTTTTTTTTCTGCTTGATCTTTCACAGTAAATTCAGAATTTTTTGCTTTCCTTTTTTTCTTTTCTCTTTTTTTTTTTTTCTTTTTTTTTTTCTTTCTTTTCTTTCTTTTTCTTCTTTTCTTCTTTTTTTTCTTTTCTTTTCTTTCTTTTCTTTTTTTCTTTTTCTTTCTTCTTTTTTCTTTTCTTTCTTTTTTCTTTTTTCTTTTTCTTTTCTTTTCTTTTTTTTTTTCTTTTCTTTTCTTTTCTTTTTTTTCTTTTTCTTTCTTTCTCTTTTTTTCTTTTCTTTTTTTTCTTTTCTTTTCTTTCTTTTTTTTTCTCTTTTCTTTTCTTTTCTTTTTTTTTCTTTCTTTTCTTTCTTTTTTTCTTTCTTTTCTTTTTTTCTTTCTTTTCTTTTTCTCTTTTTTTTTTTTTTTTTTTTTTTTCTCTCTTAAATTTGTACTAATCAGATAGCTTATCTACAAAACAAAAACGTGGGGACCAGATAAGTTTTATTGCTGTGAAAACTTTACATGCTGTTCAAATTTTTTCTAGTAGTTGTTACTAGCAAATACTA
Organism: Doryteuthis pealeii; assembly: GCA_023376005.1. Classification (NCBI taxonomy): domain Eukaryota; kingdom Metazoa; phylum Mollusca; class Cephalopoda; order Myopsida; family Loliginidae; genus Doryteuthis; species Doryteuthis pealeii. Next base: position 6,915,814 of record CM042163.1, read on the forward strand.
TAAATACGACCAAAATTTCCTCATGTAAAGTTTTCAAGAATTGTCCAGACTATTGATCCTTTTTTTTTTTCCTCATTAAAATTTCTATGGTTTAGCTGATCATTCTATACAGATTCCCATTCTTCATGTGGGAATCTGTATAGATAATGTTTTTATTTATATATATATATATATATATATATATATATATATATAAAGATTTTTGAAGGCAATTTACAATGCAATATGTGTTGAAAATTATATTTATTTAACTTTCTTTTTTTTTTTTTTTTTTTTTTCTAAATATTTCAGAAATAAAATTCCATCATCAGAGTTATTGAAAGTACTAGGTGTTTTTTTTTTTTTTATAGTACTTATCCCACGGCGACGTTGTAATCATCTGTTGTTTTTAAGAAGTTGAGGAACGCGGTATATTTGAAAAAATTTCTCTTTTTCGGTTACTTCCGTGATGTTAAATCGCCTATTTCTGTGATTACAACATCGCCGTGGGATAAGTACTATAAAAAAAACACCTAGTACTTTCAATAACTCTGATGATGGATTTTATTTCCGAAAATATTTAGAATAAAAAAAAAAAAAAAAGAAAGTTAAATAAATATAATTTTCAACACATATTGCATTGTAAATTGTCTTTAAAAATCTTTATATTACACATACGCACAATGCTTCAAAGATACTATAAAAAAAACAAAACCTTTATATATATATATATATATATATATATATATATATATATATATAATTTTTTTTTTTAGCTAGTTTTGGCTGACCTATTCTTCAGCTGATTTATAATATGTATAAATAAATAAAAATTCTTAGGATCTACAAATTCTTTTTTATTTTTATTTATTAATTTTTTAAATTCCAAAATAGCATGAGTACCCCTTCATCAGCATTACTCCTAGGTCTTCTCTGACCCAGAGGGGTAGTATCTGTTAGCATCCTATCTATGGGTTAAATAGTAAAAATGATTTTTTTTAAATGAGTTTAAATAAAAAAAATTGGGAAAAAGAGGAAAGTTGAGAAATGTATTGACCGAGACATTGTGACAAGATGACCACCATGTATCTATTTACCCAAAACCCCTCCTCTACAAGTTACATTAAAGTCTTTCTGAAAGTTTTGATTCCCTCTAGATTACCAAAGTTAAGCAACGATGAGCCTGTTCAATATTTAATTGGGTGACCATTTAAGCAACATCTGGTACTGTAAGCAACTTGTTTATAAAATTTAAAAAAAAACAAACTTGATTTGGCATTAAATGCCATAAAACCAAACAACCAACCCCTTAATGAGCACAATCAGCTGGTCACGTCAAGCCCTAGCACCTATATGATTTTCCCAACCCTATTGCCCTTATGGCAAGCCCCAACCCCTTTTTTATCATATGGGTGCTAGAAGGCAGTGGCTGCAGGTCTACATGTCCTGGGAATGACGTTAAACTCTATCTGATGGTGAGGTTCCAGTTCTGGAGGTTTGGGGAATGTGGAGCACCCCATCATCACCATTGCTCCCTGGTCCACTCTGACCCGGAGTGGTAGTACCTGTTAGGGTCCCATCTATGGGTTAAATAGAAAAATGTATTTATAAAAAAATTGTATTATCCATTAAGAATTGATTTATTTTCAAAACTTTATCGGCATTAAATGACCCACCTGAGGTTGATATGCCGTAAAACAAACAAACAAAAACAAATAAGTGGTGAATTCATCAAAGGAGTAACAAGGGAATATGAAATTCACAAGCGGTTCCCAAACTATGCATGCATATCCTGTTTCGCGCGGATTTTCAACAGACACAGTGACTAGTACACCAAAAGCCGTTGATTCCTGACAATGAGCAGATTGCAACTCAAGGTCAATTTTTAAGTGATGTACAGCTGGTTTGATTTCAGTTTTCCTTCTAGATTGGTTGCTTTACCAAGGCTAAAGAACTCAGAACTATTTACCCATAGCTGGTAGGGGGAAAGAGAATAGATTCCTGCCTTTCCCACCCACCACCACGTAACCCAAAGAATGAGTAGAACCTTAATGCTCCTTACAATTCTTGTAATATATATAGCTGGTTTGAATTCAGTTTTCCTTCTCCTAGCCTGGTTGCCTTACCAAGGCCAAAGAACCCAGTCTGCCCTACTATATCCTAATGTTGCATATCGTGTGGGCGGAAGTAGGATTTTCCGTTTAAACCGAAACAAAGAAAAGACAACAAAAATAACAAAGGACTTTTTTCCGGTTAACGCGAACAAAGAAATCGGAAGTAGATTTTTCCGCTGATAAGTATAACAAAACAAAATGCATAGGCGGTTTATATACACAAAAGAAGGATAGCAGGGACGACAGTTAGACAGAAGACTCGGAACAGAGAACAAGTGAGCGGACAACCGCGCACGGTTTGTCACGGCCGACGGCTGTGAGCCACCTCTTCCGCCACACCAACCCAAATTCAGCCGTCATTGTCAACACTCGCACCCACGCACATCCGAGGGAAAAGAAATAAATTCAGCAGTTTCATCTATACACGTGTTGTGATTTCCTTAAGTCCGACTACTACATTTAAGATAGTAGACAATATACACCAGCGATACCTATTTGATACTACTATACAACATGTTGTATATTGTACGAGCGAAACAAAGAAAAGACGACAAAAATAACAAAGGACTTTTTCCCGGTAAAACGAACAAAGAAGTTAAAAAACGGAAGCGAGGCTTTCCGGTCAAGGAAGCAGGTAGAAGATAAAGAAATATATAACAAAGGTCCGTTATCAGATCAAAAGATAAAGATGCGTAAGCGTGTCGTCAATACAGAAGCCAGAGGGTCAAGTCAGTTGACAGTCAGATGGCGAGGAGAGCACAAGGAGCGACCATCGACACGGTCAATTGCTGCCAGCGGGCAGTGAGGTTCGTCCACCCCTTTACCTCAACATGGCCAGACCATCCCAGCTGTAGTAGTAGTCATTGTCATCTCTCGGTCAAGTCATTGTCACCACCGCCCACCATGTACAGCCGATGAGAGAAATAAAGTCAAAACTCCTACTATACCATGTGTTGTAGATTTCATTAAACGACAACTACATATATCGTCTAGGGTTAGTGACGATACCCGCTACGTATGCAGATACACTAAGTAGGGCAGTGAATTTGAAGCTGCTATATAACATATAGAATTTGATGCAGTATGCAACACATATACGATTTAGTGCCGTGAAAAAATTTCTACTATTCACGTGTTGTGATTTCCTTAAGTCTGACTACTGCATTTAAGCTAGTAGACAATATACACCAGTGATACCAATTTGATACTACTATACAACATATACGATTTAGTGCCGTGAAAAAGGCACTACATCTTATTATAATGGAGATTGTGTATTTTTCTGTCTGTAACCAAAACTATATTCCTACACAAGTCACAATTCTCTTAGTTATTGACATCACATTCTCCATGATTTTATTTTTATCTAAACCTCAATTATTAATAAAATTGTTTTACATTATTAATACTGTTAACTATGTCTACATACTGACAACATGCAATTATATTTATATATACAACAAAATAGCGGTTTACAGTGTGAACGGGAAGGCTAATTTGCATATTAATATTAAAAAATCGAATTTAATAAATATGTGCTTAGTATTATTGATTTCTAACTGTTTGGTTTTATTTTAATGAATATAAAAAAAAGTCTCTTCAATAAATCTTAAATGAAATCCATTAACAAGATAAAATAACTGTCATTTTATTCTTTACCTCCTCTTATAACTAAATACTTAAATTAGAAAAAAATAACAATGAAAGACGAGAATGATGGAAGAGTAAGTTTCAGTTGTTCTATTTTTATTATATTCCCTCTGTTTCAAATCTTTTATTATACTCCCCTCTGTTTCAAATCTTTTTATCTGTATTCTTATTTAGTTTCATTAGCCTTTCTAATTTAATACAATATTTTATTACATTAAAACTTAAATACTTGCACCCGGAGGGTGCATATATTTGCTAGTAACACTAATAATTACCCAGTAATGTTGATCATGGCTAAGCAAAAACAGGAGGCCAGACAATTGTATTGTACAGCTGTCCATAAAGTCAGAGTGCGCTTAAAATAATTTATAACTTTAAAGTGCATATAGACTTTGTGGACACTGTCGTTAATTGATAGATGTAGGCATCATCTATAATAAACCCAAGATAATTAATTAACCCTTCACCATAAAAAAAGTAACAATAAAACTGTCTAAATGTGTTGACATTAGATTAATATCGATTAAATTATGAAATTGCCATGAATAATTTCTGTCCTGGAAAATGATTTTCTAAAATGAGTGGGAACCCTGAACACCAGTGATACCAATTTGATACTACTATACAACATATACAATTTAGTGCCGCGAAAAAGGCACTACGTAACACTAATAATCGTTATAACTCTTGGAATATATAATCCATGATGATATGGTCTTATAATTGTCTGATTGTTTGCTTTTTATTTCTAAAATAAAAATAATGATCACGTCTTTAATTCTTTTTTTTTTTTTTTTTTTTTTTTTTTTCAGGTTCTTTCCATTTTATTCCTTCATATTGAAAGGAAAGGAGGTGTCATATCTTCTGGTATTCTGACAGTCTTTTGGTTTCTACTTCTTCTGGGAGGAATATTCAGAATCTTGTGTAAAATAAAAGAAACCCGTGATACGGTAAGTACTACACCGCCCGTCATCTTCTTCTGATTAAAAATATGCGGTGCATAAATGTGTCCTGGCCTCGTGCCCTAAAAAAAAAATGCTTAACCATGCCTGCTGAAAAAAAAAATTATTTCTGTTTGTTTAATAATCTATTGATTGTTTTTATTTTCAAAACTCGGGCATGTTTATTTTAAAATTCGTGACAGTTGTTTTGAATTAAAATTAAATGAAAATACCGGCGGGAGAAAAAAAAAATGGGGGGGGGGGGTATTTACATTTACTTATCGATAAAAAACCTGCGTGTGGCTTACTTTTAACGCCTTCAAACTACTAAAAAAATGTTAATTGTCAATAAAAACGCCTTCTAACCAATTACGGGTTCTTGTGCATCATATTGGCTCTGATAGCAACCCCAACTTGAATCCGGCATCTTCAAGCTGCCACCCTGTAAGCTACGTGCTGCTAGCATTGACATTTTGCTTCAAATAAACTACACAAGAATTCAAACTCTTAAATTTGTAAAACTACTATAATTTAGTATTAGTGTCTTTTTATAATTCTTGGTGTATAAAAGGGTTAGAAATACTTTCTGACTCTTTTAAAAGTTTACCTTTGCGAATTAAAAATGAATAATTAAAGTGATATAGAAAGTATTTTCAAGTAGATATTTACATTTCAAGTTAAATTTCTTGATTTATTAGCATTTTTTTAAATGTCAAAAATAAGATGTATTAATCTGTGCATATATGGGGTTTAATTTTTGACATATTTTTAATGTTCAGCTGTAAATGATATATATATATATATATTTGTGTGTGTGTGTAAAAAAAAAAAAAAAAAAAAGAGAGTGGGAGTAAGATATTATCTGTACAACAATGAAGATGAGGACAATAGTCCGAATAACGCAGATAATACTAATCATCAAGCCTCATCTCAAACATTCAGAGAAATAGTACAGATAACAATAAAGATGAGGACAATAGTTCAAATAACGCAGATAATACTAATCATCAAGTCTCATCACAAACATTCAGAGAAATAGTACAGATAACAATAAAGATGAGGACAATAGTCCGAATAACGCAGATAATACTAATCATCAAGTCTCATCACAAACATTCAGAGAAATAAGATATTTACATTTACAAGAAAAGACTGGGAGGGGGGGGGTATCGCTTTCATATCGCATTAACTTTTCAGGAAAAATGCCTTAAAACAGCTAGGGAGTTCAATAGTAGCGTGGGTTGGATTTTCAGCAGGCACGGATTAGCGTTTTTTAGGGCAGGATGCCAGGACGCAGTTATGCGTTAATACCCCTAATATGCAAAAGAACTAAGCAACATTTTATCTGATTATCTGATTCTTCAGGGCCGGTTTAACTCAGTTGGTAGAGTGCCAGCTAGGAATCACAAGTTTCCGGGTTTGATACCGGCCCTCATCAACTCATTGAATGAGTAACACAGGGATCTGTGCAGTAAAGTGTGGAGCTGCTGGTAGTTGTGGCCTCCACATTAGATACTAAAATAATCTCTTTGGTCTGGCGCTAGTGAAAAGAGCATAAACTCCCTTGCTGTCTGGCTGATATCAACATTAGGCTGCCCCCACCGACTTCAGTAAAGCTCTTATCTCATTACCATTGTCCATAATGACTTTCACTCACCTGAACTAACAGATAACACGCTGCTTTTGTATTAGGTTTATCTATTTACCAACCCCTCCGCACGAGCAGGATGCGACACAAGGTCAATTTCTTAAGCGGAGTTCAACAGGTTTGAATTCAGAGTTTTCCTTCTCCTAGACTGGTTACCTAGCCAAGGTTATAGAGCCCAGTCTGCCCTGCTATTTACCCATAGCTGGAGGGAGAATTGGATTTATACCTTTCCTAAGGGTATTAGCGCTAAGTGAAATTCAAACAGCTTCGTCCAGGAATTGAACTCTGATCGACGAGTCCATTTCCTATGACTCTAACCATTAGACCACGCGCTTCCGTTTATCATTATTTGATATTTATTATTTGCAACTAGCAAATATATGCACCCTCCATAGGGTGCAAGTATTTAAGTTTTAATGTAATAAAATATATTAAATTAGAAAGGCTAATTAAACTAAATAAGAATGCAGATAAAAAGATTTGAAACATTGGGGAGGGGGCTGATCGAAATATAAAACAACTGAAATTTACTCTTCCTTTACTCTTACATTGCTAAATTTTCCTAATTTAATTATTTAGTTAAAATAAGAAGTAAAGAATAAAATTATAATAATAATGAAATTTATTGTGTACAGTGCTCAGGTGCACCACAACTCATCAAAGTCTCATGTCAAGTACACAGAATAATGTATTAGTGTCAGGAACATGAACAGTTTACAGTAATAATATGCATGTATGTGTGCATATGTGTGTGGAGAGGGGCATCAGGTATAGTGTCGGCGGACTACAGGAAGCATGGAGGCTTTGAAAGATTCAGTGTTTCGGCAGCCTACAACAGACATGGGCAGCTTATTCCATACCTCCGCAATTCTGAGCATGAAGAAATGTTTCCAAAAGTCATGTGAGCAGTGCTGTTTTCTGACTTTGTAGGCATGCCCACGTGTGTTGGAAAGATGGAGATCAAAAAGGTGCTCAAGGTTGCTGATGGTATTTGTTTGGTTGCACGTCTCTGTACAGTTTCTAGGAAGTTAATATTCTGAGCAAGATAGGGGTTCCAGACTGTGTATTATAGTTATCTTTTCTTGTTAATGGATTTCATTTAAGATTTATTGAAGAGATTTTTACTCATATTCATTAAAATAAAACCAAACAATTAGAAATCAATAATACTAAACACATATGTATTAAAATTAAATTTTTAATATCAATATGCAAATTAGCCTTTCCGTTCACACTGTAAACTGCTATTTTGTTGTATATATAAATACAGTTGCATATTATTAGTACTCGCAAATATATGCACCCTCCAGGTGCAAGTATTTAAGTTTTAATGTAATAAAATATTGTATTAAATTAGAAAGGCTAATGAAACTAAATAAGAATACAGATAAAAAGATTTGAAACAGAGGGAGTATAATAAAAAATGGAACAGCTGAAACTTACTCTTCCATCACTCTCGTCTTTCATTTTTATTTTTTCTAATTTAAGTATTTAGTTAAAAGAGGAAGTAAAGAATAAAATGACAGTTATTTTATCTTGTTAATGGATTTCATTTAAGATTCATTGAAGAAATGTTTGCTTATATTCATTAAAATAAAACCAAACAGTTAGAAATCAATAATACTAAGCACATATTTATTAAATTCGATTTTTTAATATTAATATGCAAATTAGCCTTCCCGTTTACACTGTAAACCGCTATTTTGTTGTATATATAAATATAATTGCATGTTGTCAGTATGTAGACATAGTTAACAGTATTAATAATGTTAGACAATTTTATTAATAATTGAGGTTTAGATAAAAATAAAATCATGGAGAATGTGATGTCAATAACTAAGAGAATTGTGACTTGGGTAGGAATATAGTTTCGGTTACAGACAGAAAAACACACAATCTCCATTATAATAAGATGTAGACCCGCCCAACGGGGTGGGGTTTCAGTGGCTGTGGCCCTGGAACTTTACAAGTTAATAGCGTCGATCCCAAACCCCTTGACTTAAAGGGGCAGGGCTGGGTTTATTGCCCAGCACCCCCTTGAGGGGGAATGCCGACGGGATCAACGCAATTTTTGTTCTTTCCCACCCATGAGCTTCGGCTTGTGGGTGGGCCCACGTTAAAACGAGGCTTTGTGCCCAGCCCATACAAGTGGGGTATGAGGCAAATACCTGTAGATATGGTCAACATTATTAATAATGTAAAACAATTTTATTAATAATTGAGGTTTAAATAAAAATAAAATCATGAAGAATGTGATGTAAATAACTAAGGGAATTGTGACTTGAGTAGTGATATAGTTTCAGTTACAGACAGATAAACACACAATCTCCATTATAATAATAAGATAATGTGTTATATTCATTTGTATTTGGTTTATTATTATCTAATATTTAATAAGTGTAATAATTTGTTATATTTGTATTATGTTTTTTATTGTTATGTGTAATAATTTCTTTGTATTTTCTGTTTGCATTTCAGCGCGGTGTCATCACTGACCTGGTGACCTTTGTAACTTTTTTCATCCATCATTCAATCGTCTGGATCCAATTTTTCCTTTCATGTTTTGTGCACAAAGATCCAAATGATCAACAATTTCAGTCAGTAAGTAGTTTACATTATTATTATTATTATTATATATATATATATATATATATATATGTGATATATTGAAAAGACAAATGATGTTTAAAATGCATGGGATTGTTGAGAGGAAGGCCCCGAAACGGTTGCACATTCTCTCCTGATGATCCCATGCATTTGTAAACATTTGTTTTTTCAATATATCAAATTTACACTGTCGGATTAAGTTCTTTTTATTTCACATATATATATATATATATATATATATATATATATATATATATATATATTTAGTAAATGAAGAAAAACTCTAAACTTGCTTCATTACAATAATTTATTTCAACCGTATTAATACGGCATCTTCAGGTAATCACAAGAACATGACTCTTACTCCTGAAGATGCCGTATTAATACGGTTGAAATAAATTATTGTAATGAAGCAAGTTTAGAGTTTTTCTTCATTTACTAAATATCTTGCTCTGTCCTTCTACTCACTGGTATTAGGTACATTGAGCTCTCCTTATGGTCTACCTGCATCAGCTTGGTTAAACCACACATGGAAAGACCCTAACTACGGAAAAAAAAAACTATATATATATATATATATATATATATATAGTTTTTTTTCCGTATATATATATAAAACTATATATATATATATATATATATAATGTGAGAGAGAGAGAGAATATTATGAATAAATATCTAAAACAGTGGGTCTCAATCTTTTTTAACCCATGGCCTCCTTTTCCGTTTAATTTTTGTGTGTACTCCACCCCCACCCCACCCCACTTAGTATTGCACAGGAAAAAAACTTATTATATTTTCACTAATAAAAAAAAAAATTTTTTAAATTTAAAAAAAGTTAAAGGAATTGTATCAAAAATTAAAGAAATATTAATTTTTTTCTTCTCCCGTTTTTACACAAAGTTTTATAAAGTTTTATAATATCACAAAAAAATGAACAAATGTTCAGTGTGTAAGAATTGTTGAATTTAAAATTGTTTTAAAGCTTATATTAACTAGCAAATATATGCACCCTCCGGGTGCAAGTATTTAAGTTTTAATGTAATAAAATATTGTATTAAATTAGAAAGGCTAATGAAACTAAATAAGAATGCAGATAAAAAGATTTGAAACAGAGGGAGTATAATAAGAAATAGAACAACTGAAACTTACTCTTCCATCACTCTCGTCTTTCATTCTTATTTTTTTCTAATTTAAGTATTTAGTTATAAGAGGAAGTAAAGAATAAAATGACAGTTATTTTATCTTGTTAATGGATTTCATTTAAGATTTATTAAAGAGATTTTTGCTTATATTCATTAAAATAAAACGAAAGAGTTAGAAATCAATAATACTAAGCACATATTTATTAAATTCGATTTTTTAATATTAATATGCAAATTAGCCTTCCCATTCACACTGTAAACCGCTATTTTGTTGTATATATATAAATATAATTGCATGTTGTCAGTATGTAGACATAGTTAACAGTATTAATAATGTAAGACAATTTTATTAATACTTGAGGTTTAGATAAAAATAAAATCATGGAGAATGTGATGTCAATAACTAAGAGAATTGTGACTTGAGTAGGAATATAGTTTCGGTTACAGACAGAAAAACACACAATCTCCATTATAATAAGATGTTGCCAGGGCAATTTATGTTTTGTCTAGATGTTTTCAAAGGTAAAATTCTGACTATTGTTTTGGCTGCTCAAAGGTTGTGCGCGCGTGTGTGTGTATATGTATATATAATGTGTGTATATATGTGTGTGTGTCTGTATATATATATATATATGTGTGTGTGTGTATATGTACACACACACACACACACACACATATATGGTTAAATAGTATAGACATCTTTTGACTACATCTTCTGGTTTCAATCCTTTCAAGTCAAATTCAGTGCTCATGCACTTAAATATCCTTAGCTGCTACTGATATTTATAGAACCACAATAAAAAAAAATGTTTTTAAACGCTACTAAATAACACCAGTATAAATAGAACAATTACAAAGCTGTATTGTTGTTTTACAATATACATCCCCCACCCCACCCCCAATGATGATCCATGATAGGACCAAAGGTACATGGGAACAAATGAGTAATTTATAAGTCAATTCCATTTGGATATTGTATCATCCATTTGGCAACTTGAAAGGATTAAAACCAAAATATGTAGATTAAGGTAATTTATGAGGAAGTGCGTCCCAGTCTCTTGCCTCAAAAATTGCTACCTGGTGACTATTAAAATAACAACCCAGCTCAATCTATTCAAAACTATCCATCTTCATATCTATCTATCTCAATTTGTTCATATTTATCTATATTACTTTAAATACTAAGATTTTTTTTATTCATGTTTGTTTAATGTCTTGTTTTTAGTTTAAATAAACAAAAATTACAACAAAAAAAGAAGCGACACCCCCCCCTCCTAATACATTTACTTGTCGAAAATATCTATCTCCATTTGTTCATATCTATCTATATTATTTTGTTTGTTTATCTATCTATCTATCTCGGTCTATTCAAAACCATATATCCATCTTCATATCTAAACAAGAATTACGATAAATAAATGAGAATTATGACGAGCTTGGGTTGTTATTTTGATAGTCACCGGGTAGCGGTTTTTGAGGTGGGAGACCGGGGCGTACTTCCTCATAAATTACCTAGATTAAAGATGTTTATATTATTTAACCAAATATGTCTGAATAAAAAAAATGCTGTCAAATTATACCCCCCCCCCCACACACACACACACACACATATATATATATATATATATATATATATATATATATATATATATATATATATATATATTGTTTGTTTGATAAAAGCCTACAAGAAGGAAAGAGTTAAGATAAATTCATTTTTTTTCTCCCTCCTTTACGTATAATTTGATAATATCACATAAAAAATGACAAGTGTTCAGTGTCTAAAAATTATTAAATCTAAACTGGTTTGAAACCTTATGTCTAGAGATCTTTTCAAAAGCTAACATTCTATTGTTTTGACTACTCAAAGGTTTGTGTGTGTGTGTGTGTGTGTGTGTGTGTGTGTGTTAGGAAGTGGAGTGTAATGTAAGCTGATATGATTTTCTATTTTTGAAATTTAATTTGTTTACATTTTAACAAGGACACCATTGCATTAGATATTTTATTTATTAGATATTGAGCACTTTTTACTGATAAATATAGCAAACTATATTATCTATATTATTTATTTATATTTATATTTCATAAAAAAGAAGGTCCGCAAAATGGATTATGTTTTTAGAAAAAAAATTATTATTTTTATCTTACATATGCGACACATGTTTCAGATCTTCTGGTATCTTCTTCAGGCTTTGATCAATAATATTTATTTATGGGCCGGGTTAGCTCAGTCGGTAGAGCGTTCGGCTAGAAACCACAAGGTTCCTAGTTCAATACCGGTCCTCGCCAACTCAGCATATGAGTAGCACAGGGATCTGTGCGGTAAAGTAAGGAGCTGATGGTAGGTGTGGCGCTCCACATAAGATGTTAAAAACAATCTCCTTGGTCTAGCGCTATTGAAAAGGGGATAGACTCCTTCGCTGACTGGCTGATACCGACTTTAGGCCGCCCCGACTACTTTACTTTATATATATATATATATATATATATATATATATAGTATATTAAGAAAATTGAAAAAACACAGGTTTAAATAAGTTGAGTGGTAAGTTTATTGGCCGACGCTGCAGTGTTTCGATCTATTAATTAGATCATCTTCAGGGCATTTGTTGGTATATGGAAGGTGATAAAAAAATGTTATCACCAAATAACGAGAAAAGCAAGTGATAGTCCTTGTTGATCAGTTCAAAATTTGAAGTCTGAAGAAAGGACGCTGAAAAAAGTGGACGGTTTGAAATATGACGTCAAATATTCTCTTTTACGGAGTGAGTATGAGAGTGTGTGAATGTGTGTATCGAAAAAAGGCATTGTGCATTTTTAGGTGTTTTGTGTGTGTGGTTGAGCGTGTGTGTATAAATCTTTTGCGATAAACGACATCGAAACAAAATCTATCTATCTATCTATCTATCTATATATATATATATATATATATATATATATATATATATATATATATATATATTGTCTGTATTAGTATTTAGTTATGAAAATAGGCCCTTATATATACATGGAATTAGTCACTTTATTTTGTTAGTTAATATTGATGCTTAAAATCTTTTAAATTTTTGTTCATCGAGGATTTGAAAGAAAAACGTCAATTAGCGAACAAAAAAGAAACGTAAGAACAACAATCATGAAAACATATTGTTGCATACCCTTTTTGCTTTCTTACTTCTATTATTCTTCTGCTCATCTTTGGTATCTTGCATTCTTCTTCTAGCGTCTGGACTTCTCTATGCTTCTATTTCTCTGTTCTTGCTGGTTGGTCATTCTTGATTCATTTCTTCTTCTAGGTCAGTCTTATTGCCGAGACATTCATCAACCACAAAACCATATTATTTATTTAAACCTTTATTTACTTAATTAAACATATTTCCTAACTAACATAGTGCGCATGTGCAGGTGAGTTTCAGCTAAGGTAGATAGGCCTTATCGGCCTGACGTCCAAGCTGAAACTGAGAGCCAACCAGGTCCCACGTGACTTCACATATTTCACGGGCTTTCTGTAATATTCCATGGAAAGTCCCACCCGTGATATGAAAAGGAGCCATCCCTTCAGAAATACAGGGGGTTGACAATAATCTATGCATAGATTATGTAACAATATTTCAGATTTTTTAAGAATTGACAACAAAAAAAGACAAAGAAAGAAATAAACAGATGTAGAGAAATTGGCTGTCTTTGAACAGCAAAAACAATGACAGCATATGAACAAGTCTATTTGGTGGTGAAGTTCCAATTTTGGAGCTCTGGGGAATGTCGAGTATCCCTTCATCACCATTACTCTCAGGTCCACTCTGACCCAGAATGGTAGTATGTGTTAGGGTCCCATCAATGGGTTAAATAGAAATTTTTTTTTTTTTTTTAAATCTGTTTTTAAAAAAATTGTGTTTAAAATAAAAGATCAAGTAACCATCACGAATGAATAAAACAAAACATGTTCAGCATAAAATAACCCAACAGGGTTTGACATGACATAAAAAACCAACCAACCAGATTAATTTGGGCAGAACTACATTTTTTTTTTTTTTTTTTTTTTTTTTTTTTTTTTTTTTTAATCCACCAATGTTTGTAGGAGATTTTGAATTATTCAAAGATAACAGAATGAATGAAAAGAAGAAACTGAAGTGAGTCTCCAAATAGAAATAAGACAAACATCTCATAGAATATTTCTCTGAATGTTTGAGATGAGGCTTGAAGATCAGTATTATCTGCGTTATTCGGACTATTGTCCTCATCTTCTTTGTTATTTGTACAACGTTTCGGTTCAAAGTTCCGTGATGGCTCCCGATTACGACGAGAAAGTTCCCCGAGTCCGAGAAGGTTCCTGAGTCCAACAAGAAATACCTGAAGAAGGCCGAAGGGCATATTGGCCGAAACATTGTACAAATAACAATGAAGATGGGGACACTAATCTCATAGAATGTAAAGTCAATTGACAGTGAAAGCCAAACAATGGGGGTGGGGGGTGAGGAGGGTTAGCTGCAGGGTGTTAATAAAAAAAAAAGTAAAATAAGTCGTTGGGGCGGCCCAATGTCGGTATCAGCCATGCAGCGAGGGAGTCTATCTCCTTTTCACTAGTGCTAGACCAAGGAGATTGTTTTTTAGCATCTGAGGTGGAGCGCCACACTTACCATCAGCTCCTTACTTTACCGCACAGATCCCTGTGCTACTCATACGCTGAGTTGGCGAGGGCGGGTATCGAACTAGGAACCTTGTGGTTTCTGGCCGAACGCTCTACTGACTGGGCTCTTATTGATGCAGAAAGTGAATAGAATAATATTAAGAGAATATAAAGAAACTTGGTTGTGACTCAAAATGGAAAAAAAAAAAAAAAAACAAGAGTTGAAAATAAGTTTTTAAAAATACCTTTTTTTCTGAAGAAAATTCTCTCTCCAGTTATAGGTAAATAGTAGGTCAGACTGGGCTCCTTGAAAAGCACCTCAAGATTAAAATAAAAAGCTGCCAGCCAAGAAGATAGATTTCTGAAATGGAAAGAACACTACAAGAACCTGCTGGGAAACCCTTTCTAAAATCATATGATAATGATAATACCCAAGAAATTATTAATAGCCAACAAGCTTGGAGGCTTTTTTAATTAACCTAATGTTATGATTCATGTGGCCATTTTAGGGCTAGGTGAGAGCAGTTTTACAGTGCAGATCCCTTGTGGCATAAAGTTTGATCCTTCTTGAAGAAGTAGAGAGATTTAGTAATCAGTTTTTACTTAGGAGTAGGTGAGAGCAGTTTTAACAGTGGAGATCCCTGTGGCACAAAGTTTGATCCTTTCTTGAAGTAGAAAGATGTAGTATCAGTTTTAATCCTTAGGTACTAGGTGAGAGCAGTTTAACAGTGGAGATCCCTTGTGGCACAAAGTTTGATCCTTTCTTGAAGTAGAAAGATGTAGTATCAGTTTTAATCCTTAGGACTAGGTGAGAGCAGTTAACAGTGAGTCCCTTTTCCTTGTGTCCACCAAAGTTTGTGATCCTTCGACCGTTAGAAATATTTCTCGCTCTTTT
>CM042163.1:6931516-6946516 GCA_023376005.1 Doryteuthis pealeii
TCTCCTCTCACCAGCCTTGTTGTTTTTTCCTTTTTTCGTTTTTTCCGCCCCGCTGCCGCGGCCGCGGGGTTGAGCGTCCCATTCTGGGCGCCGCCCCCCGCGTCTTCTCCTCGGCTCGTCATGTTCGCCTCCCTCCGCTCCACTTGTCCCTCTCCTCGCGCGCTTAGGTGGTCGCGGATTCTTCTCGTAGTAATAGCGGGTGGCTCCCGTGGTATCGCCTCTCGCGGGTGTCTTCCTTTTCCTAAGGCTGACGAGGTATTGTTTTTGGCGTCTGCCGGTGGGGGCCCATATGTCTTAATTTCGTCCCGTCTGTGTTCCTTCGTTCAGTTGGGTGGGGTTGACCTCGGCTTGTTTGGTTTTTGCGCGTTCCTGCTGGTCCTTCTCTACTGGTCTGGTGAATTTTCGAGTTTCCTTAATCCCCGTTTTGCTCTACGCCTTTTTCCCCTTTTTCGTCCTTTTTCATCTTCCTCGCTATCTGCATTCTGTACTTCGCTTCGATCCTTTCTGCATCGCGTGTGCCTTTTGGGCTTTTTCACGCACTATTGTTCTCCTCTTTTCTTCTCCCTGTTTTGGCTTGTGCCTGGTTTTCCCCGGTTGTTTCGTGTCGACTGGGAATCTTTGCGTCAGCCTTCCCTTGCCCTCGGTCTGTTGTGCCCTGCTGGTCTTCGTTATTAAATTGGGCGTCACGGGTACTTCCGACCCTTTTTAATCCGGGTCGACTGTCTCTTCGTTACCTAGGGTACAGTGTTCGCGGTTAAAGTTTCTATGTTATTACATCCCCTGGTCCCACGGCTTACTGCCCCTAGAGTGCAATTCTCATTCCGACTGTTTTGTTGTCTCCCTTTTTCCTTCTTTACTTTGGTGTCTTTTCTTCTGGCCGGCTTGTTCTCTTTCTTTTGTCTGGTCTGGTCTGGTGTTGTTGGGAATTGGTTGGTTTTACTTGGGCTTTTCTTTCGCAGCTGTGTCATTTGGTTAGTTTTTAACAGGTAATACCACAACGAACTTTCGAATTTACTTTGATGTTCTTTATTTGTACTACAGGCTTGCGCAAATCCTACGAAGTGGTCACTTGCCTATGCTGAACCTTCTATCTTAAACCGGAAGATAGGGTCTTATGCTTCCGTTTCCAACAGATTTATCGGAGGCATGTGAGAGTGAGGTAGTGCGTCAGTGCCTTCAGGCATAGCTGACATAAGTACATTTGATTTTACTATTGCAAATAATATTAGTATTATATTCATGTAACATATTATAAACCTTATATGTTGTGCGTGTGTTCAACTTTAGAGAATAGATTGATTTGCGTTATCTTATTGGATGCATATTGCAATTTTGAACATCTACGTGGTAATGAGTTGGGTAAATATCTATGCGCAGAACTTTTGCGTGGGGGAGTTTACAATCAGATGCGGTTCGATTATATTTAAGGTGGTGTAATTGTGGTAGCTGATTCGAGTTTAATTGTCAGGCTCGTAATTCATCATGTATATAATCAATTTTCGCATTTAAATAACCTGATGTAACCATAAGTTCTAGAGACAGACCCTAAAAATAAATTTTTGGTTAGTTTTTTTTTTAATTAGAAAATAGCATGTTTTGTATAAATATAATTAATAGAATGCATGAATTGGTTTCTGGTAATATGTAGTATTTTGATTGTTTCGGCTGCTCCTGAGCGACCATAATAACGTTATTTGTAAAGTCGGTAGGGATCGCCGAATAACATTGGAGGCGAGTTTTGTTTGAATGGGGGGAACGGAGTCAAATGGTTGATAGATTTGTTAGACTATTTAGTAGTTATTAGCGATGATCATATCAATAACAAGGTTGTTTCCTTCTGTTTCACGCAAAAGTTCACTGGCGCCTCCTATGCGGAAAGCTACTTAAACTGAGGGTGATGAATGATATGTAACAATTTTTTATTTACAATTAAAAGGGGATGACTTATGATATGTGGTGGGAGTGGAAGGGCAAAAACATAAGTGCCAAGAAAACAGAAAATAAACTTGGGCTTTTGGGTTGCGCTTTATTTATTTAGTACTGGGATCGCGATGTTTCGGAAGATGAAGAGTCGATCAGTTCCTAAGAAGGGAGTGCGGTATGATGATGTGAGGGTTTGGGGTGGATTTATCAAATGTGTTGACTTCGGGAAAATAGGGTCTATGGATTTTGTTTACTGGTTATATGTCTAAATGTTTTTATAATTTTTGTTTTAGCGTGATGATTTGGAATTTAAAATATCAGTAATCTTGTTGTAGAGTGGCTACGCTTTAGATTACCAGAGAACTGGATACCTATAAAATGTCTGGTTAACAGAGGAATAATTTCAGATGATTTTGCTAGGTTGGTATGTCAATTGATCCTTTCTATTTATGTTGTTTTGTTTTGTTAATTGTTTGTAATTATTTGTTTTTGTGTTGTTGGTATCGTTTGAAAGGATATGTTGGTGTTATGAAATGTATTAAAGCAGCATTTTCGTGTATCTTTAGCTCGGTACAAAACTTTTGTGTCGTAGGGGGTATTCACCTCTGACACAGTTTCTTGGTTAACAGTAAGATGTACAGCTGGATTGTGGTGCAACACGCAGAAGAATCTCCTGGTCCAGTGTTAATGAAAGGGGATAGACTCCCTGTTCGGTTGATACAGACTTAGGCCTCGGCGTCTTTCTTTTAATAAGGTATCGACGCTCGTTGAGCCTGAATTTTTCTAACCAAAGCGAAAATGACTGTGAGAACTTGACTAAAAAACCGTAGTTGGGGAACCTTGTAAGTATTTACATTGGTATTAGTTATAGATATGTGTTCGAGGTTTATATATATAGTGAAGGTGTACTAGACAATTCTTTCGATGTATCATAGTTTTTAAAGTATTGAACTTGCGTAATAGATTTTGTCATGTTGAATTTCAAAACAATTATTTTTTTTTTCTTTAAATCTTAGGATTTTTAGATTAAAAGATGAAGTGATGAAGCCTATTTGAGTTGCGCCCGTCATAAACAGTATTTGTTTGACTAAAACAAATATGCATCGCGTTTTTAGATGGGGTTTTAGATGTGTCATCCTATCTGTCTATAATGCATTAAAACGTACTTTTAATGTAGAAATGTTCTATATTTGCTTTATCATTTTGTTTGACGTCACTGCTTTGTTTGAGACACCCGATCAACCAATTATGTTTGTGTGTAGTAGGGAGGGTGTGATAAGATGCATTTTTGTTTAGGAGGTATATTACTAACAAAATTTTTTCTCATATGTTTTTTGTATGTAAAGACACTTCAAGAATAGAAATAGTCTATCAGATTTTGGTGTAGATAAAAAAATGGGCTCGTGATAAGAGAATATCAGGTATTATTTTTTTTTTACAAAGGATTTACAGGAAGAGGTAAAAAAAAGTAATGCGATTTTATTTAGGATAGTTATATTAACAGCAGGAAAATGTTGCATCTAATGAAGTGGTTTGTGGTCACATTCGTTAATTTAAATAGTCATTTATAAATAGCAATGTTCACTTAATGAGAGCATGTATCCTGCCGGTAATTTGTGATGTTTCTTTGAGCCTCTTCATTCAGATTTATATCGTCATGGAATAATGTTTTGCCTTCAATTTGTTTTGCTAGTCTCCAATTTCTTTATAAGAAGTGGTCGGTCTTGTAAAAGATACAGAATAAGAATTCTATATATTATTATATGTTGTGTGGTGTGTGTGTGTGTGTATGAGAGATGGAATGATGACGGGTATGTGTATATAGAATTGAAACACTGTTTAAATAAGTTGAGTGAGTAGTATATTGGCCGGCCGTGCAGTGGTTTTCGATCTATTATTAGATTTTTCTTTTCATGGATTTGTTGATATAAGGAGGTATAAAAATTTTTTATACGAATCGTTATTCTGTGATAAATATTTTTATTATTTCCTTATATCAAATCATGAAGAGATCTATTATGATGAAACGTGCAGGCGGCTAATATACTTAACATCCTTATTTAACTGTGTTTTTCAAATTTCTTAATATATACAACACATCACACCACCAGATATATATATATATTATATATATTATATATATATCTATATATATATTTATTTTAGTATGACAAAAAGTGATAAGAAACAGACAGTATTATTTCTTATGTATTTATTCTATAGTTTCTAGTTGAGTTAGGAGGTATCGTATTCATATATATATTTATATCATATATTTATATAAATCCGCAGGAGTGGGATGGAAACTTTTTAACAGAGTTAACGGGTTTGAATTTAGAGTTTCTTTCCTAGACTGGTTATTTGCATGTTAAATGCGGCCGCTTCAATTTACCATAGTGAGGGAGAGTCTTGATGCTTCCAGGTTATTGTTATGTGAAATGCAGAGCTCTCGCCAGGATTTGAATGCTGGTGAGAATTCATTTCTATGACTCTAACCATTACACACGCTCATTTTATAATTGTAGATAATGATTTTGCATGAGAATTATTTACATTTCTCGTGGCTGGTAATGTATCGTAGATGTTTACTATGGAGTTGATTTTACTGGGTGCTATATTTAAACAGTTTTAATCATAGTATTTCGATCTGTATAATTGCTTGATTATGGACTAAATATTCGATTAGATAAATTGGACCTATTACTTAGGACTTTCTGGTCTCTATAGAAGGAATGTTTTTTTCATTTAAACCCCGTCAATATTGGTTTTTTTTTGTTTGGTTTAACGGGTTAGGGTTAGTTTTTTAATTAAAAAAAATTTAAAATCGTTTTTTAGAACGTATTATTGACGTGAATGAAAAAGTCCTTTTTATGAGATAAAGGGTGTAGGTCATATGGTAAAATGATTGTTGATATATGTTGAGACTAAATGTTGGAATTCGATTGCCAAATTATTTTCAGTATCGGCACGCAATTTTCGGCTTATTTGTTTCAAAATTCACAATTAATTTGGGGGATAGATCATATGTTTTATGGTAAGTTTGTAGGTATATGTATTTTGATCTTGGTAAAAGATGGTAAATTTGCCTTTTAAGCATCTCACGGCTGCTTATCACTGCCATTCACAGAAATAAAAATTGATAGTTAGTTATATAAATTTGTATTATTAGAGATAAGGTATATTTTTCTTTGATTGGAGGTAAAGGATTATTATTGAATGGTAATAGAGTGTTGAAAGGTGTGGACTGGGTGGGTTATTTATATTTTGATTTTTGGGAGAGTCATAGTTGCAAATATCTAAATTTCATAGGCTAAAATGGGTGCTTGTATGCAGAAAATTATAACTATGAGGAGAGATGTCTCTCAGATTGACTGCACTAAGATAGTTATTTTCCATGGGTTATTATTGAGCTTGCTTCTTTCGAGTCTGTTTTCCTATGGAGAGAGGAAGGCACACGAGAGAAAGAGTACGTAGCAGGAGACAGATCGTATGCAAAGGTAACTTACTGTCTCGTTCGCCGCAGCTCATCAGCTAGGTATAGTATTCCTCTTCGTTCCGCTAGCGCTCGTTCCGATCGAAGCTATATAAAGTAAGACTGAGACATTTTTCTTGTTGTTCCTACGTCCCATCCCGACTTCGGTTGCGGTTCAACACCCGAAACTTCCGGTTGACACTCAATTCTCCGTTCAGGGTCACGCTACGGTCAAATCATCGTTCATCCTGTTTTGGCTCATCACTAATTTTTAAACCTTTATCATCTCTTATTTATTTATTTCTTCCTCCCCCTTCCATTAGTAGTCCGAGCTCACAAAAGTCAGGATAATATACCCATCTTGCAACAGTACTTACTACTCACATAGATCCCCAAATAGGGTAGGAGACCCTCCTTAGCCTTGGACGGCAATCCATTCATCCAGACAAGGAAAAGTCTGTTATAAAATTGCTGTACCTCATTCCAAGGAAAAGCTAGGGGATTAAACCCCCGAAATCAAATCCAGAATGAGAATCCCTAAGCTGCTGTGATGCTGAAAAATGTGGTTAAAAAATTGAGTTTAAAAAAATGTTAAATACCTATCAGGTCTGAATAGAACAAAATGTCTTTGGCATAAAATAACCCAGCAAGGGTTAACATGCCATAAAAATCCAACCAACCAACCAATACTTCACCTGCCATGGTAGTAGCAAGAAGAAGCTGCTACCTCCATAATTAACCTTGTCGGGGTGGAGTGATAGATAATAAAAATTACCAAATTTTCTTTATATTTGATTCATTTTATTATTCATCATTTCAGATTGGTCATAAAAGCTTATCGTAAAGTTTTAGAAAATGTTCACTTTGCACTATTGTTCTTAGTAAAGGCATGAATCCATTTCTCCCTATGTCCAGTCTTGTTACTGGCATGCCATAATGATTAGATGTGGAGTACCCTTTCATTGCTATTATTCTCAGGTACACTCTGACCCGGAGCGGTAGTACCTGTTGGGATCCTATATTTAAATAAGAAAAAAATGAGTTTTAAAAAATGTGTTAAAAATTTTGATGTTGCTTGAATAAAATTAAATAAATTTTTTTTTTTTTTTTTTTTTTTTTTTTTTTTTTACAATTGACCTATAATTGGTAAAATCATCTACAACAAGAATCAAATCAACTTTAAAAACTATTAACCATACTGAAATCAATTTGCCTAAAGGTTGTCACAATTTAAGGATTATAAAAAATCAGTGATTAAAAAAGATTAAAAGAGTTTGTACCCTAATTAAGTAAAAACACCAAATTCATTAAAGGATTAAAAAATAAAACAATTTGAAATGTAAACTTTAAATATGTATTAAAATAAAACAAACTATATATAGATATATAATACCAGTCATGTATTTATTAAAACTTGTTTTAAAACACAATGAGGACTCTAATGTTGCATGTTCAAACTTTGAGTGTAGGTATTCTACGTTAGGACGATTTTGGGTAATGTGACATAAGCAGTGCTGTAATTTTTGTTACATGCGCCCCCCGCCCCCCAAGCGAATCTCCATTATTAATAGAGATGAATTTAAAAAATCCATCAATATAAATCCATTTCAGATGACACTTCAATATGAATTACATGATAGTTAAAAAAAAAACCATCACTATTCAATCCAATTAAGAAAGATTCAATTGAGTTTTGCTATAATTGGTAAAAGAATCAAATCAACTTTAAAAACTATTAACCATACTGAAATCAATTTGCCTAAAGGTTGTCACAATTTAAGGATTATAAAAAATCAGTGATTAAAAAATAAGTTGGAAAAGTTTAATTGGAAAATGTTGCTTGAATAAAAATATTTTTTTTTTTTTTTTTTTACAATTGACCCTCAAATTTGGGATTGAATTCCAATAAAATCAATTTCCATTTCCTATTGACAAAACTTTTAATGACCAACAATTTATCAACTCATACACAAAATTGACAAGCAGTATAATTGTACTTTAGTTTTTTTTTTTTTTTTTTTTATAATATATATATATATTATAGTGTGTGTGTGTGTGTGTGGTGTGTAGAAAGTTTTGTAAAAAAAACAAGATGTTTAAAGTTTTGCTGACAGAAATCTGTTTCAACCATATGTGGTCTTTATCAAAGCAATGTTGTAAACGGAAAAACGAAATAAATATATCATAATCACCTTTACTGCAAACTCTTTTGAGTTTTTTTAATGATAAAAATGCTTATAATTTTTAAAAATAAAATTTATTTTATTTTTAACATAAAATACGCATTTTTAAAAATTATTTGAAAATTCCGGTACTGATCGAGAGCTTCTGTGCCTCGTGATTAATGATATATTTATTTCGTTTTTCCGTTTACAATGTTGCTTTGATAAAGACCGCATACGGTAGAAACAGATTTCTGTCAGCAAAACTTTAAACATCTTGTTTTTTCTACAAAACTTTCTACACATATTGTCAGATTCATATCCATTTTACCTTTCATATATATATATATATATATATATATATATATCTTATTATAATGGAGATTGTGTGTTTTTCTGTCTGTAACCGAAACTATATTACTACTCAAGTCACAATTCCCTTAGTTATTTACCTCACATTCTCCATGATTTTATTTTTATCTAAACCTCAATTATTAATAAAATTGTCTTACATTATTAATACTGTTAACTATGTCTACATACTGACAACATGCAATTATATTTATATATACAACAAAATAGCGGTTTACAGTGTGAACGGGAAGGCTAATTTGCATATTAATATTAAAAAATCGAATTTAATAAATATGTGCTTAGTATTATTGATTCCTAACTGTTTGGTTTTATTTTAATGAATATAAGCAAAAATCTCTTCAATGAATCTTAAATGAAATCCATTAACAAGATAAAATAACTGTCATTTTATTCTTTACTTCCTCTTATAACTAAATACTTAAATTAGAAAAAATAACAATGAAAGACAAGTGTGATGAAAGAGTAAGTTTCAGTTGTTCCATTTTTTATTATACTCCCTCTGTTTCAAATCTTTTATTATACTCCCTCTGTTTCAAATCTTTTTATTTGCATTCTTATTTAGTTTCATTAGCCTTTCTAATTTAATACAATATTTTATTATATTAAAACTTAAATACTTGCACCCGGAGGGTGCATATATTTGCTAGTATATATATATATATATATATATATTTTACAGAGCCACAAGATTTTAAAAATTCCTTTATTTACATTGTTTTGTTTTTTAATAAAAAAAATGAAAATTAAAAACAAAGGGTTACTTGAGATATAAAATAAATTTTCATTGAAATTTGTTTCATCTTCAGTGTTTTCCCTAAATTCTATTTTAAGATTATTTTAATATTATTGTATTTTTGATGAAGAAAAGAGTAGATGGATCATTTCATTGTTTTGATTCTTAATGAAATTCATCACTTATCCTCATTAAGGGGGGGGGGGTATTTACAAGTTTATTTTGGAGTACCCCCCCCCCCCGATCTTTCTTTGTTTTTGTGAAATTTAATGAATCAAAGATTTTTAGAGAGCAACAACTTTAATAGAAAAGTCTCATTTTGAAATCTAGAGAAAGCAACCAGAAAAATATTTCACTTATTCAATAGAAATTTCACATATTGTTATATAACCACTGATTAGCATAAATGAACCAAGTTTTTGGCTGGAATTAGGTGGAAAAATCTGGGCCTTTGTTTTATGGTATTTGAATTCGCAATAACCACTGATTAGCATAAACGAACCAAGTTTTTGGCTGGAATTAGGTGGAAAAATCTGGGCCTTTGTTTTATGGTATTTGAATTCGCAATAACCACTGATTAGCATAAATGAACCAAGTTTTTGGCTGGAATTAGGTGGAAAAATCTGGGCCTTTGTTTTATGGTATTTGAATTCGCAATAACCACTGATTAGCCTAAATGAACCAAGTTTTTGGCTGGAATTAGGTGGAAAAATCTGGGCCTTTGTTTTATGGTATTTGAATTCGCAATAACCACTGATTAGCCTAAATGAACCAAGTTTTTGGCTGGAATTAGGTGGAAAAATCTGGGCCTTTGTTTTATGGTATTTGAATTCGCAATAACCACTGATTAGCCTAAATGAACCAAGTTTTTGGCTGGAATTAGGTGGAAAAATCTGGGCCTTTGTTTTATGGTATTTGAATTCGCAATAACCACTGATTAGCCTAAATGAACCAAGTTTTTGGCTGGAATTAGGTGGAAAAATCTGGGCCTTTGTTTTATGGTATTTGAATTCGCAATAACCACTGATTAGCCTAAATGAACCAAGTTTTTGGCTGGAATTAGGTGGAAAAATCTGGGCCTTTGTTTTATGGTATTTGAATTCGCAATAACCACTGATTAGCCTAAATGAACCAAGTTTTTGGCTGGAATTAGGTGGAAAAATCTGGGCCTTTGTTTTATGGTATTTGAATTCGCAATAACCACTGATTAGCCTAAATGAACCAAGTTTTTGGCTGGAATTAGGTGGAAAAATCTGGGCCTTTGTTTTATGGTATTTGAATTCGCAATAACCACTGATTAGCCTAAATGAACCAAGTTTTTGGCTGGAATTAGGTGGAAAAATCTGGGCCTTTGTTTTATGGTATTTGAATTCGCAACCACTGATTAGCCTAAATGAACCAAGTTTTTGGCTGGAATTAGGTGGAAAAATCTGGGCCTTTGTTTTATGGTATTTGAATTCGCAATAACCACTGATTAGCCTAAATGAACCAAGTTTTTACAGTGTGCAGGTTTTCAGATAAAAATTTTCAATACCCATTAAGCATGAATAGAACAAAACGTCTTTGACATGAAATAACCCAACAAGGGTTGACATGCCCTAAAATCCTAAAAAAGGATCACATGACTGTGGATATTAGAAATGATTCTTAAAATGAATAGACAGCCTACATAAAATAAAATCACCATGCAAATCATTTTCCTCCAATTTATTCAGTCTCTGGTAGCAGCATGTTTCAAACAGGACCATTTTGAAAAGAACTGAACTCCCTGGCATGCACAAAATACTTTTGTACAGCACATGGTAACGATAAGATACATAAAGTACATAGATACATAAGATACAAATAAGATATAAGAGTAGAGATAAAAGGACACATTCATGAATGGTAAATATAAGATACAATATTTAGGTATAAACGAGATACCCAAATGTACATAAAATATAAATGTTACAGACATGGAACTAAAGGATAGTCCATGCTCTATAAAAGACTTACAGTAATGTAAGGGGGGCCAAAGCCCCACCGAGAAGGGGGTAGACATAAGTCTAACCCATGTGCTCGTTCAGAGGCAGTACGGAAAGAGAGAGAGTGAAGCATTTGAATCAGCCGCTTATATACCAGAGGTCCCCTGGTGGCCACAAACGGCAACACAGCGGGAAGATAACTCTTCCAGACAAAGGGAAGATAATCCCCTACACTTTCAAATAGGCTTTCAAAATGTCTAACAATTTATTCAGTCTCTGGTTGCATCTTGCCAACTGCCTATGGGGATGTTAAAGTCCTTCAGGTTACTCTTGATGTTGTCTTTGTACCTGAGCTTTGGTCTACCGATTCCACATGATCCCTCTCTCGGTTAAGAGTACAAAATCTGCTTTGGTAGTCTGTCATCCCTAAGTCTATTTAAGTGGCCAACAAGGGTCGAGATGCCTTAAAATCTAACCAACCAATTAGTACTTTAACTGCAACCTCCATAATGTCCTTTCTTAATCGAGATCAAAGTGGTGCCTAAAGGTCATATGGTCCCAAATTTGTTTGTTTTTATTATCTATCACCTTTCACCCTGACAAGGTTTGTCAGGGTGGGAGGTGATAGATAATAAAAACAAACAAATTTGGGACCATATGACCTTTAGGCACCACTTTGATCTCGATTAAGAAAGGACATGTTTTTCATTTACACCGTCAATATCCGGTTGTTTGTTAGGGGGTAGGGTTAGGGGTTAGTTTTATGATTTATTTTTTTTTAAATCTAAAAGGCGTCCTTTAAAACAACCGGATATTGACAGTGTAAATGAAAAACATGTCCTTTCTTAGTCAAGATCAAAAAGGGGTGCCTAAAGGTCATATGGTCCAAAATTTTCTTTATTTCTGATTCATTTTATCATTTCTTATTTCAGATTGGTCATAAAAGGTTATCGTAAAGTTTTAGAAAATGAAGATCTTTGGTCTTTGAATTCTTACCTCACTTCATCCTTCATCGTCTCGGACTTCAATCGATATTGGGCAAAAGAAATGGAGAAATACAAACTGTGAGTATTTTGATTTTTTGATGCACCTTTTTTTTCTCTTTTGATGGAATTGTAAAACTAGATTTTGTATTAGTGCTACACGACATAGCGAGCTCCTAATCTTTGTGTTGTAACAAAATGGATGCCATCACAGAAACAAAGAAAACCAATTAATTTCTTTTAAAAACTCGTTTTCACTGAAAAAAAGAAAAAAATCTTTCAAAACTGCTTAGGGATTGAACTCTCAACTTCAGGGTTCAATTATTACAAACATCGGACCATATGACCTTTAGGCACACCTTTTGCGATCACGATTCATAAGGACATTTTTTTTTTTTCATTTACACCATCAAAATCCAGTCGTTTGTTAGGGGTTAGGGGTTAGTTTTATAATTTAAAAAAAATACTCTAAAAATTGTCTGTTAACAAACAACCGGATTTTGATGGTGTAAATGAAAAAAATGTCCTTATTAATTGAGATTGCAAAAGGGGTGCCTAAAGGTCATATGGTCCCAAACATCAATTCTATCCTTTATTCTTCTGAAAAGTATTTTTGCAATGATTCTCTCTTTTTAAAAAGGAAGAGAAATTTCCGTTCTTTGTAGACATCTACTTTATTGAAGGGGCCAGTTTAGCTCAGTCGGTAGAGCACTTTCTTCGGTATCACAAGGTTTCGTGTTCAATACCGGTCCACACCAACTCAGCACATGAGTTGCTCAAATTGTGTAATCTGATGTGTTCAGTATAGCGGGAAGCTGACGGTAGGTGTGACGCTCCACCTCAGACGCAAAATCAATCTCCCTGGTCTAGCGTTAGCAAAAAGGGGATGGACTCCCTTGCTGTCCAGCTGATACTGACAAAAGGTCACTTTGCTAACTTTATTTACTCTTTTAAAATGAGTCTTGTAGAATTTTCGGTAATTTATGAGGAAGTGCGTCCCGGTCTCCTGCCTCAAAAATTGCTACCCGGTGACTATTAAAATAACAACCCAACTCAGTCTATTCAAAACTATCCATCTTCATATCTATCTATCTATCTATCTATCTCAATTTGTTCATATTTATCTATATTACTTTAAATAGTAAGATTTTTTTTTATTCATGTTTGACATTTGTTTGTTTAATGTCTTGTTTTTTAGTTTAAATAAACAAGAATTACGACAAAAAAGATGCGACCCCCCCCCCCAAATACATTTACTTGTCGAAAATATCTATCTATCTCCATTTGTTCATATCTATCTATATTATTTTGTTTATCTATCTATCTCAATCTATTCCAAACTATATATCCATCTTGATATCTAAACAAGAATTACGACAAGTTACGATAAATAAACAAGAATTACGACGAGCTGGGGTTGTTATTTTGATAGTCACCGGGTAGCAATTTTTGAGGCAGGAGACCGGGACACACTTCCTCATAAATTACCGAATTTTGTTTACTGTTGACGTAGCATGTCCATTTCAAATTGCCTTATTTAAGGTAATTTAAATAACTATGATAATCTATCTCTTCTCAGTGTCACTATCATTTTGGAGTTTAAAAGAGAAAGAAAGAAAAATAACAATGACCATTATACCAAATGTCACATGGTACTCTGGAGAGAGAGAGAGAGAGAGAGAGAACATGATATACAGAGAGAGAGATAGAAAGTGAAATAGTCAGAGAGGAAAAGAGAACGTGATATACAGAGAGAGAGAGATAATGACAGAGAGAGAGAGAGAGAGAGATAATGACAGAGAGAGAGAGAGAAAGTGAAATAGCAAGAGAGAGAGAGAGGGGAAAAGAGAACGTGATAGTGAGAGAGAGAGAGAGAGAGAGAGAGAGAGAGAAATAGCGAGAGAGAGAGATAATGACAGAGAGAGAGAGATAATGACAGAGAGAGAGAGAGAGAAATGACAGAGAGAGAGAGAGAGAGAGAGAGAGAGATAATGACAGAGAGAGAGAGAGAGAGATAATGACAGAGAGAGAGAGATGACAGAGAGAGAGAGAGAGAGATAATGACAGAGAGAGAGAGAGAGAAAGTGAGCAAGAGAGAGAGGAAGAGAGAAAGTGAAATAGCGAGAGAGAGAGGGGAAAGAGAACGTGATAGTGAGAGAGAGAGAGAGAGATAATGACAGAGAGAGAGAGATAATGACAGAGAGAGATAGAGATAATGACAGAGAGAGAGAGAGAGAGAAAGTGAAATAGCGAGAGAGAGAGGAAAAGAGAACGTGATAGTGAGAGAGGGGAAAAGAGAACGTGATAGTGAGAGAGAGAGAGAGATAGAGAAATAGCAACAGAGAGAGAGAGAGAGAGACAGAGCCAATGCTTAAGGACACATTATCATTCTTTATAGTTTGATAAATTTTATTTTATTTTTCCCCCGAATAAAACTGTTTTATATTTCAGTTTCTAATGTTAACAATTATAAAGATGGCATTATATAAAGGGTTTCAAATATCCCAGATAGAAGTGAATGTGTTAATAAATTTAATTTTATTTACCAAAATAAAGTAAACTTATATAGCAGTTTCTAATGGATAATAGAACAAAATATTTATATCAGATATCCGAGGTGACAATGAAAAAGATAATTTTTGTTGTTTGGATCCCTATGTTCTCCAACTTTTCTCGGCTATATGTTAAATTTCAGTATTAAATAACCCATAATGGGTTGATATGCCTCTAAAACCTGAAGCTTTTATCCTGCATATGACGTTAAACTGCATCTAGTGGTGAAGTCCCAGTTCTGAAGAATGTGGAGTACTTCTTCATTGCTATTACTCCCAGGTCCACTCTGTCTCGGAGTGATAGTACCTGTTAGGGTCCCATCTATGGATTAAATAGAAGAAAATGAATTAACAAAAAATGTTTAAAAACAAATTGATTTTAAAAAAAAAATTTTTTTATATTCAATACCCATCAAAAATGATTAAAACAATGTTTTTGGCATAAAATAACCCAAGAAGGATTGACATGCATAAAATCCATCCATCCATCCTTAAACTTTGGTGGGGGGTTGTAAATTAATTTTATCTTTGAAATAAAACTTTGTGTATTTATTTATTTATTTTATTTTTATTTATTTATTTTTTTTCACCCTCCTTAATTTTGTTGTATCTGTATTGAGAATTCTTCCTTTTTTTGTTATTTTAGTTCTGAACAAAAACAAGTGCACTTAAAGAAGAAAGAAAATGGTAAAGGTTATGCCAATGAAATCCAAATCTTCACAGGTCAAAAAAAATACACTGCCAAATTATTGACTTGTTTGATAAAAGCGTTTGGAGACAAAATGATTTTGGCGTGTTTTTATAAACTTCTTCATGATATTTTACTTTTTGCA
>CM042163.1:6954016-6971516 GCA_023376005.1 Doryteuthis pealeii
GAAATTTTTTTTTAATTTTTTTTTTTTTTTTTTTTCTTTCATTCTTTATTAAATTTCTTATTCCTTTTTATTTATTTTTATTTTGAAATTTTCTTTTTTCATTTTGTGTGTGTGTGACATAACCTGAAGGTTTTGAAACTCTATGCTTGGGAAAAATCTTTCAAAGAACAAGTCATGACAATCCGTAATGAAGAATTAAAAGTCCTCAAAAAACACGCCTACCTCAATGCTGGAACGACTTTGGCTTGGAATTGCACACCTGTCTTTGTAAGTGGAATTATTTTCATTTGTTTTTTTTATTTTTTGAATATTTTAAAAATAAATTGAATTCTTTAAACAATTTTCTGTCTTTTAAAAATACTTTTTTCATTATATCTCACACCCTAATGGGCACCTATGATAGTTCTATACTATAGTCATATTTATTAATGTTTTCGTTGTTTAATACATCTTTTAATTTATCATTTATTTATATATATATATATATATATATATATATATATTATATATATATGAAATAATAAATCGAAGGCAATACAATGCATAAAAAATAAACACAAAAAGATGTTTTATATGTCTAATCGATTTCAAAGCAAAGCTTTATCATCAGAGTGTATTTTCAGAAATGACGTGCTTATGTTTTTTTTATTTGTGTGGTTATAATTTCTCTTCTTATTTCCTTTTCCTCTCCTTTTTTCCTCTCTTTCTTCTTCTCCTCCTTTATGAATGGGCGAATAACTGTAATTTCTTATTTCTCTCTTTTTTTTTTTTTTTAAATTAAAAAAAAGAAAAGAAAAAAAAAAAGAAGAAAAAAAGAGAGAGAAATAAGAAATTACAGTTATTCGCCCATTCATAAAGGAGGAGAAGAAGAAAGAGAGGAAAAAAAGGAGAGGAAAAGGAAATAAGAAGAGAAATTATAACCACACAAATAAAAAAAACATAAGCACGTCATTTCTGAAATTACACTCTGATGATAAAGCTTTGCTTTGAAATCGATTAGACATATAAAACATCTTTTTGTCTTTATTTTTTACGCATTGTATTGCCTTCGAATTTTATCATTTCATAACATACTTAACAATGCTTCAAGCAAATTACCAATTACTTATATATATATATATATATATATATATAAGATAGATAGACACCAACAGATTAAAGGTAGATAGATGAACTGACAGATAGACAGATATTAACAGACTATGGATAGACAGATTGATAACAGACTACAGACAGGCAGAGAGATAGATATGAACACACTATAGTTAGATATATAGACAGATACACAGAAATATAGATACATACAGAATATAAACAGACATACAGATGGACAGAAAGATCAAAAATAGATGAACACACAGATAGACAATAGATTGATAGACATGAACACATTCAAGCTAAATAGACAGATGGACAGATAGAGATATAGATAAATATTAACAGACAAAAAAAAATAGATAGACAGACAGTACTAACAAATTATCGAAAACAAACAGACACAGATGATATTAACAGATTGAAGACAACTAGATAAATCAAAATAGATAAAGACATGGATGTATCACATATATATATATATATATATATATATATATATATATATATATATATATACCAAGCGTGTTGGTAGATCCTTGCGGAGAGAAAAAACCCAGCAGAAAGTTTGATTGTAAAAATTTACTACTAAACATCAACCAGGAAGGAAAAAATTTTTGAAAAAAAGAAAGGACCAAGATATTCGTACCAACAAAAAATAATCTATTGGTATAGTATTTAGCCAAAAGAAAAAACAATTTATATGTATATATATGTATATAAGATATATATATATATTCATATAACCACTAGGAGAAAGCTAATAAGTAAAAAGTGCTCGATACCTAAGTAGAGCCAATAATAAAGATAATCTAATGAGTCAGACGAACCTACTATTAGTTTTGCATAAAGCTCTTCAGGGCTAAAATCCGTCGGATTTTAGCCCTGAAGAGCTTTATGCAAAACTAATAGTAGGTTCGTCTGACTCATTAGATTATCTTTATATATATATATATATATATATATATATATATATATATAAAAACAAAAAGTGATAAGACAAACAGTAATATTTATTTTATGTTATTTCTTTTTTTAATTGTTCTCAACTAGTTTCGACTGTAAGTCATCATCAGGAGAAAATTTATTGTGAAAGAAATTGTTTTTAGAAAGTTTTAAAAGAAGTTTAAGTGTTTGACAACCCACAAAAATTAGGCCCAGAGAAATTTACTAAAAGTGAAAGTTGAATTCGTTTGAAATTTCCTTTGCGGGGCCGGGTTAGCTCAGTCGGTAGAGCATTCGGCTAGAAACCACAAGGTTCCTAGTTCGATACTGGTCCCCGCCAACTCAGCGTATGAGTAGCACAGGGATCTGTGCGGTAAAGTAAGGAGCTGATGGTAGGTGTGGCGCTCCACCTCAGATGCTAAAACAATCTCCTTGGTCTAGCGCTATTGAAAAGGGGATAGACTCCCTCGCTGACTTGCTGATACCGACTTTAGGCCAACCCGTCAACTTTACTACTTTACTTATATGTGAAGAAGTTTTTCAAAAATTGTGTGTGTGTCCAGTTTCGTCAGACATCGGTTACATAATAATCAAGAAAGTCAATTTTCTTGCTTATTATGTAATCGGCTATCTGATGAGACTAAGCTCATTTATTGAGTTACCGGTCAAATAAATTTATGATAGCCAAATGACGTTTTGTTAAGTTTTTCTTCCTTATTGAAAGTCTAAATATTGTTCTGTATATAATTATTTTATTGTTTTACATTCTCTTTCGAATTTGAAATAATCCTTGTATAAATCTATAGGTGTGCATCAACATGAGAGCATGCATTGTGGATATACGGAGGATATAGATGATCCCAAATAGAACTATCCTCAACTTACCTGTCTATTGGATACTTTTACCTTTTTTTATATATATATATATATGTGTGTGTGTGTGTGTGTGTATATATATGTGTGTATATTTTATATTTTTATTTCTATTCTATATTTTCAGGTATCTCTTTTCACATTTGTGGTTTATATTTTGTCCGATGAAAAGAATGTCCTTGATGCCGAGAAAGCCTTTGTTGCTCTTTCTTTGTTTCATATTCTTAGGTTTCCAATGATGATGTTACCAAACATGATTTCCAGCCTTGTTCAGGTAAGACACCAACCTCTGAATAGTAATTAGTCTCTCTCTCTATCTATCTCTTTCTTTCTCTTTCTCTATCTCTCTCTTCTCTCTTTCTCTCTCTCTCTCTCTCTCTCTCTCTCTCTCTCTCTCTCTCTCTCTCTCTCTCTCTCTCTCTCTCTTCTCTCTCTCTCTCTCTCTCTCTTCTCTTTCTCTCTCTCTCTCTCTCTCTCTCTCTCTCTCTCTCTCTCTCTCTCTCTCTCTCTCTCTCTCTCTCTCTCTCTCTCTCTCTCTCTCTCTCTCTCTCTCTCTCTCTTCTCTCTCTCTCTCTCTCTTCTCTCTCTCTTCTCTCTCTTTCTCTCTCTCTCTTCTCTCTCTCTCTCTCTCTCTCTCTCTCTCTCTCTCTCTCTCTCTCTCTCTCTCTTCTCTCTCTCTCTCTCTCTCTCTCTCTCTTTCTCTCTTTCTCTATCCCTCTCTCTCTCTCTATCTCTCTCTTACCTGAATTTGGAACAGGGTCGTAGAGAACATATCTAGCATATAAATATACCAAATTCTTGCTACAAGAACTCTTTGAGTAGTAACCCTTAGAATACATTGTATTCCCTACTGAGAGGTTTCACCACCATCCCATATAGCCCTTTACAACAATATAGCCCAAATCAGGTTGGTAACTAACTGATTGCTCCCCTTTTACATAACATTTAATAAATTCCCAACCAACACAGGTTTCCTTAGTAAGGGTCAGTTTAGCTCGATTTGTAAGAGCATCTGTTCGTTGCTGATCTTCACCAATTCAGCACATGAGTAGGACGGTTTGGATCTGTGCAGTAATGTGAAGGGCTGGTGGCAGGTATTGCACTCCACCTCAGATGCAAATATGATCTCCCTGGTCTAGCGCTAGTGAAAGGGTGATAGACTCTCTCACTGTTCAGCTGATACCAACAATAGGCCTCTCTGTCTATTTTTACTTTTATGAAGTCATTTTCTTGCATTCTAACAAATAGGATTTCAAACATTGAATTATGAATCAAAATAATTTCTTATCTTATTTATTAATCAAATATTGATGACCCATGAATATGCAATTTAAAGCTGTTCTTTCTTTCTTTCTTTCTTTCTTTTCTTCTTTTTTCTTTCTTTCTTCTTCTTCTTCTTCTTCTTTTGTCTCATTCATTTCTTCTTCTTCTTCTTCTTCTTCTTCTTCTTCAAACACATATTAACAGAATGTAGCAACCTAAAACAAATATGAAAAAAATACTACCAAACAACAAATCTAAAACAGATATTCTATCAAATAAACCCAGAAAAACTAATTGTATACATAAAAGAAGCACACATCTACAACAAAATCTAAAAATCTTCCAAAAAAATGAAAACACAAAAATATATGTTTAAAAAAAATCATCTAAAAGTTTCATTCACAAAAAATATGTTAAAAAAAAAAAAAACCTTTAGAAAATTAAACATTATCACCAATTCATTTCAAAAATAGTCGGCATTAAATGACCCATTGAGGTTGATATGCCGTAAAACAAGAACAAATCAAATATTATTATTATTATTATTATTATTATTTATTGTTGATTTTCTAAAACTCTCCAAGGATTAGAAATCCTGAAAGTATCTTTTTTTTGCTTTGCTTTGTGTAAATTATTTATTTGTTCTCTAAAATGAACTCTGGGTGCTCTTACCTAATTGCTTTCTATGTATGGGTTAAACAAAAACTGAGTTTGAAAAAAAATATTAAAAAATACAAATTTTCTTCGCATAAAATGACCCAACAAGGGTTGACATGCCACAATATCCAACCAACCAAAATGAACTCTTCAAATTTTTGCATTTTATTATTGTTAATTCCATTTTTATTTTTATTCTGTTAGGCTAAAGTATCTGTGACTCGAGTCCGTACCTTCTTAACCCATGATGAATTGGATCCATCTGCTGTTGAGCATGGTTCATGTACAGGTGAGGGTAGTGCTTCTTTATTTAACGGGGATGCGTTCTTTCTTTCTCATTAACTTGTCTTTTTGTTTTAGTCAAAATGAAATAAGCAGATTGTAACCAAGAATCTCAATGTTACAAATTAGTCACTGAAAAACAAAAAAAAAATGACTTAGAATTTTGTTGAATAAGAAAAAAAAGTGTCCAAACTTTTTAATGAATAACAAAGAATTTACCTATGAGAAAAATGTTTCATTTCCAAAAATATATTTTCATTTTCTTTTTATGATGATAATGAAATCATTGTGAGGTAGTGGAGCTGATGGTAGGTGTGGCGCTCCACCTCAGACGCCAAAACAATCTCCTTGGTCTAGCGCTATTGAAAAGGGGATAGACTCCCTCGCTGACTGGTTGATACCGACTTTAGGCCGTCCCGTCGACTTTACTTACTACTCCGTGCTCTCCAGAACTGGAGTCTTACCTTCGATTATACACTCATATCCAGGACACATCTATCAATAGGTCTGTGTGCAAAACCAAATGAATAAATTTACTTATTTACTAAAAAAAAAAATTTAAATTAGAGAACAAAGGAAAAAAAAAAAAACACCAAAAAAGAAAAAAAGAGAAAGGAAAACGAAACAAAAGCTAGGTATATAAATTTTTCTATTGACGGTTTTTATTTATTTTTTTTTTTTATTCTGAATTTTGACATGGCAACAAACTTGGAACACATTGACCGGATGACAGACAATATTAGATACATTTGTTCTCAACAAACATTTTTTTAAAAAAAAAAAAGAGAAAATAATAAATTACAGTTATTCGCCTATTTCATTCATAAAGGAGGAGAAGAAGAAAGAGGAAAAAAAGGAGAGGAAAAGGAAATAAGAAGAGAAATTATAACCACACAAAGAAAAACATAAGCACATCCATTTCTGATACGAAACTCTGATGAAGTTTATGCTTCGAAATCGATAAGACAAAAATAACATCTTTTTATTTTTATTTTTCATACGCATTGTATTGGCCTTCAAAATATTAATATATTATAAAAAGAATAATTCTAATCCCTCCCTCCAGTTTTGTTTTTTTGTTTTTTTTGGTGGGGGAGGGTATGTAAAAAAAAAAAAAATGTTTTTTATCCAAAAAATCTAGATATAATAAAATGATAATTAAGTTATTGTGTTGAGTGCTCGAATGCTCTACAATTCATCAAAAGTGCATGTATAGTAAACGGAATAATGTACAAATGTCAGGAAAATGAATAGTATCTTGTCATGATATACATGGGTGTGTCTGTGTGTGTGTGAATGGAAAGGGGATATCAGGTAATTGTGCTAGTGAATTACAGGAAGCATGGAGATTTTGAAGGATGCTGTGTCTTGACAGCTAACAACTGATGCAGGTAGTTTGTTCCATGTTTCAACAACTCTAAGCGAGAAAAGATGTTTCCAAGAAAGTCATAGGAGCTGTGCTGTTTTCTGACTTTGTACACATGCCCACGTGTGTTGGACACTTTTTTTATTTATTTATTCTTTATTTGACTTGAAATGAAAATCTAATGAACTTTTATTATTTGATTATTTTTAGATGGTGAAGCCGTTGTTATTGATCATGGAACATTTAAATGGGACAAAGATGAAACAACCATTTTAAAAGAGTGAGTAGTTGTTTTAGGGGTTTTTTGTTTTGTTTTTTTAAGATATGAAAAGTTATGTGATACTGTGGTTGAAGACGAACATGGTCAGAATAAATAAATAAATAAGAAAGAGAAATAAGTTAAGGTCCGGCATAAGTAAAAGGGGTGGGTGGCTGACCTTTTTACGAATCCAAAGATTAGGTCGTAAAGTTTAAAGAGACCTGTATGCCACCATGAAATGGGACCACTTGGTGATAATATCTTAGGCACCCAGGTATTAAAAGCAAAAAGGATTTTTTAGGAGAATTCTCTTTGAAAAAAATTAATGATCAACATATTGAAGACGGATTGTCTGGAAAAATATTTGAGTACTTTAATTTTAAGGATTAATGGCGTCTAGAAGTCGGCGATTTATTTAAGTGCTGGCCATTTGTGTGGTCCGGAGAAGATGGTTTGGGGAAGGGGAATTTGACATAAATACAACTAAACTCGAGCCCTAAGTTAGTTACAACTCGGCCGTTGAAGTGTCAAGATCGCCGGTAGGGA
The DNA here is from genome assembly GCA_023376005.1 of Doryteuthis pealeii. NCBI lineage: Eukaryota > Metazoa > Mollusca > Cephalopoda > Myopsida > Loliginidae > Doryteuthis > Doryteuthis pealeii. The sequence continues at coordinate 6,961,303 of CM042163.1, forward strand.
TAGACAGTAGCAGCCAGCGAGTATCAACACACCCTTCTTCCATGTGTCTTGTTTACACTTGTTGTTTTGTTTTGTTTTTAATCCTTGTGAGCCTGTTTTTCTGACTCGTGCCTTAAATTCGGCCAGCACATAATTCACAACGTTGGGATCTAGACAAGTACATCGAAAGAGCAGAGTACAGAACAGGTCTTCTCACAGTTCTTTTAAAGTTGTTTATTTTTATTATTCTTGTATTTTGTCTTTTATCTGCTTTTTATTAAGTTTTTCATTGGCGAAGTTTCAATCCTGGCGTACTGGGGAGTGTGGAGTCCCCTTCATAGCCATTACTACCAGGCCCACTCTGACCCAGGGTTCCATCTATGGGTTGAATAGAAAATTAGTTTAAAAACTTGTTTTTAAAAAAGTTAAGTAAAAAAAAAAAATGAATAAAACAAAATAACCCAACAAGGGCTGACATGCTGTAAAATTGTTGTAACCTAACAAAGGTTACTAAATGAGAAATAACCAAATGGAAGTTGGAAATGAAATAGAATCTTTATAACATTAACAAAATATAATACTTGCCAGCAGTGTGGAGAAAGCTAAACTATTGCTAGTGGTATAAGACTACTCAGTCAGTATAATACTTCCATATTTATGAGGATTGGGACATACCAATTAATGTTTATAGGTAGGGTATATGAGGATTGGGACGTACCAATTAATGTTTATAGGTAGGTATTATGGGATTGTACCAATTAATGTTATAGGTAGGGTATATGAGGATTGGGACCAATTAATGTTTATAGGTAGGGCATATACAAAAAATCCAACCTATGAATAACAAACATTAGTTTTAACTAATTTCTTCTCTGAGTACAAAACATTTGATCAAATATTGAAAGAAAATTAGGCATTGTCAAAACATTTTTCAGTGTATTTATTTTATTTATTATCTCTTTTTTTTTTTTTTTTAGCATCCAGTTGAAAATTCCAACTGGTTCGTTAATTGCAGTTGTTGGTGTGGTTGGATCTGGCAAGTCTTCTCTTATTTCTGCAATCCTTGGGGAAATGGAAAAGAAGATGGTTCTGTAAAAGTTGAGGTTGGTTTACAATTTTTTTCCTCGTATCACAATTTCAAATCTCAAAGATTTCTCTTCTGGGGTGGTGGGGTTGCTGCTGGAGTGGGGGTGGGTATGTATGTATTTGGTTTATTTTCATGTAAGGTCAAATCTGTAGGACACCTGGTGAGAATCAAACTCTCCATATATTCATAAATGATCTGCTATACTACAAGGTTGGGTTGAAAAGTCCATAGGCTGACATCATATCCACTATTGATGGCCTTTTTGGTCAATGAGATCCAAGCACTGCAACACCAATGGAATAAGTATGTAAATTACATGGAGGACTGTTGAAAGATAAACCTTATTTGGTCACATTCTATGAGAGTACCTTGGTCAGCCTATGAACTTTTCAGCTGACCCTTGTATTTTGCTAACCATTACCTGTAGTGACAAAAATTGAAATTTTGACATTTTTAACTGAATGCTTAGATATTTAAATTTTTTTTATTTCAGTAAACTAAAAAATCCTTTTAAATATGTATTAATTTTTTGCTGAAAATAAAGTTAACTTTCAAAAATGATTTAATTAAAAGGATAAGAATCCTTATGAGGATGGGACATACCAATTAATGTTTATAGTAGGGTATATAAGGATTGGGACGTACCATTAATGTTTATAGGTAGGGTATATAAGGATTGGACGTACCATTAATGTTTATAGGTAGGGTATATAAGGATTGGACTACCCATAATGTTTATAGGTAGGGTATATAAGGATTTGGACGTACCATTAATGTTTATAGGTGGGTATATAAGGATTGGACGTACCATTAATGTTTATAGGTAGGGTATATAAGGATTGGGACGTACCAATTAATGTTTATAGATTATTAATTACTCATTTATGAAAAAGCAATAAAAAAGTTGTATTGCGTTCCAAAGTCCTGTCACCCCTACATATCTTATTATAATGGAGATTGTGTGTTTTTCTGTCTGTAACCGAAACTATATTACTACTAAAGTCACAATTCTCTTAGTTATTGACATCACATTCTCCATGATTTTATTTTTATCTAAACCTCAATTATTAATAAAATTGTCTTACATTATTAATACTGTTAACTATGTCTACATACTAACAACATGCATTATATTTATATATACAACAAAATAGCGCTTTCAATGTGAACGGGAAGGCTAATTTGCATATATATTAAAAATCGAATTAATAAAATATGTGCTTAGTATTATTGATTTCTAACTGTTTGGTTTTATTTTAATGAATATAAGCAAAAATCTCTTCAATGAATCTTAAATGAAATCCATTAACAAGATAAAATAAGTGTCATTTTATTCTTTACTTCCTCTTATAACTAAATACTTAAATTAGAAAAGATAACAATGAAAGACGAGAGTGATGGAAGAGTAAGTTTTAGTTGTTCCATTTTTTATTATACTCCCTCTGTTTCAAATCTTTTTATCTGTATTCTTATTTAGTTTCATTAGCCTTTCTAATTTAATACAATATTTTATTACATTAAAACTTAAAGTGTGCATATATTTGCTAGTTGTTTTAACTTTCATTATATTTTGTTTCAATAATATGTTATATAATTATTTAGCCTCTAAAAAAAACCTTTAGAAATTAATTCCTTTTCTAGAATTTCAGGTTGCATTATGTAATTATTTTACCTTTTTAAAAGAAATTTGTAGGGCGCGTGAAAAGACTTTCAGACAACCTTTTAGAAAAATTGTCATATAGTACTGAAATAATAGAATGAAATGGTCTGCTTTCCTCTAAAATTTATCTGACAAAACCTTTGAAGAGAGAAACGAGATCTCACAGGACTTCAACCTAACTATTGCTAATTACTCTGTTCACCTTGTATCTGTGCTTAGTAAACCTTTTCCCCTGTCCCTAATTCTTGTTGTGTTTCTTTCTATTATTTCTCTGTTAATTCTTGATATTTGATTTACAACAGCTTCCACTACAAATCTTTTAATATTTTTATTTTTTTTAGATTTAATATGAAAAAAAAAAGACATTAGCAGTCATTTTGAATATCCTTTTTCTGAATTCTTTTTCTTTTTTCTCCTGAATGTTATTTTCTTTGTTTTAGGGTTCTGTTGCATACGTCCCCCAACAGGCTTGGATTCAGAATAAAACTTTACAAGATAATGTTTTGTTAGGCAAACGACTTTCCCAATCCTTCTACCAAAAAACCATCGAAGCGTGTGCATTGTTGACTGATTTACAGATTTTACCTGCGGGTGATCAAACGGAAATTGGAGAAAAGGTGGGTACATTTGTTTGGTTTTTGTTTGTTTTGTGGGTTTTTTTTGGAGGGGGGAGTGAGAAAAAAGTAAATTTATTTTTTGTCAATGAAATTTGTAAAGATGAACCTGTGTGACAAGATTTAAAAAAATCATCAGTAATTTATGAGGAAGTGCGTCTCGGTCTCCTGCCGCAGAAATTGCTACCCGGTGACTATTAAAATAACGTCCCCAGCTATGTCGGTGTTACTTGAAAGAAAACAACCAACTTAGGGCGTTAAATGTATTTTAGAGGGGGGGGGGCTTCTCTTTTTTGGCGTAATTCTTATTTATTTATCGTAATTTGTCGTAATTCTTGTTCATTTATAGAAATTTGTCATAATTCTTGTTTAGATATGAAGATGGATATATAGTTTGGAATAGATAGATAGATAAACAAACAAAATTAGATAGATATGAACAAATGGAGATAGATAGATATTTTTCTACAAGTAAATGTATTTGTGGGGTGTCGCTTCTTTTTTGTCGTAATTCTTGTTTATTTAAACTAAAAACAAGACATTAAACAAACATGAATAAAAGAAAATCTGAGACGACATAGCTGGAGAAGTTATTTTAATAGTCACCGTGTAGCAATTTCTGAGGCAGGAGACCGGGACGCACTTCCTCAAAAATTACCAAATCATCTATATTTTTTCAGTATTTAGACCAGGTTTAAAAAGAAAAATTAAAAGTTGGAATTCTTTGCGGGGGGGGGGGGGTCGAAATGAGGTCAGACCACCCAAATTTGGTATCTGACCCATGTCTTTAGAGTAAGTTAAAGAATTTGCCTAGAAGCAGAACGACCAAGATAGAAATGACTAAAATTGATCAAGGGGATAAAATTCACCCTAAAAACGGTGACGAAAGTTTAGAGCTTCTCTATTCTTTATTACATTTACCGATTCCATAGAAACCCATATAGATGCTAAGTCCTAAATCCTTGTTCGACTTGGTGACTTTACCGAGTTTGGCTGTGATACTATGGTTGAAGACGAACAATGGTCAGGATAAATAAATGAATAAGAAAGGGAATAGGTTAAAGCCAGGCATAAGTAAAAGGGGTGGGTGGTTGACCTTTTTACGAATCCAAAGATTAGGTCGTAAAGTTTAGAGACCTGTATGACCACCATGAAATGGGACCACTTGATGATAATATGTTAGGCACCCAGGTATTAAAAGCAAAAGGGATTTTTAGGAGAAATTCTCTTTTGAAAAAAAATTAATGATCAACGTATTGAAGACGTAGTGTCTGAAAAAATATTTAAGTACTTTAATTTTAAGGGTTAATGACGACTAGAAGTCTGCGATTCGATTTAAGTACTGGCCATCTGTGTGGTCCGGAGAAGATGGTTGGGGAAGGGGAATTTGACATAAATACAACTGAACTCTAGCACTAAGGCAGTTAGAACTCGGCCCGTAAGCTGTTAAGATCGCCAGTAGGGATAGCCAGTAGCAGACAGTTGGATAGACAAGGGAAGTATCAAACACACCCTTCTTTCATCCGCGTCTTGTTTACAAAACATCCTTCTGAGCCTGTTTCTGTCTCGTGCAAATACGGCCAGTGCAGAGTGTTACAACGTTTGGGGTCTAGACATCGTGCATTGAGAGTGCAGAGTGCAGAACAGGTAGTTCCACACACCAGATACAAACAATAACTCGGATTTTTATTGCTGAGCTGAGTTCATCATAAAGGGACTTAAGGATGACTCTATCAGTGGTCTGCCCTGTCGGCTGGGGCGTTAGAATGCGCCTCTGCAGAGGGGTAAGACTCCCCCAATGGGGCCACCTGTTGGCCGTGGGTGGCGACCCGTGATGCTTAAGGATAGAGCCCAGGTGGATGAGCAGTTCATGACATGCAATACTCCACTTTGGCCCTATCTTAGGTTAGACGGGCGGTCGGAGAGGCTCCCTCCGATCAATCGACTGGTCACGTCAAGCCCTAGCACCTATATGATTTTCCCAACCCTATTGCCTTTATGGCAAGTCCCAACCCCTTTTTTATCATATGAGTGCTAGAAGGCGGTGGCTGTGGGTCTACATGTCCTGGGAATGACGTTAAACTTTATCTGATGGTGAGGTTCCAGTTTTGGAGGTTTGGGGAATGTGGAGCACCCCTTCATCACCATTGCCCCCTGGTCCACTCTGACCCGGAGTGGTAGTACCTGTTAGGGTCTCATCTATGGGTTAAATAGAAAAATTGTATTATCCATTAAGAATTGATTTATTTCAAAATTTTATCGGCATTAAATGACCCACTGAGGTTGATATGCCGTAAAACAAAACAAACCAAACAAACAAATCCGTTAATGAAAAACTGACATATTTACAATTATGTCCAATAGCCTGTGTCCTATTAGAAAGCTCAAACCATAGTAGATTGTATGTTTCACTCGAGCGGATGCATGCTCTGATTGAATAGCTATCTTGGTTTTCTTGGATGTACACAATGTCAATGTTTATAGTGCTTGCTGTCTTCTCCTAATGTTATTCCAGGTCATAATGACAATTTAATCAGGAGACGGCATTGCCCAAGTGTTATTGACATAGTGTCTTTGGTGATGAAGGTTAAACATTGTATAGGGTAACTTCCATATGCAGTTGTCAATTCACACTCATATTTGTACAGGGGCACAATTCTGTCAGCGAGTTATAACATCATGTGTTTGTTTTTTCTAAAAATATTTATTTCATACTGTCGGATTCATTTCCATTCACATTTTCATACTGTCTTTTGAAAAAACAAAAATACTTGGATTTCTACATCTTTCCGGAGATTAATGTGGTCTACAGTGGCTGGAATCTTGAACTTTTTGATACTTCTTTATACAGTTTTTATTCATATTTAAATCAAACTCTTTTGAGTTTTCTTTGTGGATTATAATGCTTCTGATTTAATAAAATAAAATAAAATTTATTTTATTTTATTTTATTTTCTAAACAGAATATGCATTTTCAAAACTTTAAAAAAAAAAAAAAAATTCCAGCTCCGAACTCGATTGTTTCGTTTGTACCACTTTTTGTTTTGTAACTGTTTACTCACACCGTCTCTCTATCAAACACATCTCGCTCTTGATGAAGACCACTTTAATAAAGGTCGAAACAGATTTCTGTCAGTGAATTATAACATCATTTGTTTGTTTTTTCTAAAAAATTATTTATTTCATACTGTCGGATTCACTTCCATTCACTTTTTCATACAATATTTATATACAGATGAAATTCTGTTAAATAATTCATCCAATAGTTCCATAAAATACCCAATCAATTTCTTCATTTTACCATTATTTCTGAAATCCTTCAATGTTTGAATGTTTTATACTATTGTATTTATGGATTAGAAAATTAAATTTCTTTTTCTTTTTAATAGATTTAATTATTTTCTTTTCTTTCTTTTTTAAGGGAATCAACTTGAGTGGAGGTCAGAAACAAAGAGTAAGTCTGGCTCGTGCCGTATATCAAGGTGCTGATATCTATTTATTAGATGATCCACTCAGTGCTGTTGATTCCCATGTGGGTAAACATTTATTTGATAAAGTCATTGGGCCTACAGGAATGCTTGCAGGGAAGGTTAGTACTTTGTTGTATTTCTTCTTTGTTGAAATTATTAAAAGAAAATACAAAATGTTGATTTGATGAGGTTTTATTTTTTTGGTTTGAGAAAATTAGGCTTTTACATCAAGTTGTAACTAAGCTTGGTTGTAACCTCTTAAACTTTGTGTGGATCCAGGAGCTGGAGGCTGTGTGAAGTTCACTGTTGATTCTTGTGGAAAGCTGGTCTGTCCCTTATGGCGCCTAGTCGTCAACTGCTTTCTCCCACGTGTCTCTTTCAGTGACTCCTTACAATTACTACTATCTACCTCCTACTCCTACCTCTCATCTTCCCATTTAAAAGAAATGGTTCCTTATTTTACCGCCCAAATTTGAATTCTTGGCGCCAGTGTGTCTACATTTTTCTATTTTTAGAACACTAGCCAAACGCCATTTTATCAACCATAACAACTTTATTCATTTAAATATTTTAGATTTAGGGGTTTTTTGTTTGTTTTTTTTGTTTTTTTGTTTGTTTTGTTTTTGTTTTGTTTTTGTCATTTTTCAATGTATTTTCAATAGATTAAGCAATTGCATTTCACTATTTTTTTCATTTTCCTCTTTTTCTTCCCCCCCCCCCCCCCCATTCATCCCTTGCTAAACTCTCTGCAAAAAATTTCTTACCAAGATTTGAAACCCCGTTGTTGTTGTTGGGGCTTAGAATATGTAATAAAAAGCATATAAAAGAAAAAAAATACAAATAAAAATGAATGTGATATAAAGATAAAACAAATGAAACTCCTCTTACCTCGGGCTTGGAAAAGAAATGGCGCCCGAAGGTTAAGTTTCTTTTATAAGAGTACAGACCAGAAGTGAGGTGGCTTGTAGGAGAGGAGTGGAGTAATAAATGAGCCGAATTTCTTGGCAGTGGGGTGAGCGACGTGTTGGCAAACAGACGGTGAGCGACGTGTTGGCGAACAGACTGTAAGCGAATTGATTGCGAGCAGACAGAAAAATTTTTTGAGTAGAGATTTCACAATGAACTTGCGAACAAGAATAAAAGATAAAATAAATATACAAAAATGATTTTTATTAATCTACATGTGAATATTGAGAAGAGATTTATTTTAAACTTTTTTCAATCCCGGACAACTTGTCCAAGGGTATTAGTGCTATGTGAAATGCAAATAGCCTCATCCGGTTTGCCGTCCAATTTCCCACAATGATAACCATTACACAACGAGCGCCTCCACAATTTGTGCATAAGTTTGGGATTTGTCATTATTTTATGCTGTTACTGGTACTATAATTACTTTGAGAGGAGATGGGCATGACTAAATAACCTTCCTATTGTTCTGAGAGATGCCATGAAAGGGGACATAACTCTGCATCGTATCTAAAAAGTTCTGGGATATGACAATGATTTGTGTAAAAAAAAAAAATTTTTTTTTTTTTTCATCTATATATTAATATTCGCGTTCCTTAATCTTCCAATCGTTATCATTTTGCAACACCATCTGGTCAAAAATGAAACCGTCCAAATCATCCAGATGAAATGCAAAAATGTAAATCCTGATTATCTGGTATTGTGTATCCACCGAATTCGTTTTTCTTATGAATGTTGTCACCTCAGCTAGTAATGGACCATTCTGTTTTTATTAGAAAGAAAGGAAGGTAAGAAAAAGTACATGCTACACAGAAAAAATATAAGAAAAAAAGAGTAGGGGAATGATAGAGGGGGTGAGCGCGCAGAAGCAATAACATTAATATGTTTCAATCAAACCTAATGAAAAGATGGAAAGAAAGAAAAAAAAGTGAGAGTTAAATCAAGATTATTTTAGTTTTTACATATTGAACTATTTAGCGATAGCTCTTAAGTAAACATATCAAATGTTGTAATAGATCATCATAAAAAAAGTAAAATCGACGGGGCGGCCTAAAGTCTGTATCAGCGAGGGAGTCTATCCCCTTTTCAATAGCGCTAGACCAAGGGGATTGTATTTGCATCCGAAGTGGAGCACCGCACCTACCATCAGCTCCTTACTTTACCGCACAGATCCCTGTGCTATTCATAACGATGAGTTGTCGAGGACCGGTATCAAACTAGGAACCTTGTGGTTTCTAGCCGAACACTCTACCGACTGAGCTGGTATATTCACAGGTCCTGCTAATAAACTTAAATTCATTAATCTTTTAAATAAATTTGTTAAAATAAAGTTGGATTGCATCATTTAAAAATATGATTTGAAATATGGTTGCAGACGAGTTATCCCCCCTTAATTGTAAAGTATTTTACGCAGAGACAGATCTTGTAATAGAACAGCCCTATTGAAATGTTATATCGTAAAATAGGGGCACTCATTGTATAATGGTAATTGTCCAAGGAAATGGGCATGTCAACCAGAGTTCAAATCCTGCACAAGGCTGTGTTATATTTTTTTCTCTTCTAGGCTGATAAATACAATATTATTGTATTCATTTTTCTAAACGTTTCTAGAAATCAAATATGCTTCTTTTTATTTTCTTGTTGATCTGCTAAGAATTTACTATGTTTTTCAGTGTTTAAGACATTTCTGCTGTTTTAATACTTTGTTAAAGTATTATTGTTGTATACTCTCTTTACTTCTATTCTTCTTCTGCTCATCTTGGGTATCTTACGTTCTTCTTCTAGCGTCTGGACTTCGTCTTGGGGACTTCGTGTCCGGTCTTCCATTGGGGATTTCTCTTTATCAGAAGCCCTGTGTCATTGGTAGTTTTTAGATAATAACCCAAGACTTCGATTTGCTTTAGATCATATTTTATTCCGAAATCCCCACCAGACTACCTGCGCAGATTGAGTCGGCCTTGTGCTTAACACAACTTACCACTTTCGTGGTTTGGCCGATACTGACTAAACTTTCTTTCTAATCTAAACCAGAAGAGGGTCTTCTCCACCGATTCTCACAGTATCCACTGGAAGGATCAGGATGAGGTCATGCCATGTCACTCAATCCTTCAAGGCCGCCGGCTGCAACTTATAACAGCCATTTTGGTTTCTACACTACTGTAAATAAGTGTTAGGATACTAACAATTATGTAACATTATAACGGATGACAAATATTAACCAGTGGGCAGTGCAATGGATAAAGTAACAGGAAAGCGAATATTACACTGACAGAATAACAGATAACCATAGTCTCAAATGTACAGTGAGCTCATATTGAGACAAACTTCCTGGAGCTCAGTAGTAGTGCCTGTTTTTATAAAGCCACAGCCACAAACGATTGGCTACAGAAGGGATATGGCATATGATGGGGTGAAGAATCTGCATTCTCAGCACTTAA
>CM042163.1:6976516-7004091 GCA_023376005.1 Doryteuthis pealeii
CAGGCCACTGTAACCTCGGGTCTTGTTTAGGTGTTTCTTATTTACCTTAAAATAAAGTCATCATCAAATAATAACCTTGAGTTCAAACATCGTTTCGAACCTAAAACTATTATTACCACTAGTTTAAGGGTGCTCCAAGCCGCATTAAATGCCATCAGACTTATTGATATAAAAGTGATTCTTTCATTTTAATTTTGGTTATTTCCTATAACGCTAACCTAAAAAATGTTAAGTATCTGGCCGCCATCCTTAGTTCCAAATGTAGTGAATAAGTAAGCAAGCCAATAAGAATCCGGTGTTATATTATTCTTTGTAAGTCCGACATCTAAGAGAATCCAAATGTGAATGACATAAGTTCAGAATGGGGCCTCTATTAATGCAGCAGCTGCAGTGCCAGTGATTGGACAATAGGAATCCTTCTCAGGTCACGTGCTTATAGGCCAGTCTATAAATAGAAGTGACCATTTGCCGCATGCCTTATATCACAAAATCCAACACGCCCCCTTTTTTTATATATCGGCTATTTTATTCAACAATATTAAATCCCTCCATTGAGGAAATTTACAATTTACCATTTGCCGCATGCCTTATATCACAAAATCCAACAAAAAAAGGGGAACCACTCTGATTGACTGATAAATTATTTATTTATTTATTTATTCATATACTAGGAAAAAAGAATACGGTTTTAGGGTTAGTTTAATGGGAAAATAATGGGTAGATTAATTAACTAAGTGATGATTCGCTGCTCCTGTGGAAAATGCAGCAAACAAGAGTATCTCCTTCCTCTGACCGGGATATGCATATGGGGTTTGGGGACCTCTGATTAATTATTTATTTATTTATTTATTCATATACTAGGAAAAAAAGAATACGGTTTTAGGGTTAGTTTAATGGGAAAATAATAGGTAGATCAATTAACAGATAAAATTCATTCAGAGTGGTTCCCCTTTTTAGGTTGGAGTTATAGGAAATAACCTTATTTTTTTCTATATCTAATTATACATACCACAATAAAAATGAGGACAACAGTCCAAAATATCAAAATTATTCAGCCTCATTCAGGATTTGAACTCTGGTCACCATGTCCATTGCACCACAATTGTCATTGTAAGCTGGTTGCCTTTTTTGTGCAAGATAAATAAAAACTTAGTAAATAACCCAAAATAGTGAAAATCTGTGGCATACACATCCACCCATTTCACAAGGATCTACAGGAAGTGATGAAATATTGTTAAGACTTTATGTTGAGACAGATGTATATTAGGTCTCTCTCTTTGGCTTATATGTAATAAAATAATTTGATGGTTAAAAATTCCCCCCCTCCAATTTCATTAATTACATTAGGCATTATAGAATGAACAGGTTTATTATGGGTTGGTTGTTTTGTTTTACAGCATATCAACCCTTTTCAAGTCACTTAATGCCAAATCAAGCCATTTTGATAAACAAAGGACTCGTGTTGCTTAAGTGGTCACCCAATTAAGTATTGAACAGTCTGATCGCTGCTTAACTTTGGTGATCTAGCAGGGACCAGTGTTTAATATGATTTGACTATAGTGATTATTATGGGAGAAAATGGTTTTAAAAAAAAAAAAAGCAAAAAGGCTATTACAGAATATGGGCTTAAAAAAAAAATGTTGTGATAAATAATAAAAAAAACTTTTTGCCTTTCTATCTAATTCTGTGGGGCATGGAATCTTTCAAACTATCCCATAGTTTCAGATTTCTTTTAATTCAGATTTTTTTTTTAATTTACTGACCAAAATATCTTCATTTCAGGATTAGGTTGAATGAACAACTAAAATAATTAATATTATCTGAGTTATTCGGACTATTGTCCCCATCTTCATTGTTATTTGTACAACATTTCGGACGATATACCCTCCAGCCTTCTTCAGGTATTTCAGGTTAGGTTTAAAGTTCCATGATGGCTCCCGAATACGACAAGAAGGTTCCTGAGTCCGACAAGAAATACCTGAAGAAGGCCAGAGGGTATATCGGCCGAAACGTTGTACAAATAACAATGAAGATGGGGACAATAGTCCGAATAACGCAGATAATACTAATCTTCAAGCCTCATCTCAAACATTCAGAGAAATAAAATAATTAACCTCTTTCTTCTTCCAATCTTTCTTTCTTGTTTCTATCTGAATGCAGACAATTTTCCAAGGAAAAGGTTATTCACTTATCGCAAAGTACCATCTCTGTATCATCACAACATCATTTAAAATCTATGTCCTCGTTGATCTCAGTCAATTCCCAAAAATCAGTGACACAAAAAGGAACAGAAGAAAAAGAATCAACACCAAAAGATAAATTGATTCAGACAGAAACGGCAATGACAGGAAATGTAAGTTATTATTTATATATCATTTATATACAACTAAAAAGAATCTTTTAAAAGACAACTGCACAACAAAATGTAAATATGAATGTGCATTAAATATGATTCCCTAACCTCTAGGCATAAAATAACCATAGATGTTTTGACATGCCATTAAAATAAATCCTTTTCATTTATTAATTTTTAGAAAAAATTTAAAGTTTTCGAAATTTTTTTTTTTTTTTTTTTTCCCCCCCCAATTCTAAATTTTTTATATCCTTTTTAAAAAAAAATTTTTGAAGTGAATTTTTTTTTTTTTTTTTTTTTTTTTTTTTTTTTAAAATATCATTTAATGTATAGATGCACATGCATTAAAATGGGGAAAAAAATAATTGAGTTCAATTTTTCAGACCATATGACCTTTTGATTTCGATTCGTGGGGACATTTTTTTCATTTGCACCGTCAAAATCCGGTTAATTGTTAACAGACGATTTTTAGGGGTTTTTTTTTTGGGGGGGGGGGTAATTATAAAACTAACCCCCCTAACCAACAACCGGATTTTTACGGTTTAAATGCGAAAAGTGTCCCCACGAGTCGAAATCGCAAAAGGTCATATGGTCCAATTTTTCTTCCTTGTTTAGTCATCTTAAAAACTATCAAGTCATTAATACGATTTTTCTTTTTCCTTCCCATCTCTTTCTCTCACCCATTTTTCCTAACAGGTTAGATTTGCTGTATTTTCCGCTTATGCCAAAGCAGTTGGTCTAAGAAATGTCATCTTCACCGTAATCTTCTTTTTGACGGTTGGAGCGCTGAATATTTATTCTAATATTTGGTTGAGTGAATGGAGTAATGATGCTTTGTTGATTACCCAGAATGGAACCATTGACACGGCACAACGGGATTTACGACTTGGGGTTTATGGAGCTATTGGATTAACAGAAAGTAAGTGAATGGTGGTGTTATTTGAAATTCTCTCACATGAGTCCCCCTCTTATCTTTATTTTATGAATTATCTCCCAAGAAATATTTGTGTATAAGTCAGTAATTGACCTTTGACCCAAGAAATCATAAAAGTTTTTAGTTTTTTTTTTTAAAAAAGAAAGAAAGAAGCAAAGAACAAATTTGGCTGAGAAATTTCCACATTTCATAGAATATAAAGAATATTTGAATATTTCTCTGAATTTTATTAGATGAGGCCTTATTTGGATTACTCGGACCATTGTCTTCATCTCTATGGTTATAGCGGCTGATGTTGTAGCAAGTTGGGTATATTATCCTGACTTTTGTGAACTAGAACTACTATATTAGAAAAAGAGGAAGAAGGAAATAAATAAGAGATGATAAAGGTTTTAAAAAGAGTAATGAACACAAAACAGGATGAACGATGGTTTGACCGCAGCGTGACCCCGATTGGAGAATTGAGTGTCAACCGGAAGTTTCGGGTGTTGACCGGAAGTCACTTGGTGACGTGGAACGACGAAGAAAAGGACGAGTCTCTTTTTTGCTTTCCGACGCGTGGGGGAACGGACGGCTCTTTGGGGTCACAGTAATCAAGTAGTGTTCTCTCTCTCTTTCTCTCTGCCTTTCCTCCTCTCCGATACAGCCCACGAGACAAACCTACCCTGGCTAGCAGTTGTGACTACATATTTCTCGCGTTGTAATTTTTATCACTTGTACTGTGACCAGATATACGTCAACATTACAGATATCGTTTTAGTGCCCGGAAAAAAGGGACAACGGTACAATGTGCCCTCCAGCCCCCTTCAGGTATTTCCTGTCGGACTCGGGAGCTTTCTCGAACTTATATGAGGCTTGATAATTTACATTATTTGGATTTTGGGGCTATTGTTCTCATCATTTTGGCCAATATCCTCTCCGGCCTTCTTCAGGTGTTTCTTATCAAACTTGGGAGCTTTCATGAATACTTAACATAGCTTAACACTTCTACCCATGTGGATTAAATAAAGGGTTCCATTCAAAGTTCTGTGAAGGCTCCCAATTATGACAAGAAACACTTAAAGAAGGCAGGAGGGTACATCAGCTAAACACCTTGTGTATATAACAATAAAGATGAGGACAATTGTCTGAAAAATCCAAATCATACAAATTTTCATTCATTTATTAAAGTTGATCGAGATAGTCCTACTCTAAGCCATTTTCATTGTTGTTGGTCACCTAAAAGTTTTGTCTTTACAAACTTATACACAGGTATATTAAATATTCACACGAGTATCTCCATCTTTATTATTTATCATATTTTAGTTGATATGTTCTCCAACCATCCTCAGGTTTCTTTTGTATACAATAAGGGAATCCTTAAGTGCATCTCTCTTCAAATCTCTCACCACTTCAGTTGGAATTATAAATGTTATAAACCATTGAATCCAGTTGGAAAACAGATGAGGGGGGGGGAGTAAGAAGGGTGAGGAAAATTAGACAACACTTAATGAATATTAGATGCTATAGACACCTGAAGAAGGTTGGAGAACATACCAGATGAAACACTGTGGTAAAAATAAATGTGAGATGAGATTTTGAATAAATCAAAGAAAAACTGAAACTTATTTATATTTTTTTCTCTTTTTTTCTTTCTCTTTTTTTTTTCTTTTTAAACCTTTTTTTTTTTTTTCTCCTTCAATTTTTCTCTTTCTTCCTTTTATTTTCTTCTTTTTTTTTTTTACTTATATCTTTATATTTTTTCCTTTTTTTTTTTTTTTTTGTTTCTTTTTCCTTTTTAATTCCCTTTTTGCTTTTCCTTTTTTTTTTTTTTTTTTGTTCTGCCCTGATTTTTTTCTTTTCTTTTTTCCTTTTTTCTTCCCTTTTTTTCTTTTTCTTATTTTTTCTTCTTTTTTTTTTTTTTTTTTCCATTTTTATTCCCTTATTTTTCCTTTTTTTTTTTTCCCTTTTTATTCTATTTTTTTCCTTTTTTCATTCCCATTATTTTTTTTTTTTCCTTTTTTTATTCCATTTTTTTTCTTTCTTTCCTGTCCTGTCCTGTCCTGTCCTGTATTATCCAGACTGAGATTCTAATGTTGCTACAAATATTAACAAATAATCCACAATGACAAGCCAACTTTTTTTTCAATACAAATGCATTAAGACTTCTGTTTTTTTTCTAAACATTAAGATATAATCAATATCCTATTATTATTATCATGGGATTCAGTAACTTTTCTGAATAGACACAAATACGCAATGTCTTCTACTAATTGTGTTCTGCTTTGTGGCCATCTTGTTTGTCTTTAACCTTCTTGCCACCACTGGCATTCAATGTACATTAAAATAATGCTTGCTTTTACTGATAGATGGAACCACTTTATTTCTTTAGCCCCCCCCCCCCTTTATTAAATCCAATGAGAACTGAACTTAGAAATCCTATGTATAAATATATATAGATGATTATTTAAATTTCTCCAGGTATAGATAGTACTCTTTAATGTTAGCCAAAAAGTACTGCAGTGTGATGCGTTGATTTTAGGCAAGGCAAGATATTGACCAGATATTAGATTTTAAGCAGAAGTTCTGAACAAACAAAGAACAATGTTCATTATATAAGTTAAACCTAATGAGTCAGATATACCTACTAAAAGATTCACTTAGTGCTCTTCAAGGCAAAGATTCGCTCTACTTAGGTATTGAGCACTTTTTAGCTTTAGAATATCCTGGCGTTTATTTATATATATATATATATATATATATATATATATATATATATATAAATTGTTTTTTCTTTTGGCCAAGTATTATAGTATCAACCTATTTTCGATTGGTTCAACCATCTTGGTCTTTTCTTACTTTTTTTTTTTTTTTTTTTTTTTTTTTTTTCCACAAATTTTTTTTCCCCAGGTGATGTTTGGTAGTATATTTTTACAATCAAACTATTTGCCAGGTTTTTTTTTACCGCAAGGGTTTAAAACAAGTTTGGTATATATATATATATATATATATATATATATATATATATATATATATATATAATTTTTCTAAAGTTTAAAATGCTTGATGGCTGAGGTTGTTGTATATTCCCTACTAGGTGCAGAGGTTGGTGTTCAAGTCCAGCTAAAAGAAAATTTATTTTGAATGCTGATTTTTCGAGGCTGGCTTCTTAAAACAATTAGTGCAATACAATCTTTTCATCATACCTGACTTTAAATGTGTATTGTTGCAAGAAGTGGACTTGGCTATCAGAGTTCAAATCCTGAACAAGGATGTTCGTATTTCACATAGTGCATGGAAAAGATGTGAATTCAACTCTTCTCCTTCCAGCTATGGGAAAATAACTCTTTAGCGTTGGTAAGATGATCAGTCTAGATTCAAACCACTTGTAGACCTGGAGAAGGATGGGCTCAACCAGGCTATTCCTACCCAAGATACTCTATATGAGGAGTGCACCCACAACCGAACCAGGTTACAAGACCAGTGAAACAAAAGAAAAAAAACAGTGAAAGTTTTTTTTGGGGGGAGGGGGTCCCTATGGTGTAGTGGCTAAAGTACTTAACTGTGACATCATAGTAAAATTAGTTCAAATTCCACTTGTGTTATTATGTTCACTTTTGGACTAATATCCTTGGGAAAGGTATGAACCCTCTCATCCCCAGCTATGGGTTAGATAGTATCTCTACTGTTCTTCTACAAGAATGGCTTTGAATAATTTTGATTTTTGGACTTGTCCTCATCTTTATCTTTGTGTATAAATACAATATTCAGGCTACTATAACCTTGGGCTTTGTTTAGGTGGGGGGGGGGGGTTAATCTCCTTAAAATAAGTCATTCTCAGACAATTACCCATGAATTCAAAAATGGTTTCGGTTCCAAAATCAAATTTAAATTCATGGGTAATCGTCTGAAGATGACTTATTTTAAAGTTTAAAAAAAAAAAACATCTGAACAGATCCCAAGATTACAGTGGCCTGAACGTTGTGTTTATACACAATAAATAGGAGTACGACAGTCCGAAATATCAAAATTATTCATATCAGACCTCATCTCATAAATGCATATAAGTATAAGGATGGCTTTGGCATTAGATAATCCACAAAAGGTTGATATGCCATTAAACAAAGAATCCAAACCGAAATTTGTTTTTTGATATAGAATCCCGAAGAGTTGACTTTGACCAAAATTGACTTTAGTGAAATGAAATCACTAAATCCACTGGATGCAATACTCCACTTTGGCCCTATCTTGGGCTAGACGGGCGGTCGGAGAGGCCCCCTCCGATCAATCGGCTGGTCACGTCAAGCCCTAGCACCTATATGATTTTCCCAACCCTATTGCCCTTATGGCAAGCCCCAACCCCTTTTTATTATATGGGTGCTAGAAGGCGGTGGCTGCGGGTCTACATGTCCTGGGAATGACGTTAAACTCTATCTGATGGTGAGGTTCCAGTTTTGGAGGTTTGGGGAATGTGGAGCACCCCATTCATCACCATTGCTCCCTGGTCCACTCTGACCCGGAGTGGTAGTACCTGTTAGGGTCCCATCTATGGGTTAAATAGAAAAATGTATTTATAAAAAAAATTGTATTATCCATTAAGAATTGATTTATTTCAAAACTTTATCGGCATTAAATGACCCACTGAGGTTGATATGCCGTAAAACAAAACAAACAATAAATCCACTGGTCAATTGAAACATGATCTTCCACTCGACACTGACGAAACTGAAAGTCGAGATTATCTTTCATTTGAAATTTGATTATGTGCTGCCCTTTTTCTTTCAGGTTTAATGGTTGTGGCAGCCGATATCTTTCTATTTATTGGCTGTCTTCAAGCGGCCGGTTTGCTTCACAAAGATTTGCTGCATAATGTTCTATTTTCTCCTATGACCTTCTTTGACCAGACCCCAATTGGACGTCTTCTCAATCGATTTGGGAAGGACGTTCAAACTATGGACTTTCAACTTGTCAAGAACATCGAGTCTTGGATGATGTGTTTGCTGAGGGTTCTCTCCGTCCCAATTGTGATCATGCTGACCACTCCAGTGTTCGGAGCTGTCTGTATACCCCTAGCCATCATTTATATTATGGTCCAGGTTAGGGAGAATTATTTATTTATCACTGTTTTTTAGTTGCTTTTTTTTTTCTTTATTTCTTTCTTTCTTGGTTTTTAACAGCTGCTTTGTTTTGTTTTTTGTTTTTTTGTTTCTCTGTTGTTTTGATGAATAGAAAAAAAAAACATTTGAGTCTTGATTTTTATATTGAAAAATAAACTAAAGGGAGATAAATCTTTTTGTTTAATTGTTTTAATTAAACAAAAAGATTTATCTCCCTTTAGTTAGAAGCCAAATTCAAAAATGGTGTCTATATTTTTTTTTCTTCTTCTTTATACAAAAAGGTAAAGTTTTCTTTTATAAAGTTTATCAGACTATATGACCTTTAGGCACCCCTTCCGCGATCTCGACTCACAAGGACACTTTTCTCATTTACACCTTTAAAATCCGGTTGTTTGTTAGGGGTTAGGGTTAGGGTTAGTTTTATAATTAAAAAAAAAAAATATCTTCTATTAACAATTAACCGGATTTTGACGGTGTAAATGGAAAAAATGTCCCCACGAATCGAGATCGCAAAAGGGATGCCTAAAGGTCATATAATCAAGTTTATCCCTATTTTATTTTATTTATTTATTCATTTTTTTATGTAAAATGTTTAGATGTTGCAAAATGTTTATCATTTGAAACTATCAAAATATCTCCACAATATTTGATATCATAAATTTCAAAATCCAGAAAAAAAATATGCATTGTGTTTATCTTGCCTTTCTGCTAAAGACAGGTTTTGACAGAGGGTCACCTTCTTTTAAAACAAAGTCCTGTTCACAAATTCATGGTTTGAAAGGATTCTCTGTAAATTTATCACATCTTATTAATTCCTCTTATAGGGTTACCCTAACCATTTAACTCTTTTGATTAAATTCTTAATTTAGACACAAATAATTTCTCAGACACTATTTGAAGGCTGAGCCAAAGATAGATTAGATCTATCAGCATTTCCATTTTAGGATGCATCTGGAAATAAACTCCCTCCTTTTTGACAAGGGGGTAGCAGATGCCTGCAGAGGGGCTCTTCACACACACACCTCCCCTGAAGCTAAGCCCCCTCTTAACACAACTCCTACAAATAAAACCTCACAATGGAATTTTAATTAAATATTCTTTGTTGTCCTTTCCATTTCTTGCTTAGATTTCATTCATTAAAAAAAAAAAATGGTAAAGTCGTCGGGGCGGCCTAATGTCGGTATCAGCCAGACAGCAAGGGAGTCTATCTTTTCACTAGCGCTAGACCAAGGAGATTGTTTATAGCATCTGAGGTGGAGCGCCACACTACCATCAGCTCCTCACTTTACCGCACAGATCCCTGTGCTACTCATATGCTGATTGTATCAAACCAAAAACCGTGGTTCCTAGCCGAACACTCTACTGACTGAGCTAAACATTCATAGAATTTTTAAATTAACCCATTATTCAATTCCGAGTTTCTTCTTAATTCAAATTCTAATAATTTCACCTTTTTTGGTGTGAATTTTTTATCAATTGGATCACTAACAAGGAATATAGGACTTAAATCAAAAATATTTATAAAAAATCCCATCAATTTGGATTATACTAATAACAAAAATTTGAAGGCAGGTATTTGAACCATTAACTAGAAGTACATAAACTGAAATGGCCAGAACTCCAATCATAGATTCCTCCACTTTTATATCACTGTTACCAATAAAATGTTGCATTTTATAGTTTATATATGATTTTATTATTTTTGATATATTCTAAATTGTCTATAAAATGTTGTAACCTGTTATTTAACAGGCTGTTTAAAAGCAGTTAACAGAATACATTTGACTGTTTTAGTTATTTTTTTAAACTACCAGAAGCTCCTGAGGGTGGAGAGACATTATGGTTGTAGGAGGCTCCTTGGGTGTTGTAAGGGTTAACAATGTTTTGACTTTGGGTATATTTCATACAATGACAATGTAAAAGTTTAAAAGACTCAAATTGTATTTTCTATTCTTTTTTAATAATGAATGCCATGCAGAGGAGCGCTTTTTTCTTTCTTTTCCATGTGTTTTGAAATAACGTTCTTTTTCTTTTCTTTTTTTTTTTTTTTTTTTTTATCTCAACTTTGTAAAAATTGACCATTTTTGCTTAACATTTTGAGAATGAAAGTAAATTTTAAAAATATTTGATGAGAAAACAAAAAGATTTTGTGTTTTAAAGGGAATAAACAATAAAACAAAATTCACTGCACTTTGTTTTAAAACAAACAAGATATTTGATTAACTACAAAAAAGCTATTTTACTCTTGTTCCCTCCCTCCTTACTCTCTCTCTCTCTCTCTCTCTCTCTCTCCTACACTTTATCTCTCTTTCTTTCTCACAACACAACACCAAAGTCTCAAGTCTATAATAACTGCATTTTTTTATACATCATATTAGGATTTTTTAAATGTCCCTTTTATAAGCAAACATTATGAAACAATTATCAAAGAAAAATAACTATATATATATATATATATATATATATAATCCAAATTTATTAATAAAGTAAATTGTGCAATGTAGATAGGGGAATAATTTTGGTTTACAACAAAGTTATAAACTGATCCCCCATTTCTTAACATAGATCTATTGCCCCCCCCCCCTTTTTTTTTTTTTTTTTTTTTTTTTTTTTTTTTTTTTTAGTCTAAAGATTAACAAATATACATAAAATGTTTTTAAAAATTACTTTTTCTCTTTTTTTTTTTGTTTTCTTTTTAACATTGACTTTTGAGTGTGCTTTTTAAATAACATCAGCTTTTTTTATTTTATTATTTTGTTTTTGCCATGTGAATTAGGCATGTTTATGAGGACTTCTTATATAACTCTACACCTGGTTGTTATTCAACATGAAATTGTCATTTTATTCAAACAAAATAAATTCAGAGAACAAAAAAAAAAAAAATTATTTTTCAATCTGAATATTCTACATCTTTTCATCTTAACAACATTTTGTTCTTTTCTGAAAGAATTTTTTCATTCAAAGAACCAAATTTTTATCAAAGACTTCAATTAAAATTTTGATTCTAGAAATCTTTTAGGAAATGGTCAAAATGCTTGAATAAATGGTAATTCATTAAAAATGCTGAATGACAAAGTGTGACACACTATAAGCTCTTCTGCTCCTGGGGGCACATGTTTTGGCGCAGTAATGCATATGCATGTGGATGTTAGCATATCTATATGAGTATATGCATATAAGTGTTATGTATTTATATGTACATGTATGTATGTATATACATGTGTGTGTATAGTATTAGCATTATCAGTGTATAACTCACATGAACATTAAACATATGTAGTATTTAATGCACATACATTAAAAAACATACAAGATTGTTTACCTTAACAAATTAACATGTCTCAAAATATAAATCATACATAATGTTACAAGAACTAAATAAACCTTTCCTTTAACAATACAGAGGGTAATACAAAGGATTCCCACTTATGTTTGTGGGGGGGGGGGATCTTCATTGCCACTATATGACTTGTCTTGCCAGAGAGGGAATAAAGGTGTTGATCCGACCAAGAGAGATCAAGAATACCTGTCTCATTTCTGATGTAACCAATGGACGATGAGATGTGATAAGCAGATGTCTTAAGAGATCTAAAAAGATACACCTCCAAACTAAGATAAGACAATTCCTTCTCTCTCTACAAAGGATAGCTAAACAAGTTAAGTCGGTTGCAGATTTTTATAGATGATAGAATAGAAAGAAAAGGATTTCTCAAGAAGATGAAAAGGTTAGTTTATTAACATCAGTCAAAGGTCAGTAGACAAGGCTATCATTTTTTTTTTTTAAAGTACTTTAGTTTTGCATGGTCTGTGCAGAGAAAATGGTTTTCTTTTCTGGAAACCCAGACTACATATATTCAATAAAGAAATGGATGCGTGTGGCATAATGGTTAGAGTCGTAGGAAATGAACTCTTTGACCTGAGTTCAAATCCTGGACAAGGCTGTTTGAATATCACATATCACTAATACCCTTCTGAAAGGTATGTATCTAACTATACTCCCTCCAACTATGGGTAAATGGTAAGGCAAACAGGGCTCTTCAAGTAAATATATATATTCAATGAAGAAATCCGAGGTTTTTGGTGTTAGTACAGTCAGAGGTCAGTAGACAAGGGTATCATTTTTTTAAAAGTAGTTTAGTTTTGCATGATCTGTGGAGAGCACAGTGGTGTACTGGTTAATCGTAGGAATGGGATCGTTGACCCGAGGTCAAATCCTGGACGAAGCCACAATTCATATAGCGCTAATACTCTTGGGAAAGGTATGAAACCAACTATTCTCCCTCCAGCTATGGGTAAATAGTAGGGCTGACTGGGCTCTTTAGCCTTGGTTAAGCAACCAATCTAGGAGAAGGAAAACTCTGAATTTAAACCTCTTAAATCTCCACTTGGAATGGTCACTACTAGAATAGGCTCAGGCCTAATTATTGATCTTTTTCTATTTTTAAAAAAAAAAAAATTTTTAAATGGTTTTCTTTTCTGGAAGCCCAGACCACATATATTCAATGAAGAAATCAGGAGATAGATCCGTTGCAAGAGAGAGGAGTTGCGACACAGAGCAGAGGGTAGTAAGTAGTAGTGAGTTGCCAGGACCGAAAAAAAAAAAAAGTTGGCATTTGGATATTTCGACCCAGTGGGATAGAAAACTGACTGCATCTTCATCTGACATCCATATCATGATAGTGTGAGGGGAATTTTTCAAAACCACAGCAATTTCATGTTGGACCATCTTAGGTTGCTGAAATCTTCAAGGCTACAAAGGGTTTCTTCTTCTGCTGCAATTTTGTTGTTGATTAATTTTGTTGCCCTTGTGTCTTTCTTTGCAGGTATTTTTCAAATGGTGTCTGCTTATGTCATGGCTTTGTCTGGAATGCATGCTTCTCATCACCTCTTCTATAAAATTCTTAGGAGCACTTTGCACATGTCACTGTCATCTTTTACCAAAACTCCAATTGGTCGTATCATGAATTACTTCAACGCGGACATAGCGGAAATTGACTACGTCCTCCCTTTCACAATTCGTTCCTTCTCAAATGCTCTGATCACTGGTGTGTTCACTATCTCGATCATTGTCTCCAATGTCCCTTGGCTGCTTGCTATACTGCCACTTGTTGTCCTTGTGTTTTTCTTTGTTCAGGTAACATTTCTAACAACAATTACTTAACATGCTTTGCAAAATAATTTCTTTGTCTTCATCTTCATAGTTCTAATTCTAATTTTCCAAATTTCACCAGACTAACATATTTTCTATTAGTATTATCTGCGTTATTCAGACTATTGTCCCCATCTTCATTGTTATTTGTACAACGTTTCGGCCGATATACCCTCCGGCCTTCTTCGGGTATTTTCTCGGTCGGACTCGGAACCTTCTTTTCGAACTCGGGAACTTTCTTGTCGTATTCTGGGTAATAAGGTTCCCGAGTCCGACAAGAAATACCTGAAGAAGGCCGGAGGTATATCGGCCGAAACGTTGTACAAATAACAATGAAGATGGGACAATAGTCCGAATAACGCAGATAATACTAATCTTCAAGCCTCATCTCAAACATTCAGAGAAATAATATTTTCTATTGTTTATAAATATTCTTTGAGTGCTCTAAAAGAGGAGGAGGAGGAGGTAGTGAAGAGAAATTTTATCAGAAATGAAACCTCCTCATTATGGAGATTAACAAGAATATGCGCCTTCCACCAGGCATATGTATTTTTAAATTATTATAACATGGATATCAAAAGCAATGATAACATTGTATGGTCTAGCAAGAATATACGCCTTCCAGGCATGAGTATTCAAGTTTTAATGTAATGAAATATATTAGATTAGAAAGACTAACAAAATTAAATAAGAACACATATAAGAAAGATTACACTTATTTTAATTGGTTTCTGTATAAAATTATTCATAGGATTGATTTTAATACGTTGAAGAATAAAAGAATAATATTAGTGTTCAATAACACCAAGTAATTATTTATTAAATCCGGTTTTGTTAAAACCAATATACAAATTAACACCCCCATATATTATGTAAACCTTTATTTCTTATGTGATTTATAAGACACATTGCAGGATTTTAAGCACATTTATAACATTGGCTGTTTTAAGGCAAATCTAACCAAGATTTTTATAGAGACATTGTTAGTAGATAATATTTATTCTATGTATTAATGATTTTAACTATAAATCAAATACTCATTGATAAACTTATGTAATTTCTGAGGGTATTGCAATGTAAGCAATGATGTAGTTTTGGTTACAGACAGACAGACACCGAATCTCTACTATAATAAGATAAATCCAATCACAATGTGTATTCAGAAGAACAAAGAAATTAACTTGATTACTGTGCTGTTGACACTGTGTCATAGACACAGTGTCAACAGCTATAATAACTTTATATATAATATTTTTAAGAAAGAAATGCAAATAAATTTTACATTTTAATTGTTTTTATAATCTGGGTAATGAAATTTTCAAATTGACTCAATTTCCAGAACATTCCAGATAGTTTCAGTGCTGAGTAGCTGATAGATTTCTAGAATTTCCTAAACATTTTTCATGGTAATGCAATCATCAGATGAGTCCAATGGTTGAGATTTTAAAAACCAGGACTGGTTTTTAAAATCTCAACCATTTCACAACTTTTTAAAATCTCAACCATTTCACGACTGGTTTTTTAAGATCTCAACCATTGGACTCATCTGATGATTGGATTACCATGAAACTTCAAGTTATGAGTGTAAATCCTTAATATTACCATTGATTATAAATCTGCTCTGCTTTATTAGCATTGAGCACCTTTTCATGCCAATACTTTTCTCATTTTTTCATTCTCTATTCATTATATATATATATATATATATATATATATATATATATATATATATATACACTTTTTAACAAAACTATCATCATAGCATTATCTCCAAGAAAAACAAAGCACAACTATTTCTTAAATTTTCCATGATTATCTTTGTTCTGTCTCTAATCCATATCCCTTATTTTACTTTAGTAATAGTAGTATTACTATATTAATGTTTCTCACTATGTTGTGATGTTAGTACAGATTCCCATGATTCTCTCTCGCCAACTGTCCCTATCAGTCACTATCACAGGTTTTCTGCACAGCACCTAGAATCCACACAGAGCTGATTAATGTAGGTTTTTGTAGGTCGGCTTATGCTAGTGTGTCCCTGTGTAAGTGACCATAGGAAAGTGTCACTTATGAGTTCATCTTTGCTTCTCTAACATTGTCCAGCATGCTTGCTGGTCTCACCTAGATGGTTTGTGTAATAGAAGGCAGATGGCTGTACAGCTGGGGAGGGGGTTGTGGGATGCGGTTTCCAGGATTTGTTCAACGCAACACACAACATCGTTGTGCAGCTCCCATCTACACTTATAGAATGCTATAATTTCTATTCTAACAGAAGAAAAACAGAGTAAAAAAAGACAAAATGCCACTTTTTGTTATCTAATAAAAATGATTTGAATGTTAAAATAAAAATTAAACTCAGCTCAATTCTGAATTTGAATATATCAACATGGAATTTTATTTTATAAGATTGACATTTTAGTAAAAATTGAAATTTCAGATTTAATTTCTCTTTATATTGTTGCTACCTCTTCAAATTAAATTTAATCAAACCAAATTTTTCCCTAACGAACAGTTGATTTTTCTTTTCTTATAAATAGGATTTCTGTCTCCCTTATAATTTGATATCTTTTACTTGATATTTTCCTACAACCCATAAAAACATTTTTGTTGATTTTTTTTTTTTTTTTTTTTTTCCTTATGTCAGATTTCAATTATAAAAGTAACTCCAAAAAATCATGCTTGTAGGGAATTAAAATTCAATTGACAAAAATGCTGTGTTTTGATATTTCAATGGTTATTCACACCATCCTCAGAACACAAATAGAAATTACTTTCTTTTTTTAATGTACATTAATGTCTATTGGTTTTATGCATTATTCTCCAATATTTGAAGAAGAAAAAAAATGAATATTCATATTTATAATAATGTTAAATATGAATATCTTTCTGAACAAAGAATATTACCTATTTAAATGACTCCCAGGAAATAGTGTTTGATATAAACTTGCACATTTGAAAGAGACAAAAATCTATCCACTGACCACTGTTCCTTTATGTGATATTAAATTAGTTTAGAACACACTGTGAAGAAATCAGCCAAATAAATAAACATGGTTTCCAGAACGAAAAGAGTTAATGGTCATGTTTCTCTTTATTAAGTCTCATCAGCGATGTATACTGTTTCGATTTCTGTCAGAGGGAAATCATTAGTATACATCGCTGATGAGACTTAATAAAGTCAAAACAGTCTGTACGATGTTCTACACACCAAACGATCCTTTGCCGAAATTCACTTATCATGTTTATTTACTATAATTATCAAATTTTATGCAATATATGCATTGTAATTGCCTTCAAGCAAAAATATATAAACTCGCATTGTAGCAGGTGATTCTTTTTCTTCTGTGTTTTGGGATCATTTTCCTGTTTTACTTCTATGTGTAATTCTATAAATAGTCAGAAAATGTCATTTTTATTCCTAATCTTCTGAAGAAAATATAATAAACATTGAAATATTCAAACTACCCAGAATTCTTAGTTGTGACTCCCCCCCCCCCCCCGTCCTCTTCCAAGTATGGTTTTCTGAAGTTACTTTTCTTCTTTCTTTTTTTACAACATAAAAAAAAATTCTTCACATGCATTATAATTTTTTTTTTTTTTTTCTTTCCTCAAATAATTCAGCGTTTCTACATAGCAACTTCCCGACAACTAAAACGTCTGGAATCAGTTAGTCGATCTCCAATATATTCTCATTTTGGAGACAGTAACTGGAGTGGCTTCAATTAGAGCTTATAACAAACAGGATCAGTTCATTACTGAATCGAAAAACAAAGTAGATGACAACAATGTTATCTACTATCCAACTATTGTAATTAATAGGTAAGTCTTCTACTTTTTATGTTGATATTTAACAGCATTTGTAAAAATATAGATCTTATTATTGAATTTTAATCTTATAATATTTAGGAATTTCATATCAGAAATATGTAGAACCCTTAATATTATTGAGTTAACATTTTGCCAAAAAACCTTTGACTAAAAACTTATAACTTTTGGAAAACATAACCAATTTTAATCTCAATCATCTTGTAGAGAATTTTATTCTGAGTAATTTGTATTACACCAAAGTCATAAAAATTGCACTGAACAAATGCTTGATAGAAAGTTTTTTACACATTTTTAGATCTTTTTTGTTCATTTCTTCCTCTTTTTTAGGAGGCTAAAATCACAGCAGAAACAACAAGAGAATTTAACAAAAACTCATCAAATTAATTTTATGTAGATGGAATTTTTATTTCATTATTTAAATATCTACAAAAAAATATTTGAAATAAAACTTATTTTTCAATTAGCTTTATATATATATTCATATATATAACTTTTATCTATCCATATTTTTGTGAATGCCTTGCTTTACATGATAAAGTAATAATCAAGAACCACAAAAATGGTTAAAACTTTACACTACATTATTTGATTAATAATGTATTATTATTCTAACATTACAGCTTTTATAGCTTTTTTTTTTTTAATTAATTTAAAAAAAAAATAAAACCAAGCTAGCTACAAATTTTAAGTGTGGTTTATTTTGTAAAATTTAACTAAAAAAATTGCTTGAATTTTCTAAAGTTTAGTAACATTAGGACCAAATAAAAAAGACAGCCACAAAAGTTATGATAGACTTGACCAAAATTTCATCTGATATGAATTAAACATAATTTAAATGTTGAATTTCTCTTTGATTTCTGGTATTGAAGCAACTTTTTAAAATTTAAATTCTCACTAAAAAAAAAAAACCTGATTGTTTTTCAATAATTCCATCGTTTCTTTTCTTTTTCTTTCTTCTCTTTTCCCTAAAGGTGGTTGGCATTCCGTGTTGAATTCCTGAGCAACCTGATTGTGTTTTTTGCCTCAGTATTTGCTGTCCTTAATCGAGATACCCTCAACCCTGGAAATGTTGGTCTCTCTATTAGTTATGCTCTCAGTGTAAGTAATAACAACATTTCTGATAATCTTTTTTCTCTTTCTGTACTTCCTTACATTTTATCTACCATTAACTGAATATAATATAAATAAAAGCTGATAATACTTGAATTTTCTCTACATTTTAAATCTCTACAATAACTAATAACATTGAAACATCTGAAACATTAGATTTATAAACATTAAAACTCTGAATTTTTTTTTTTTTTTTTTTTTTTGTAAAGAAGCCCTGGGATTTTGTAAATGTAATATTTGAATTGATATTTAGATTGTAACATTAATGTGATTGGAATGATAATTATAGAATCTATGAGCTGAGGTCAAAAAATGCTTTTGAGAAAGGCATGACTTCTTTTTTCTCCCTCCATCTATGGGTAAAATAGTTGGGCTCTGTGGCATTTATTGGCAATCAGTCTAAGAGGATAACATTTTGAAATCAGGAGCTTGTCTTTTTGAAATTAGGAGTACACTCAGCCAAATGAAGATCTCTCCCAGAAACCCTTCACCAATCCACAGGCCACAGAAATGGGAATACAAGCAATGCTCCAAGTCAAAAATTATGTCACTGACATCTGTTGTATAGGACACTAGGACTGAAAAGAGTTTGATGATGCTCATTTATAAGTTGAGTTCTCCTACAAAGATTTTTATATTATTTAAATTATTCGGTCTATTGTCCTCATCTTTATTGTTATCTACACAACGTTTTGGCAGATGTGCCCTCCGGCCTTCTTCAGGAGAAGGTTCTTGAGTCTGACAAGAAATATCTGAAGAAGGCTGGAGGGCATATCAGACGAAACGATGTGTAGATAACAATAAAGATAAGGACAATAGTCTGAATGATACAAATTATTAAGCTTCATCTCAAAAATTCAGAGAAAGATTTTTCGTAAAAAGATTGTTGGGGTGAGGGCACCTCTACACAAGTACAAGGATAATTTGATAAATAAAGTGAATTTTATCTAAGGTGATTTCAAACTAAATCAATATTGAAGGGCCCTTTCATGTCCCAGAAAACTATCAGCATAACATTCTTTATTTACTGCTGCACCCAGAACTTTTTCTTTACTGGGGAGTCAGTGTGTTTCCACTATTTTTGACTCGGGCTCATGGTGTTAACCCATGCTTAGCTCATTTGTAAACATTTTTTTTACTAAAACCTGCTTCTCAATACATATCATAAATTCTTCTGTAAATTTCACATGATTTGCACTTCTCAGCCACAAAAAATTGATGACTGACCTCCGTTCAAGCTCGGAGCCCTCTGATATGCCACCATTTTGAATAGCCTCAAAACAGATATTTTTGTTATAAACTAATTCCAAACAAGGCAAAGTTTACATTTATGAAAAAAAAAAGAAATTATTTGACTTTTTTTAATTTTTTTTTTTTTTTTTTCCCTTATTTTATTGAATAACCCTTATATGATAAAATAAATACAATATCTTTTTGTAAAAAAAACTTTTTTTTTTTTTTCTTTTTTTTTTTTATTTTCCAACAGATAACACAAACACTGAATTGGCTTATTCGTATGACCAGTGAATTGGAAACCAATATTGTTGCTGTAGAAAGAATTAAAGAATATTCTGAAACACCAACTGAGGTAAAAAAAAAAAAATGTTCCTTTTGTCTTCTATAAACAGATATTTGTAAACCTTGTTGTTAGCAACATAATCTCACATATCATCACTAACATATCTTGACTTAATGCTCCATTGTTGTGGTCTTGTCAGATTTGGTTAGCCTTTACTTTAATGTAAAATTATCTCTCATATCATTGCCAGGAAATTCAATCCTTATATGTAGCCTAATAATTAAACCATTGGCCTTTTTCATGCTGTGTGCTTTCAAAGCATGTCTGTTCTAATTTTATATAATTCTATTTATTTTTACATGTTCTGGTGAACAAACTAATTAGTGTCAATAGCTTTTTTTATCTCTCTCTATAATATATATATATATATACATATATATATATACATAAAACTGCACTGCTCACGTGACTTTCGGAAACATTTTTCACGCTCAGAGTTGCGGAGACATGGAATAAACTGCCCGCATCTGTTGTAGGCTGCAGAAGCACTGAATCTTTCAAAACCTCCATGCTTCCTGTAGTCTGCCGACACTATACCTGATGCCACTCATCACATACATATGCACACACACGCACACATACATGTATATTACTGCTGTGAACTGTTCGGGTTCCTGACACTAATACATTGTTCTGTGTACTTGACATGAGACTTTGATGAGTTGTGGTGCACCTGAATACTGTACACAATAAATTTCATTATTATATATAAGAAGATGCCAAAATTAATAAAAGAGTGAAAGTTTACAAGGAATGATTAGAGAAATTAGGATTAACTTTTATTAGAAAGAAGAATGAAAGATGATCTAATTGAAACTTTCAAAATAATGGAATTTCTAATTATGGTAGATTTTGTTAAAGTATTTCTCCTCAAACTTGAAATTTACTGTCAATGCAGATTTCAAAGTCTATTAACCAATTAGATATTTTGCTAATAGAGAATATTTTTTGGAACAAATTGTTTAATCAAATAAAAAATTGCAATGATGTCATTTTATTTTTTAATTGAATTGGATAATTTCAGAAATAATGGTAAGAATCTACTTAAGAGGCACTTTTGAACTATCTGATTAATTACTTAACAGAATTTGATCATATATATAGATATTGTATCAATATTGTTATGTTCTGTGAAAGATTATTTTTTTTTCTTTTTAGGTTGATGTGAAAAGATAGTAAAAATAGGAGAATGCCCAAGAGGCATAACAAATATTCAAGTCAATTGAACAATTTTCAATTGTAAATGAAAAAAAATGGTTTAAAATCTGAAACTAATTTTTTTACTTGTCAATGATCTTTCTTTCTTCTTTTTTTTTTTCTTCTCTAGGCACCTGCTGAAATTCCCACTTTAAACCATCCCCTGAATGGCCAGAAAAAGGTGAAGTTATCTTCAATGATTATGCCACACGTTATCGAGAAGAAATGGACTTGGTAGTCAAAAATATTAACTGTCACATTCAACCAGGGGAAAAGGTAAAACAAAAAAAAAAAAGTTATTCAGTCCTTCAATTCTGTTCAATTCTTTTGACTTTTTTTTGGGGGGGGGGGGGGGTATCAATGCATTACATGAATTTGTTTTCTTTCTTCTTTCACTTTTGGGATCAAATACAAATTCTGATTTTATGACTTTTTTCCTAATTGAAAATGCAACTTGTCTTTTATGCATCTTATTTTCTTGAACATAAAAAAAATGATAAAAACTTTTCCTTCCTGTCTTTTAATATTCCAGATTGGTGTGGTTGTCGAAACAGGTGCCGGCAAGTCATCCTTAACAATGGGTTTATTCCGCATCAATTGAACCTGCATTTGGCACCATAACAATTGATGGACTTGATATTTCTAAAATGGGGTTTACATGACCTTCGATCCAAATTAACCATCATACCACAGGTGAGATTATAAATCTTGTCTTTATAAAAAAATATTCTGTATTAGTCCCAGAAAGTTACTATTTTGTTCAGGGCTTTTTACTTGGTGCTGTACCCCTTGTAACTATATTTAATTTCCATTCATCCCTCCCCCCCCCCAAATAAATTAATTGAGTTACAAAACATTAACTAATATACCAGGATTTAATACACTTTACAGGAAAAAAGAATCAATAAATTATGAATGCAAACACACTTTAATTCTGGATTATTTTTTAGTGAGAAAAAATGGGTTTTGTTGGGGGGGGGGGTTTAAATTTCAAGATTAAAATTTTACATAAAATACAGAAAAGTTATTACAAATAAAAACAGGATTTTTATTAATTTAATTCATTAAAAATATGTTACCATGGATAAGAATTAAAATTTCACGCATTGTATTTAAAAATTTTTTTTTTTTTTTTTTTTTTTCCCCATAAAAAATTCCAAAATAAGTAATTAATTCTATTTTCTTCAGGAAAAATAATAATTTTCACAAAGTTTCCCTGAACCACATTTTGAAATACTAAACTCTGACCACAGTACTTGGTGATTCTAGTCTTAAGGTGAATTTTTTAATAAAACCTCTAAAAACTACTTTTAATTAAGTGATTTGTTAATCTTGATTTTGAATGGGGAAATCAAAATCCTTTTTATATCCAGTCATGTATTGAATGTAAAATCAAATATTCATTACCTACAATTATGTTTTAGTTTTATTATTTCCATTTCCCATTGTCTGAAAAGAATGTGGTTTCATTTTTTAAAAAAGGGACCCAGTGCTTTTTTCTGGGAACTCTACGGATGAACCTGGATCCATTTGAATTGTACACTGATGATGATGTTTGGAAAGCATTGGAGCATTCTCATTTGAGAGAATTTGTTAGTTCTCAAACCAAAGTTTGCAACATGAATGCACAGAGGGAGGAAGAAAACCTCAGGTAAGTTGATGCAATATTATGGGGAGGGGGGGGGTCTTATCAATCTCAGCTGAAGTAACTGTAGATCATTAAGAAAGATCAAAAGGTCTGAGGTTCAACATCATATTCCAATCTGATTCAACGTGAAGATATTTTGTTACTCTTAGTATCTCCTCACATTAAACTCAAGTAGACACAAAGTATTATTTTAATAAACTAGCAAGAATATGCACCCTCCGTCATAAGTATTTAAAGTTTAATGTAATGAAATATAATTAAATTAGAAAGACTAATGAAATTAAATAAGAACGCAAAATAAAAATATTACACTTATTTAATTATATTTAATTGGTTTCTATATAAAATCATTCATAGGATTGATTTTAATATGTTGGAGTCAATCTAATACAAAGAAGATAATTTGAATTTAAAAACGCAGATTCAAAACAATTTGGAGACTGAAATTTTCAGTTAGATGTCTACTACTAAATAAAAAAAAGATTTAAAATGGAATATATTTAACTAAGCTGAGGGCACAATTAATTGTATATCAATTTTTCAACTAAAAACTGAAATGTTTTGCTTTTTAAAACTAATAAGATAAAAGACAAACTCCTGAGGAAATTTTTTGGCTGTCATTTTGTCTGTTCTTAAATAATACAATTAAAAAAGATGAACAAAAAAGACGTTTGAATTATAGTAAGTTAAAAGAAATTGCCCTTCCTCTCCTCTCTCTCTTCCCGCTTCTCTCTCTTCCCTTCTCTCTCTCTCTTTCCCCTTCTTCTCTCTCTCCGAATTCATTATCACTCGTTTCATTTTGTCAGTTTGGGTCAGCGTCAACTTGTCTGCTTGCCAGACTCTTCTCCGAAAAACAAAAATCTTGATCCTTGATGAAGCAACAGCTGCTGTCGATTTGGAAACAGATGATCCATCCAACAAACAATTCATTCAGAATTCAGGGAATGTACAATATATCACAATTGCTCACCGTCTCAATACAATCATGGATTATTCAAGGTAACAACAAAAAAAAGATTTATTCAAAGAAATATTGCAGTATTTAATATTTTATTCTTTTATCAAACTTTTATTTTCTTATGATTTTACAATTGTAAGATTTTAAAAATATGATTAATTGTAATTTTTTCTGTATAAAATATAGATAAATATTGACCTATTAGAAAGGAAAGTTTCTTGAATTTCCATGTTTTTTTATTTATAAAGTTTTTAAAAAATCTTTTCTCTTTTTTTTCCCCAGAATATTGTTTTAGATAATGCAAGATCTGTGAATTTGATACACCCGAAGTCCTTTCTTCAGGATAACAACAGCCTTTTTTACAGCATGGCCGCAGCTGCCCTTTTGGTGGGTGAAAGACCGACCTCAAATGCAATTGATGAGGGTCCATCAAATTGATCGAATACAACAAAAAAAATTTAAAAAAATGAACTTGTCTATACAATCCATAAGAGATTCGCAAGTAGCCATTGTTTCTCATGGAGGAAAAGCAAGGGAGCAACTTTGAAATTTACTTAAAAAGTAAATCTCGTCTCTACTTGTAGAATATTATATTAAAGAAAAAAAAAAAGTACTTCTTTTTAATATTGACATTTGTGATTTTAACATCCTAGAAAACAATGATAAAATAATAACGGGCCGCCTTGACCAAAGCAAAATTGATAGCAAACATTATTTTTTTGAATTGAATGGTGCTTTCATAAAGCTATAATTTAATACTCAATATTCACTATTAAAATTATTCCCAAATGGTAATATACATTCAGATTTTATTTCTTTTTTTTTTTTTTTTTGTAACAGTTTTTTTTTTTTTTTTTTTTTGTAACATTTTTTTCTAGCTGGCATTTGGGCAGTGGGAACATTCATCAGTAAAAAAGAAGGAAAAAAAAAAGGCATTTTTTCTGAATGATATTTGTTAAACTGACCCCAAAAACCAAAGTGAAGAAGAGGGAGAGGAAAACAAAACTGTACGGCGTGGGGGTGGGGGGGGTGATTCTATTCATAATTTTCTTGTAATTTGTTCATTTTCAACTGATCCATTTATGAATTAGATTCAAGTTGCTTAAACAATATTTGTCTAATGGAGGAAATCCAAATTATGAAAAAGTTGGCATCTGATTAGAATAAGAAAGTTGGGTTTTTTTTAATGTCAAATTCTACAGTTTGATTGTGATAAAATATTCTTAAAAAAACTGTTTTACATTGTGGTAAATTTGGCCTAAAAAGAACTCCTAGGCAAAAAGTTACGAGAACAAAAACGGTTTATTATTTTTAAAAAAAGGTGTAGTGTTCAAAAAATTCAACAACAAAATTGTCCAGTATCTAATGAAACATCAATTGACTTAATATTCTAAATGTTTAAGTGTGTAGCAAATTAACTTTTAATTAACTTCTTGCACATTTCTCACACCACACTGAACTTACTGAAAATTTCTCACACACATCATTGTAATTGATTTCTTTGTCCTAATATTATCACCAAATGATTCTCTGCCAAAAGATTTTTAATTTTGGATTGAAGATCTGACTTTGGATGGTCTATATAGCCTCAAGAGAACATTGTTCTTGTAATATAACACACTGTATTATCCGTTGCCTCATAACAAGGAAATGTGTAATGTCTTGTTCATTTTAAAACATCTCCTGTCTCTGGTTCATCTTTAAGGGCAAGTAAATGCCGCCTTGCCCATACCTGTAAAAAACTCAAGAAGACCAATAGCATCAGAGGGCTTTTATATTTTGAAATTATGAGGGCAATTACTTCCATCCTTCCTTGAGTTTTTAAGTGTGAACCAATCTTGATGACTAAAATGACTCATCAAATTTGCAACACTGTTATCGATTATGAATATAAATTATGATAAATACTGCAAATGAATAATATTTCTTTACATTGGTAATGTTGCCCTAATTTCATGAATTATTACATATATTTTTTTAAAAATCACCCATACATATAAATGTACAATATTGTTGTCTAATTTTGAATGCTACACATTTTGTAAATAAGTTTTTTACTGTCACTAGTTAAAGAAGAATATTTCTTTTTTTTATGGAAAAATTTCTAAATAGTGTGGGAATTTAAACCAATTCCACACCAACACCACCACAAACAAGTCAATTTTAGGCAAAGTACAGCTGGTTTGAATTTTCTCTCACTAGACTAGTTTGCCTCACCAAGGCTAAAGGACCCAATCTTCAATTGTGTAAAAGTTTTAAAAATATTTATTTCAATTTTTATTATGAATCAATTTGTCAGATTGGATTTTTTTTCCTTCTCTAATATGGATGGTTGCCTTGTATTACTGTTTTCAGTTGTTTGAATGAAATTCATTATCTGTGCAAATTATTTGTAATGCATCAACAATCTTAAGTTTAAAAGATTAAACTAATGATTATATAAAATAGAATATGAAATTGTCAGCATTCTGGTTAACATCCTTTTAACAGAACATAGTTTTGTTTTTGGGGGAGGGGGTGGGCTCCTTTTTCTTTATGATAATCATTTTTTTAACTGAGGCCAAGACCTAAAAGATTTATTTCTTTCTGATTTTCCTTTAAACTCTGTTGGATTTGAAACCTGTGATCGCTCTTCTGAGATATGACAGGTAACATACTACCAAGCTCCAATATGGTTCATTCAAATATCAAATACAGTATTTTGTTTATGAATTTAGTAGAGTAAAAACAGTGAAAGATAAAATTAAAGTCTAATTACATATGTAAGGATATAAAATAAAGAAGGACTGGTTTTAGAAGGCAAGTCCTTTTCTGTTGCAAACTCAGGTGCTCCCCATTTCCACCTATAATTCAACAAGTTTTCATTGAAAAAGAAAACCCATTCAATATTTTGTTACCTTTATATTTTTTTTTACAAAAGAAATGTTGAACTAACAGGCAGGGAAATTTTTTTTTTTTTTTTTTTCAAAAATTCCAAGCCAATAGAAATGTTGAATTACAGAAAATGTTTTTTTTCTTCAAAATTTCACCCATAGAAAAATTGTTTGAATTACAGAAAATAAAATTTCTTTTTTTTCTCAAATTTCAACCATACGAAATGGTTGAATTACAGAAAAATAAATTTTCTTTTAAATTTCATTAATTTGAAATGTTGAAACAGAATTTTGAAAACAAAATATTATACAATATATTTAGAATAATTTACTATTTAGTAACTATAGATTTGAATTGCTTTCAATTTTAAACAAGGTCTTTAGTTTGCATATTTTTTTTGTTACTTAAAGGAAAGTCTCTTCTTCCTAATTCATGCAATCTCAATATTAATTTTTTTTTATTTTTTTTTTTTTTTTTTTTTTTTTTTTTTTTTTTTTTTTTTTTTTTTTTAACAAATATAAAACAAACATGTAACTTTTTTTTTTTCTTTCTATTTCCGCTTTTTAATTTTATATTGAGCATTAAGCGACAATATACCATTTATTTTATAGCGTTTTTGAAGAATTAATTTTAAATAGGTGAAATAAGAATTGGCAGATAAGCGTGCCCAGATAATCAGATTACTTTTTGTGCATTCATCTTGGCAAATTGGGGACGGTCTCCACTAGAGTGGCATTGCAAAATGATAGTTGTACTTTTTATAAACAACAGTATTGATATATAGTAAGAAGGGATTAATATTTAATTATAAAATGTAAATATTTGAGTATCTTAAAATGATTAGACATT
>CM042163.1:7004191-7174191 GCA_023376005.1 Doryteuthis pealeii
GTTTAGATTTGTCTCAAAAATGTTTATTCATTTGAACTATCAAAATTTAATCTATCCACAATATTATGATATCAATAATTCAAAATCCATTGAAAAATAAATAATGTCACATTGTGTTTATCTTGCCTTTTCTAGCTAAAAGGAGCAAGAGTTTTTCGAAAAGGAGGGTGAAACATTCTTCACTTTTAAATTCTAGAAGTCCGATGATTTTCTAGCACAATTTTCATAGTTGGCTTAAAAAGGGACATCATCATTGTCAAAAATTTCTCACATCTTATTAATTCCTCTTATATCTGGGTTATCCCTCTGAGTAACTATTTTAACACCAATTTACTCACTCTTTGATTACCAATCCTTAATTTAGACATGGGAAAAGGAAAATCTGATTAATAGGATCAACAGTCTTAGAAATCATTTTCTTGTTATTGGTTACACAATAATTTCTCAATGACACTATTTTGAAGGCTGGAGCCAAAGATGATAGATCTTCAGCATTTCATTTTAGGATGCCATCTGGAAATAAACTCCCTCCTTATTTGACAAGGGTTAGAGCCTTGCAGTGAAAGAAAACCGCTTCTTACACACCACGACCACCAGCGACACTCACACACACACCTCCCTAAGCTATAAGCCCATTTATATTTGAAAGTTATCCAGCATGCATAAGTTCTCTTGAACACTCAACTTCCCTTACAAGATAAAACCACGCGTCAACAATGGAAAATTTCGGTTAGATTTAGCATACAATTCTTTTGTTTGTCCTTTCCATTGTCTCTTTGCTTAGATTTCATTCATTAAAAAAAAAATGGGTAAAGTCTCGGGGGCGGCTAATGCGTAATCACCAGTCAGCAAGGAGTCCTAATTTTTCACTAGCGCTAGACCAAGGAGATTGTTTATAGCTCTGGTGAGGTCCAACATCCTAACCATCAAGCTCTCATTTAACCTCGAACACAGATTCCGCATCGTGCCTTACTGTCATTACGCTGATCTGTATCCAACCAAAAACATCTGTCTTCTGTGGGTTCCTAGCCGAACACTCAACTTGACTGAGCTAATCATTCATTAGAAATTTTTGAAATGTACACGCCATTATTATACAAATGTTCCGCGCAGTTAAGCTTCTTAAAAGGTTCATATTACATTCTGAAGAACATCATCCTTTTTGGGTGTGAATTTTTTAATCAAATGTGGATCACTCTAACAGCAAAGGAATTTATATATGGTTTATGGAACTTCCCAAAAGAGGTAAATTAAATCAGTTCCACCTCAACTTAAAACATATAAATAGGATAATTATATCACAAAGAAGTACCATCATTCAGGGGTATCATACAATAACAAAAATTTTTGTAGGCACGGGTAATTTGAAAACTCGCGTAAACATAGGAAATGGTACACAATTAAACTGAAATGGGCCAGCAATCTCTCAGATCCATTACAGAATTCCTACTGCCACTCTTTATATACTGGTCTACACGAATATTATTCTTTGACTATGGTCGCATTTTAAATGGTTCTATATATACCATATGTAGCTTGTGAGGTGTATGTGTATGAATGATAATAGATGAGTCTTAATATCTATAAGTCTATTAAATAATGTTGTAACGCTGGTTTATTTTCTAACAGTTGCCTGTATAAAAGACAAGTTAATCCTCTAGATTATCGCATATAATGATGACATGGTATTGCAGTTAATATTTATTAACTCGCACCCTCAAGAAGACTCCTGAGCGGTGGACCGAGAACATTGCGTTGTTAGGAGGCTCCTTGGGTTGTTGTAAGGGTTAACAAGTGTTTTGACTTTGAAAGTATAGAAAATTTCAAAACATAAATAGTATATAACTCACGACAATTTGTGACCAAAGTTAAAAGACTCAAATTGTGAATTTCTTCTATTCTTTTTAATGATGAAAAGCCATGCAGGAGGTGTGGCGCTTTTTTTTTTTCACTTATTCCATGTGTTTTTGAAATAACGATTCTCTTTGGTGACCTTATTCTTTCTTTTTTTTTTTTCTCTTTTTATAATCTCAGAGCCTTCATGATAAAGAGATTAGAGCTTCATCTGTCTCAGTCGGCTATGAGACATATTTTCGTGAGAATGATAATCGTGTAGGAAGTAAATTTTAAAAACAGTTATTTGATAGGAAAACCAAAAAGCATTGATTTGTTGTTTTAGTGAAAGGGAATAAACAGAAAATGGCCACTGAGAAAATTGCTCTACTGCCCTACTTTGTTAAACAAACAATATTTAGTGATTAACTGTTCATATAAACTACTATTTTACTCTTTGTTGCCTCCCTCCTTACTCTCTTCTCTCTCTCTCTCTCTCTCTTGCATGCTCTCTCTCTCTCTCCTATCACTTTATCTCTCTGTTTCATTGCGCTCACAACAAACACAAAATCCTCCAAGTCTATAATAACTGCATTTTTTTTACATCATTATTAGGATTTTTAAATGGTCCCGTTTATAAGCAAACATTATGAAACATCGATTATCAAGAAAAATAACATATCATTCCTATTATATATATATAAGTTTAATGACAGATCTAGCTACTAGTCAATATCAACTATATTATAGCAATAAGTATAGTCAACCAATACTCACTAGTATTATCGGTATAAGTTATATATAGTATGTTGATATGGGCCTGAAAAAAAAAAAAAAGGGAGCAGAGGGCGTGTAGCTAGAGGGTTTTTAAACAATGCTGCCTATCCAATAT
The DNA here is from genome assembly GCA_023376005.1 of Doryteuthis pealeii. Lineage (NCBI taxonomy): Eukaryota > Metazoa > Mollusca > Cephalopoda > Myopsida > Loliginidae > Doryteuthis > Doryteuthis pealeii. The sequence continues at coordinate 7,006,917 of CM042163.1, forward strand.
TAATAGAATCGCTAAAATTTTGGGCAATGGGTCCAATTAGTGACAGTATAGAGCATTTAGTGTTGGAGAAATAATTTGGGTTTATTTTCTAAAAAGTTATTTAGTTATAAACTGAATCCCCCATTATCTCCAAATAGTGCATTTGCGTACATTGCCTCAACCCCTCTGCTTAGATTTATAGAGCAGTAAGTGAGGTTGATCAGTGTATGTTCCCCCCTTTTCTTTAATTTTTTGTTTGGTCATTTAGCTATTTTTTTTCTATAATATTAAAGATCTATTATATATTAGGTTATCGGTACATGAACTATTTGATATTTAGTCCGATCATACCATATAAAGCATGCATATGGCTGTATTGTCGAGATTAAATCATTTAATACGTTTCATCCTTCTATTGCTTCATTGGTTATTCACTTTTTAACTTGATCTTATGTTGGAGAAGATCTGCGTTTCCTAAATCTCACATCAGGCCTTATTTTATTTGTATGTGTAATTATTGGTTTTATGTGGCAATTGTTGAAGTTATTTAGGCATTTCAGTTTAATTTGGAGGGACTATAATTCATTATAATTTACTATAACTTCACATAACACGATGTGGTGTTATCAAGTCGGATTGGGAGACTGAGCTAGTCATACTATTATTCAAACAAAATCATAACTTCAGGTAGAACATAAAATATTAATAAAAAACATTTATTTCAATCTATGGATTACTTTACTATGGTTAACACTTTCTTCAATCTAGACAACATTTTGCGTTAACTCTTTATCTATGGGCATTTGTTCATTCAAAGAATCACAATTTTTATTCCAAGATGAGCTTTCAGTTAATTTCTGGATTAATCCTACGACTACATCTTTTAGGGAAATGAGTACAAAAACTGCTGTAGACATATAATGGTATATTCACTATGTATAAATTGACCATTGAATGACTACATAAAGTGTGGACACAGATCTATAGACCTCCTGACCGGAGAGCACGATGTATTTGGAGGCACGGCAGTAATCACCATATGCAAGGGTGAGAATAGTACCATAAGCATGTCTAAGGAATATTCAAGATTAAATGCTCAATACATAAAGTGTGTGATGCTAACTTTTAATGATAGAGATAGATCGCAAGAGGATTTTCTTTCACTGTATAAGTGTGTAAAATTATCTAGAGCCACTGTGGTCTGCTCTTGTGTTTAGTAATACAATAGGATCTCACATAAATCAGTGTATAAACACATCCAAGTGAACATTAAAGCCAGCGTTCTAATAGCTTGACATGATGTACCTAAAGATGCCTATTACATAATAAGCACACGACAACTTTTAAAAAGTAAAAATAACCACAAAAAAAAATAAAAAAACACTTTTTGGAATTCCATCAAGTTTGATATCGTTTTAACAGATGTTTACCATTAAAACAAACTTTAACTATGTCTCAAAAATATTAAAGTATACATATGGTTTACAAGGAATAATATATAATGAGACCTTATCACTTTAAGCAATGGGACAAGGTAGGGGACGGGTAATACAAGGATCCACTTAATGTTATGTGGGGGGGGTGGGATTTCATTGGCCACTTAGATAGATGACCTATGTCTTTGGCTAATATTTGGGGATATAAAAGAGGAGAAGTTAGTTTTGATTATTTCTCGTCAAAGATAGATTCAAGATATCTTGCATTTCTCGATTGTGACCAATGATGAGACGAGAGAATAATATGAGGCAACAATGTGATGAGCAGCATATGTCCTCTTATAGTAATATCTAAAAAGAATATACACGCACTCCATAAACTAAGTAATAAGACAATTCCTTCTCTCATTCTACCAAAGGAATAAGCTAAAAAGCTACAGTCGCAAACAACATTTATGCAGATTCTTTAACTACAGCATTGATTAGAAATAGACCAACAAGGAAAAGGGAAATTTTTTTTTTCCCCCCCATTCCAACAAAGATGAAAAAGTTAGTTTTAAATTAAACATCAGTCAAAGGTCAGTAAAGACAAGGCTATCATATTTTTTTTTTTAAAGTACTTTATTTTGCATGGTCTTGTGCGGAGAAAATGGTTTCTTTTCGGAAGCCCAACTACATATACTTCAATAAATGAAATGGAAATGCGCGTGGCATAATGTGTTAGAGTCGTAGGAAATGAACTCTTTGACCCGAGTTCAAATCCTGGACAAGGCTTGTATTTCTACTATGAAATTATTTACACATAGCTACTAATACACTTTAGGGAAGTATTTAATCTATATATATACTATACTACCCTCCAGATTTATGGTAAATTAAGAGGCACAGGGCTTCTATCAAGTAAATATATATTTCAAATGAAAGAATATAGTGAGTTTTAGTGTTATGTACAGTAGAGATCAGTAGACGTATTTTTATTTTAGTAGTTATCGAGTTTGCATGATATACTGTTGGAGAAGCACAAGTGGTCCGAGTATCTGTTAAGTGGAGTAGAGCATAGGAATGGGATCGTTGAACTACTCGACTAGGATCAAATCCTGATCGATAAGCCAAATTCATAATAGCGCTAAATGTAAGCGTGAATCTATCTTTGGGGAAATGGTAATCAGAACAAACAATCTAATATCACTCCACGCAAATTCAAAGCTAAATCGGTATAAAGTAAAAATATAGTTTGAGATTATACGCATATAGAACTATTCCATATTATGGGACTTTTCTTTCTAGTCACACTTTTTGGTGTCTAAAATAAGCAAGCACACAATAAAAATAAGAAGAAGAAAGGAAAGAAACTGCGAAATATTTCTAAAAACACTCAATGGAGGTATGATAGCAATTGTTATTTCTATGACCTTCAACAACTTCTGTTCAACACTTGGATGGTCCATACAGAATAGCTCAGGCTAATTATTGGATCTTTTTTCTATTTTTAAAAACACATATATTTAAATGTGTCTTTCTTCTCCTCATGGATAGTACCAGCAGGCGGCAACATTAGATTAGATATACTCAGAGTTCGAAAGTGAAATCAGTAGAGATATATCCGAATGCAAGAAGAAGAGGAGTTGAACCAGAGCAGAGGGTAGTAGTAAATAGTTGAGTTGCCAGGACCGCAAAAAAGTTGGCAATTTGGATATTTCGACCCAAGTGGATAGAAAACTGACTGCCATCTTCATCTGACATCCATCATGATAGTGTGAGGGGAAATTTTCAAAACCACAGCAATTTTCAATGTGGACCATCCTTAGGTTGGGAGGAAATCTTACAAGGCTAAAAGGGTTTCTTCTTCTGCTAAGGCAATTTTGTTGTTGATAATTTTTGTTGCCCCTTGTTGTCTTTCTTTGCAGGTATTTTTCAAAATGTGTCTGGCTATGTTCGGCTTTTGTAGTCTGGAGCAACTGCATGCTTTCTCCTACATGTTCCACCTCTTCTATAAAATTCTTAGTAAGCACTTTGCACATGTCACTGTCAATCTTTTACCAAAACTGCCAATTGGTCGTATCATGGAATACTTCAACGCGGACATAGCGGAATTGACACGTCCCTCCCTTTCACAACTTGTTCCTTCTCAAATGCCTCTGATCATGGTTGGTGTTCACTATCATCGATCATTGTCTCCATGTCCCTTGCTGCTTGCTATACTGCCACTTGTTGTCCTGTGTTTTTTCTTTGTTCAGGTAACATTTCTAACACAATTACTTAACATGCTTGGCAAAAATAATTCTTGTCTTCATCTTCATAAGTTCTAATTCTAAATTTTCCAATTTCACCGACTATATTTCTATTAGTATTATCTGCGTTATAGACTATTGTCCCATCTTCATCGTTATTTGATACAACGTTTTCGGCCCGATATACCCTCCGGCCTTCTTCAGGTATTTCTTCTCGGACTCGTGAAACCTTCTCGGATCGGAACCTCTTTTAAGAACTCGGGAACTTTCTTGTCCGTATTCTGGGTAATAAGGTTCCCGAGTCCGACAGAAATACCTGAAGAAGGCCGGAGGGTAATATCGGCCCGAAACGTTGTACAAATAACAATGAAGATGGGGACAATAGTCCGAATACGCATATACTAATCTTCAAACCTCATCTCAAACATTCAGAGAAATAATATTTTCTATTGTTATAATATTTCTTTTGAGTGCCTAAAAGAGGAGGAGGAGGAGGTAGTGAAGAGAAATTTTAATCAAGAAATGAAACCTCCTCATTATGGAGATTAACAAGAATATGCGCTTCCACCAAGGATATGTATTTTTAAATTATTATAACATGAATCAAAAGCCAATGATAAATTGTATGGGTCTAGCAAGAAATATACGCTCCAGGCATGAAGTATTCAAGTTTTGAATGTAATGAAATTATTAGATTAGAAAGACTAACAAATTAAATAAGAACACATATAAGAAAGATTACACTTATTTTAATTTGTTCTGTATAAAATTATTCATAGGATGATTTAATACGTTGAAGATAAAGAATAATATTAGTGTTCAAATAACACCAAGTAATTATTTATTTAATCCGTTTTGTTAAAACCAATTACATAATTAACTACCCCATATACTATGTAAACCTTTATTTCTTATGTGATTTATAAGACATTGCAGGATTTTAAAGCACACTAATACATTGCTGTTTTAAGACCAAATTAGCTCTGATTTGTGTAAGACATTGTTAATAGATAATATTTATTCATGTATTAATGATGTTTAAAAACTAATAAATCAAATACTCATTATAAACTTATGTAATTTCTGAGGGTATTGCAAATGTAAGGCAATGATGTATTTGGTTCAGAAGACCAGACACCGAACTCTAACTATATAAGATAAATCCCAATTCAACAATGTGTATTCAAGAAAGAACAAAGAAAATTAATTGATTACTGTGTGCTGTTTGGACACTGTGTCATAGACACAGTGTCCAACAGCTATAATAACTTATATATAATATTTTTTAAGAAAAAATGCAAATAATTTTACATTTTAATTGTTTTATATCTGGGTATGAAAATTTTCAAATTGACTAATTTCCAGAACATCAGATAGATTCAAGTGCTGAGTAGCTGATAGGTTTCTGAAATTTCCTAAACATTTTTCTGGTAATGCAATCTCAATGAGTCCATGTTGAAGATTTAAAAAACAGGAACTACGGTTTTAATCTCAACATTTCACACGGTTTTTAAAATCTAAACCATTTCACGACTGTTTTTAAAGATCTCAACCATTGGACTCATCTGATGATTGCAATTACCATGAAACTTCAAAGTTATGAGTGTAAATTCCTTAAATATTACAATTGATTAAAATCTGCTCTGCTTTTAGCATGAGCAACCTTTTCATGCCATACTTTTCTCCATTTTTTCATTCTCTTATTCATTATATATTATATATATATATATAATATATATATATATAATTATAATGATTATATATCATACTTTTTAACAAAACTTCATCATAGATTATCTCCAAGAAAAACAAAGCAACAACTATTTCTTAAATTTTCCATGATTATCTTTGGTTCTGCCCTCTAATCCATATCCCTTATTTACTTTAGTAAAGTAGTATTACTAATATAATGTTTCTCACTATGTTGTGATGTGTACAGATTCCATGATTCTCTCTCAACAACTGTCCCTATCAGTCCACCCTCACAAGGTTTTCTGCACAGCACCTAGAATCCCACACACAGCTGATTAATGTACGTTTTTGTAGGTCGGCTTTGCTAGTGTGTCCTGTGTAGTGACCAAGAAAGATGTCACTTATGAGTTCATCTTTGCTTCTGCTAACAGTGTCCAGCATGCTTGCTGGTCTCACTAGATGTTTGTGTAATAGAAGGCATGGCTGGTAACGCTGGGGAGGCCGGTTGTGGGTGCTGTTTCCCAGATTTGTTCAACGCACACCCAACATCGGTTGTGCATCTTCCATCTACACTTATAGAAATGCTATAATTTCTATTCTAAACAGAGAAACAGAGTAAAAAAAGACAAATGCCACTGTTTTTGTTATCTAATAAAAATGATTTGAATGTTAAAATAAAAATTAAACTCAGCTCAATTCTGAATTGAAATATATCAACATGATTTATTTTATAAGATTGACATTTTAGTAAAAATTGAATTTCAGATTTAGATTTCTCTTATATTCGTTGCTACCTCTTCAAATTAAAAATTTTAATCAAAACCAAAATTTTTCCAACGAACAGTTGATTTTTCTTTTCTTATAAATAGGATTTCCTGTTCCCTTATAATTGAATATCTTTATACCCTTGATGATTTTCCTACAACCCATAAAAACCATTTTTGTTGATTTTTTTTTTTTTTTTTTTTTTCCTTATGTCAGATTTCAATTATATAAAGTAACTCCAAAAATCATGCTGTAGGGAAATTAACAAAATTCAATTGGACAAAAATGCTGTTGTTTTGATATTTCAATGGTTTATTACACCATCTCAGAAACACCAAATAGAAATTACTTTCTTTTTTTAATGTACATTAATGTCTTATTGTTTTTATGCATTATTCTCCAATATTTGAAGAAGAAAAAATGAATATTCATATTTATAATAATGTTAAATATGAAATACTTTCTGAACAAAGAATATTACCTATTAAATTGACTCCCAGGAAATGTGTTTGATATAACTTGCACATTTGAAAGAGACAAAAATCTTATCCACTGACCACTGTTCCTTTATGTATATTAAATTAGTTTAAGAACACCGTGAAGAAATCAGCCAAATAAATAAACATGGTTCCAGAAACGAAAGAGTAATGGTCATGTTTCTCTTTATTAAGTCTCATCAGCGATTTGTATAACTGTTTCGATTTCCTGTCAGAGGGAACTTAGTATACCATCGCTGATGAGAACCTTAATAAAGTCAAAACAGTCCTGTACGATGTTCTAACACCAACATCCTTTGCCGAATTCATTATCTGTTTATTACTATAATTATCAAATTTTTATGCATATAGCATTGTAATTGCCTTCAAGCAAAAATATATAAACTCGCTTGTAGCAGGTTGATTCTTTTTTCTTCTGTGTTTGTGGGATCATTTTCCTGTTTTACTTCTATGTGTATTCTATAAAATAGTCAGAAATGTCATTTTTATTCCTAATCTCGAACGAGAATATATAACATTGAAGATATTCAAACTACCCAGAATTCTTAGTTGTGACTCCCCCCCCCCCACGTCTCTTCCAAGTATGGTTTTCTGAGTTACTTTTCTTCGTTTCTTTTTTTTACAAACATAAAAAAAAAAAAATTCTTCACATGCATTATAATTTTTTTTTTTTTTCTTTCCTCAATAATTCAGCGGATTCTACATGCAACTTCCCACGACACTAAACGTCTTGGAATCATTAGGTCGATGCTCCAATAATTCTCATTTTTTGGAGAGACAGTAACTGGAGTGGCCTTCAATTAGACTATAACAAACAGGATCAGTTCATTATGATCGAAAAAACAAAGTAGATGACAACAATGTTTTCTACTATCCACTATCTGTATAATAGGTAGTCTTCTACTTTTTATGTTGATATTTTAACAGCATTTTGAAAAAATAATAGATCTTATTATTGAATTTTAATCTTATAATATTTGGAATTTCTATCAGAAATATGTAGAACCCTTAATTAATTATTGAGTTACATTTTGCCAAAAAACCTTTGACTAAAAACTTATAAACTTTTGGAAACATAACCAATTTTAATCTCAATCATCTGTAGAGATTTTATTCTGGTAATTGTATTACACCAAAGTCTAAAAATTGCACTGAACAAATGCTGATAGAAATTTTTAACACAATTTTTAGATTTCTTTTTTTGTTCATTTCTTCCCTCTGTTTTTAGGAGCTAAAATCACAGCAGAACAACAAGAGAATTTAAAACAAAAACTGATCAATTAATTTTAATGTAGATGGAATTTTTATTTCATTATTTAAATATCTACAAAAAAATAATTTGAAATAAACTATTTTCAATAAGTTCTTAATATATAATATTTCATATATATAACTTTTATCTATCCATAATTTGTGAATCCTTGCTTACATGATAAGTAATATCAACCGAACCACAAAAATCGGTTATAAATTTACACTACAATTATTTGATTAATAATGTTATTATTATTCAACATTAGCTTTTAATAGCTTTTTTTTTTTTAATTAAATTTAAAAAAAAAATAAAACCAAGCCTAGCTACAAATTTTAAGTGTGGTTTTATTTTTGGTAAAATTTAACTAAAAAATTGCTTGAATTTTCTTAAAGTTTAGTAACATAGGACCAAATAAAAAAGACAGCCACAAATTTGATAAGACTTGACCAAAAATTTCATCTGTATGAAATTAAACATAAATTTAAATGTGAATTTCTCTTTGATTTCTGGTATTGAAGCAACTTTTTAAAATTTAAATTCTCATAAAAAAAAAACCTGATTGTTTTTTCAATAATTCCCATCGTTTTCTTTCTTTTTCTTTCTTCTCTTTCCCTAAAGGTGGTTGGCATTTCCGTGTTTTGAATTCCCTGAGCAACCTGATGTGTTTTTTGCCTCAGTATTTGCCCCTGTCCTTAAATGAGAATAACCCTCAACCTGAAATGTTTGGTCTTCTCTATTAGTTTGCTCTCAGTGTAAGTTAATAACAACATTCTGATAACCTTTTTCTCTTCCTGTACTTCCTTACATTTTATCTAACATTAACTGAATATAATTATAAATATAATAAAAGCTGATAATCACTTGAATTTTTTCTCTAACATTTAAATCTCTACAATAACTAATAACATTGAAACATCTGAAACATTAGATTTATAAACATTAAACTCTGGAATTTTTTTTTTTTTTTTTTTTTTTTTTGTAAAGAAGCCCTGGGAATTTTGTAAATGTAATATTTGAATTGATATTTAGATTGTAAACATTAATGTGATTGAATGATAATTATAGAATTCTATGAGCTGAGGTCAAAAAATTGCCTTTTGAAAGAAGGCAATGACTTCTTTTTTCTCCTCCATCCTATGGGTAAAATAGTTGGGCTCTGTGGCATTTATTGGCAATCAGTCTAAGAGGAAACATTTTGAAATCAGGGCTTGTCTTTTGAAATTTAGAGTACAGCTCAGCCAAATAAATCTCTCCCAGAAACCCTTCACAATCCCAGGCCACAGAAATGGAATACAAGCAATGCTCCAAGTCAAAAAATTATTCACTGACATCTGTTTGTATAGGACACTAGGAACTGAAAGAGTTTGATGAAATGCTCATCATTATAAGTTGAGTTTCCTCAATACAAAGATTTTTATATTATTTAATTATTCGGTCTATTGTCCTCATCTTTATTGTTTCTCACAACGTTTTGGCAGATGTGACCTCCGCCTTCTTTCAGGAGAAGGTCTTTGAGTCTGACAAGAAATATCTGAAGAAGGCTGGAGGGCATATCAAGACGAAAACGATGTGTAGATTAACAAAAAAGATAAGGACAATAGTCTGAATGATACAGAATTATTAAGCTTCATCTCAAAAATTCAGAGAAAGATTTTCGTAAAAAGATTGGTTGGGGAGGGCACCTCTCACAGGTACATGATAAATTTGAGTAATAAAGGTGGAAAATTTTAAAAAAATCTTAAGGGGGGGGTTTTGATTTTTTCCCCCCCAAAAAACCCCTTAAAAATCCAATATTGAAGGGGCCCTTTCATGTCCCAGAAAGCTATCAGCATAACATTCTTTATTTACTGCTGCACCCAGAACTTTTTCTTTACTGGGAGTAGTGGGTGTTTCCACTATTTTTGACTCAGGCTCATGGTGTGTAACCCATGCCTTTAGCAACATTTGTAAACATTTTTTTTAACTAAAACCGCTTCTCAATTACATATCACAATTCATTCTGTAAATTTTCACATGATTTGCCTTCTCAGCCACAAAAAATTGATGATGACTCCGTTCAAACTCGAGCCCTCTGATATGGCCACCTATTTTGAATACCTCAAACAGATAATTTTTTGTTTATAAACTAATTTCCAAACAAGGCAAAGTTTACATTTATGAAAAAAAAAGAAAAATTATTTGACTTTTTTTTTTCTTTTTTTTTTTTTTTTTTAAATTTCCCTTATTTATTGAATACCTTATATGGATAAATAATACAATATCTTTTTGTAAAAAAACATGATTTTTTTTTTTTTTTGTTTTAATTTTCACAGAATAAACACTAACACGATTGGCTTATTCGTATGACCAGTGAATGGAAACCAATATTGGTTTTCTGAGAAAGAAAATTAAAGATATTCTGGAAAACCAACTGAGGTAAAAAAAAAAAAAATGTTCCTTTTGTCTTCTATAAACAGTATTTGTAAAACCTTTGTTGTTAGCAACACATCTCACATATCATACACTAACATATTTGACTAATGCTCCATTGTTGTGGTCTTGTTCAGATTTGGTTTTTAGCTTTAACTTTAATGTAAATTTCTCTCTAATCATTGCCAGGAAAATTCAATCCTTATATGTAGCTAATAATTAAACCATTGGCCCTTTTCATGCTGTGGTGCTTTCAATAGCATGTCTTGTTCTAATTTATATAATTCTATTTATTTTTTAATATGCTGGTGAACAACTAATTTGTGTCAATAGCTTTATTTATCTCTCTCTATAAATATCTATATATAGATTTTATACATATATAGTATATACATAAACTGCACTGCTCACGTGATTTCGAACAATTTTTTCAACGCTCAGAGTTGCGGAGACATGGAATAACTGCCCGCATCTGTTGATAGGCTGCCGAAGCACCTGAGTCTTCAAAGCTCCATCTCCTGTACGTCCACTGGCCGATCACTATACCTGAGCCTCCTCACGATACATATGCAACAACACAGCCGCACACATACATGTATAATTACTGCTGTGACTGTTCGGTTCCTGACACTAAAATACATTGTTTCTGTGTAACTTGACATGAGACTTTGATGAGTTTGTGGTGCACCTGAATACTGTACACAAAAATTTCATTAATTATATATAAGAAGATGCCTAAAATTTTTTTTAAATAAAAAAAAGAGGGTGGAAAAGGGTTTTACCCAAAGGAAATGAAATTAGAGAATTAGGATTAACTATTTATTGAAAGAAGAATTGAAGAGATGATCTAATTGAACTTTCAAAATAATGGAATTTCTATTATGGTAGATTTTTGGTTAAAGTATTTCTCTCAACTTGAAAATTACTGTCAATGCAGATTCAAGTCTATAACCAATTAGAGATATTTTGCTAATAGAGGAATATATTTTTGGAAACAAAATTGTTTAAATCAATATAAAAAATTGCAATGATGTCATTTTTTTTTTTTAAATTGAATTGGATAATTCAGAAAATAATGGTAAGAATCTACTTAAGAGGGCAACTTTTTTAGAACTACTGATGAATTACGTTACAGAATTTGAATCATATGACTATGATATTGTATCAATATTGTTTTATGTTCTGTGGTTAAAGATATTTTTTTTTCTTTTTAGGTTGATGCTGAGAGATAGTAAAGAATGGAGAGATTGCCAAAGGAGGCCATAAACAAACAAAATAATATCAAGTTTCAATTGAAAATTTTCAATTGTAAATGAAAAAATGGTTTAAAATCTGAGAACTGTAATTTTTTTTTTATTGTCAATGATCTTGTTCTTTCTTCTTTTTTTTTCTTTCTCTAGGCGCCTGCTGAAATTCCAACTTTAAACCATCCCTGATATGGCCAGAAAAGGTGAAGTTATTTCAATGATTATGCCACAACGTTATGAGAGAATATGGACTTGGTTAGTCAACAAATATTAACTGTCACATTCAACCAGGGGAAAAGGAAGGTAAAACAAAAAAACAATTTATCATGCTTGATTCTGTTCAATTCTTTTTGACTTTTTTGGGGGGTGGGGGGGGGGTATCAATGCTTATACATGAAATTTGTTTTCTTTCTTCTTTCACTTTGTGGGATCAATACAAAATTCCTGATTTTATGAACTTTTTTCCTAATTGAAAATGCAACTTGTCTTTTATGCATCTTTAATTTTTCTTGAACGTAAAAAAATGATAAAAACTTTCCTTCCTGTCTTTTAATATTCCAGATTGGTGTGGTTTGGCGAACAGGTGCCGCAAGTCAATTCCCTTAACAATGGGTTTATCCGTATAATTGAACTGCATTTTGGCACCATAGAATTGATGACTTGATACTTTCCTAAAAATGGTTTCATGACCTTCGATCCAATTAACCATCATAACCACAGGTGAAGATTATAATCTTGTCTTTGATAAAAAAAAATATTCTGTATTAGTCCCAGAAAGTTTACCATTTTTGTTCAGGGCTTTTTACTTGGTGCCTGTACCCTGTAAACTAATTAAATTTCCATTCACACCCCCCCCCGAAGATAAATTAATTGAGTTACAAAAACATTAACTAATATACCAGGATTTAATACATGCTTTACAACAGGAAAAAAAGGATCAATAATATTATGAATGCAAACACACCTTTAACATTTATGGAATATTTTTGTGAGAAAAATGGGTTTTGTTGGGGGGGGGGTTAAATTTCAAGATTAAAAAATTTTAACGAATAAATACAGAAAAGTTATTACAAATAAAAGCAGGGATTTTTCATGAAGAGTATATTAATTTAATTCATTAAATATGTTACCATGAGTAAGAATTTAAAATTTCACGCATTGTATTTAAATTTTTTTTTATTTTTTTTTTTTTTTTTTTTCCATTAAAATTCAAAATAAGTAATTAAAAATTCTATTTTCTTCAGGAAAATAAATATTTTCACAAAGTATCCCCTGAACACTATTTGAAAATAACACTAAAACTCTGACACAGTACTTGGGTGATTCCTAGTCCCTTAAGTGAATTTTAATAAATAGCTCTAAAAACTACTTTTAATTAGTGGATTTTGTTAATCTTGATTTTGATGGGAAAATCAAAATCCTTTTTATATCCCAGTCATGTATTGAATGTAAAAATCAAATATTAATTACCTCAATTATGTTTTTTAGTTTATTATTTCCATTTCCCCCATTGTCTGAAAAAGAAATGTGTTTTCATTTTAAAAGGACCCGTGCTTTTTTCTGGAACTTCTATTCGGAGTAAACTGGATCCATTTGAATTGTACACTGATGATGAATGTTTTGGCAAAGCAATGGAGCATTCTCATTTGAGAGAATTTGTTAGTTCTCGAAACAAAAGGTTGCAACCATGAATGCACAGAGGGAGGAGAAAACCCAGTAAGGTTGATGCAATATTATAGGGGGGAGGGTCTTATCAATTCCTTCAGGCTGAAGTTAACTTTGTGATCATTAGAAGAAAGATCAAAAGGTTGGAAGGTTCAACTATCAATATTCAAATCTGATTCAACGTGAAGATATTTTGTTTACTCTTTAGTATCTCCTCACATTAAACTCAAAGTGACATAAGGTATTATTTTATGTTAAACTCGCAAGAATATGCGCCCTCCGTGGCGTATTTAAGGTTTAATGTATGAATATATTATTAGAAGACCTAATGAATTTAAATAAGAAACGCAATAAAATATTCACTTATTTAATTATAATTTTAATTGGTTTCTAGTATAAAATCATTCATAGGATTGATTTTTATATGTGGTCAATCTAATACAAAGAAGATAATTTTGAATTTAAAAAACCAGATTCAAAACAATTTTGGAGACTGAAATTTTCAGTTAGATGTCACTATACTAAGCTGAGGGCAACAAATTAAATTGTTAATCAAATTTTCACTCAAACTGAAAATGTTTTGAACTTTTTAAAAACTAATAAGATAAAGACAAACTCCTGAGGAAATTTTTTGGCTGTCAATTTGTCTGTTCTTAAAATAAACAATTAAAAGATAACAAAAAAAGAAACGTTGAATTTGTAAGTTAAAAGAAGATGCCGTTCCCTTCTCTCTTATCTCTTACTGCTTCTCTCTCTCTTCCCCTTCTCTCTTTCCCCTTCTCTCCTCTCTCTTCTGAATCATTATCACTCGTTTTCAATTTTTGTCAGTATGGTCCAGCGTCAACTTGTCTGGCTGGCCAGAGCTCTTCCTCCGAAAAACCAAAAATCTTGATCCTTGAGAAGCAACAGCTGCTCGATTTGGAAACAGATGATCTTATCCAACAAACAATTCATTCAGAATTCAGTGGAATTACAATAATCAAATTGCTCAGCGTCTCAAATACATCATGGATATTCAAGGTAACCAAAAAAAAAAGATTTATTCAAAGAAATATTGCAGTATTTTATATTTAATTCTTTTTAAAACTTTATTTTTCTTATGATTTTACAATTGTAAGATTTAAAATATGATTAATTGAATTTTTTCTGTATATAAAATATAGATAAATATTGACCTATTTAAGAAAAGGAAATTTCTTGAATTCCATGTTTTTTTATTTAATATACAGAAAAATTAACAATTAATCCATATTTTTAAAATCTTACAAATTGTAAAATCAATAAGAAAATAAAGTTTGATAAGAATAAAATATTAAAAATGCAATAATTTCTTTGATAAATCTTTTTTTTTTGTTGTTACCTTGAAATAATCCATGATTGTTTATTGGAACGGGGCAATTGTGATATTGTACATTCCTGAAATTCTGAATGAATTGTTTGTTGGATAAGATCATCTGTTTCCAAATCGGCAGCAGCTGTTGCTTCAAGGATCAAGATTTTTGTTTTTCGAGAGAGCCTCTGCGCCAGCAGACAAGTTTGACGCTGACCCCAATGGACAAAAAGAAACGAGTGATAATGAATTCAGAAGAGAGAGAGAGAAGGGGAAGAGAGAGAAGGGGAAGAGAGAGAGAGGGGAGAAGAGAAGAGAGGAAGGAAAGGGCAATTTCTTTTAACTTACTAATAATTCAAACGTCCTTTTTTTGTTCATCTTTTTAATTGTATTATTTAAGAACAGAAAAATGACAGCCAAAAAATTCTCAGGAGTTTGTCTTTATCTTATTAGTTAAAAAGTTCAAAACATGTAGTTTTTAGTAAAAATTTATTACATTTCATTGTGTCCCCTTAGCTTAGTTTATAGTAGACATCTAACTGAAAATTTTCAGTCTCAAAATTGTTTGAAAATCTGGTTTTTAAATTCAAAAATTATCTTCTTTGTATTAGATTGACTCCAACATTTAAAATCAATCCTTGAACTGATTTTATATAGAAACCATTAAAATATATTAAAATAAGTGTAATATTTTTATTTGCGTTCTTAATTTAATTTCATTAGTCTTTCTAATTATAATATATTTCATTACATTAAAACTTAAATACGCACGGAGGGCGCATATTCTTGTCTAGTTTACATAAAATAATACTTTATGTCATTTGGAGTTTAATGTAGGAGATACTAAGTAGTAACAAATATATCAATTCACGTGAATCAGATTGAATATTGATGTTGAAAACCTCAGACCTTTTGATCTTCATTCTAGATGATCTACATTACTTCAGCGTGAGGAAATTGAGTAAGACCCTGCCCCGCCTTATATATTTGATTTGCATCAACTTAAACTGTAGGTATTTTATATTCATCCTCTGATGACCTTCAATGTTGCAAACCTTTGGTTTTGAGAACTGAGTCATCTATACTTTTATTCTATTGGCATCCGAGATGTGGAGTAGATGAACTAACACTCATGCTTTTCCACTTCAATTCAATAACAATAAGTACAATTCAATAATGATTCACCAGGTTCATCGTAGATTAGTACCTAAGAAATAAAGTCATAACTGAGATCCTTATTTTAAAATATGAGTATGCTAACTATTTATAAGTAAAACAATGCTCAATAGTTGTGGATAGAGCATTTGATCTAACATTTCTTTTTCAGACAAGGGGAAATGGAAATAATAAAACTAAAAACATAATTGTAGGTAATGAATTTTGATTTTTACATTCAATACATGACTGATATAAAGGATTTTGATTTCCCATTCAATCAAAGATTAACAAATCACTTATTAAAGTAGTTTTTAGAGGTTTTATTAAAAAATTCACCTTAGACTAGAATCACCAAGTACTGTGGTCAGAGTTTTAGTGTTATTTCAAAATGTGGTTCAGGGATACTTTTGTCGAAAAATATTATTTTCCTGAAGAAAATAGAATAAATTACTTATTTTGAATTATTTATGGAAAAAAAAAAAAAAAAAAAAAAAAAAATTTAAATACAATGGCGTGAAATTTAATTATCCATGGTAAACATATTTTTAATGAATTAAATTAATATCTCTTCATGAAAATTCCTGCTTTTATTTGTAAATTAACTTCGTATTTCGAAAAATTTTAATCTTGAAATTTAACCCCCCCCCCAACAAAACCCATTTTTCTCACTAAAAATAATTCCAGAATTAAAGGTGTGTTTGCATTCATAATTTATTGATTCTTTTTTCCTGTAAAGTGTAATTAAATCCTGGTATATTAGTTAATGTTTTGTAACTCAATTAATTTATTTGGGGGGGGGTGAATGGAAATTAAATTAGTTAACAAAGGGTACAGCACCAAGTAAAAGCCCTGAACAAAAATAGTAAAACTTTCTGGGACTAATACAGAATATTTTTTTATAAAGACAAGATTCTATAATCTCACTGTGGTATGATGTTAATTTGGATCGAAGGTTCATGTAACCCATTTTAAGAAATATCAAGTCCATCAATTGTTATGTGCAAATGCAGGTTAATTTATACGGAATAACCGCATTGTTAAGGTGACTTGCGGCACCTGTTTGACCAACCACACCAATCTGGAATATTAAAAGACAGGAAGGAAAGTTTTTTATCGATTTTTTTTACGCTTCAAAAAAAATAAGATGCATAAAAGACAGTTGCATTTTCAATTAGGAAAAAAAGTCATAAAATCAGAATTTGTATTTGATCCAAAAGAGTGAAAGAAGAAAAGAAAAATCATGTAATGCATTGGAATACCGCCCCCCACCCCCAAAAAAAAGTCAAAGATTGAACAGAATTTCAATGCCACTGAAATACTTGTTTTTTGTTTACCTTTTCCCCTGGTTGAATGTGACAGTTAATATTTTTTTGGACTACCAAGTCCATTTCTTCTCGATAACGTGTGGCATAATCATGAAGATAATTCACCTTTTTCTGGCCATTCAGGGGATGTTTAAAGTTGGGAATTTCAGCAGGCGCCTAGAGAAAGAAAAAAAAAGTAAAGAAGAAAAGATCATTGACAAGTAAAAAAAAATTTACAGTTCAGATTTTTAACCATTTTTTTCATTTACAATTGAAAATGTTCAATTGAACTTGAATATTATTTTGTTTGTTATGCTCTTGGCATACTCTCCTATTTTTACTATCTTCTTCAACATCAACCTAAAAAAGCAAAAAAATAATCTTCCACAGAAACAAACAAATTGATACAATATTCTATATTTGAATCAAAATTCTGTTAAAGTAATTCATCAGATAGTTCTCAAAAGTGGCCCTCTTAAGTAGCTTACGCATTATTTCTGTTAAATTACCATATTCATTTAAAAAAATAAAAATGACATCATTGCAATTTTTTATTGATAAACAATTTTGTTCAAAAATATATCCTCCATACAAAATATCTAATTGGTTTAATAGACTTTGAAATTCTCATTGACAGTAAAAAAATTTCAAGTTTGAGGA
Source organism: Doryteuthis pealeii (assembly GCA_023376005.1). Taxonomy (NCBI): domain Eukaryota; kingdom Metazoa; phylum Mollusca; class Cephalopoda; order Myopsida; family Loliginidae; genus Doryteuthis; species Doryteuthis pealeii. The sequence continues at coordinate 7,024,545 of CM042163.1, forward strand.
GAAATCCTTACAAAATCTAAACAATATCATTAGAATTCCATTATTTTGAAGGTTCCAATTTAGAATCATCTTTCATTCTTCTTTTAATAAAAATAGTTAATCTATATTTCTCTAATCATTCTTGTAACATTCAACTCTTTTTATTAATTTTGGCATTCTTCTTATATAATAAATAATGAAATTTATTGTGTACCAGTAATTAGGTGCACCACAACATCATCAAAGTCTCATGTCAAGTACACGAACCAATGTATTGTGTCAGGAAACCCGAAACAGTTCACAGCAGTAATTATACATGTATGTGTGGCGTGTGGTGTGGCATATGTAAGGTGAGGAGTGGCAACAGGTATAGTGGTCGCAGACTACAGGAACATGGAGGCTTTGAAAGACTCATGCTTCGGCAGCCTATCAACAGATCGGCAGTTTATTCCATGTCTCCGCAACTCTGAGGCGTGAAAAAATGTTTCCGAAAGTCACGTGAGCAGTGCAGTTTTATGTATATATATATATATGTATATTATATATATATATATATTATAGAGAGAATAAATAAAGGCTATATGACACTAAATTAGTTTGTTCACCAGACATATAAAAAATAAATAGAATTATATAAAATTAGAACAGACATGCTTGAAAGCACACAGCAATGAAAAAGGCCATGGTTTTAATTATTAGGCTACATATAAGGATTGAATTTCCTGCATGATATGAGAGATAATTTTTACATTAAAGTAAAGGCTAAACCAAATCTGACAAACCCACAACAATGGAGCATTAAGTCAAGATATGTTAGTGATTGATATGTGAGATTGTGTTGCTAACCAACAAGGTTTTACAAATATCGTTTATAGAAGACAAAGGAACATTTTTTTTTTTTTTTACCTCAGTTGGTGTTTCAGAATTTCTTTAATTCTTCTACAGCAACAATATTGGTTTCCAATCACGGTCAATAACGAATAAGCCAAATTCAGTGTTTTGTGTTATCTGTTGGAAAAAATAAATACAAAAAAAAAAAAATGTTTTTTTTTTTACAAAAAGATATTGTATTTATTTTATCTATAAGGGTTATTCAATAAATAAGGAATTAAAAAAAAAAAAAAAAAAAAGAAAAAAAAAAAAGTCAAATAATTTCTTTTTTTTTCATAATTGTAAACTTTGCCTTTTTGGAATTAAGGTTTATAACAAAAATATCTGTTTTGAGGCTATTCAAAATGGTGGCCTATCAGAGGCTCCGAGCTTGAACGGAGGATCAGTCCATCAATTTTTGTGGCTGAGAAGTGCAAATCAATTGTTGAAATTTTACAGAGAATTTGTGATATGTATTGAGAAGCCAGGTTTTAGTAAAAAAATGTTTACAATGTGCTAAGCATGTTTAACACCATGAGCCTGAGTCAAAAATAGTGAACACACACTGACTCCCCAGTAAAGAAAAGTTCTGGTGAGCATAAATTAAAGATGTTATGCCTGATGTCTTCTGGAACATGAAAGGGCCCCTTCAAATATTGATTAGTTTGAAATCACCTTAGATAATTCATCTTATTTATCAATTATCACTTGTACTATGTGTGAGCGTTGCCCCTCCACCAAACAATCTTTTTACGAAATCTTTCTCTGAAATTTTTGAGTGAAGCTTAATAATTTTGTATGCATTCAGACTAATTGTTCCTTAATCTTTTATTGTTATCTATCACATCGTTTCGTCTGATATGCCTCGCAGCCTTCTTCAAGATATTTCTTGTCAGCTCAGAACCTCTCCTGAAGAAGGCCGGAGGGCACATCTGCCAAACGTTGTGTATAAAAAATAAAAAAAAAAAAAATGAGATAACAATAAAGATGAAAGGACAGATGACCGATATAATTTAACATAATAATAAAATCTTGTAAGGAGAACTCAATATAAAATGAGCATCATGCAAACTCTTTTCAAGTTAGTGTCCTAAATACAAACAGATGTCAGTGAACATAATTTTTTTGACTGGAGCATTGCTTGTTTCCCATTTCTGTGGCCTGTGGATTGTGAAGGGTTTTTCTGGGAGAGATCTCATTTGGCTGAGTGTACTCCTAATTTAAAAAGACAAGCTCCTGATTTCAAAAATGTTATCCTCTTTAGATGATTGCCAAATAAATGCACAGAGCCCAACTATTTTACCCATAGATGGAGGAGAAAAAAGAGTCATGCCTTTCTTCAAAAGCCATTTTTGACCTCAGCTCATAGATTCTATAATTATTCATTTCAATCACATTAATGTTACAATCTAAAATATCAATCAAATATTACATTTTACAAAAATCCAGGGCTTTTTACAAAAGAAAAAAAAAAAAAAAAAAAATTCAGATTTTTGTTTATAAATCATGTTTCAGTTGTTTTCAATGTTATTAGTATTGTAGAGATTAAATGTAGAGAAATTCAAGTATTATCAGCTTTATTTATATTAACTTATTCATAATGTAGATAAATGTAAGGAAGTCAGAAAGAGAAAAAAAGATTATCAGAAATGTTGTTATTAACTTACACCCTTGAAAAAAAGAGCATAAACTAAATAGAGAGACCAACATTTCAGGGTTGAGGTATCTCGATCAAGGACAGCCAAATACTGAGGCAAAAAACACAATCAGGTTGCTCAGGAATTCAACACGGAATGCCAACCACCTTTAGGGAAAGAGAAGAAAGAAAAAGAAAAGAAACGATGGAATTATTGAAAAACAATCAGAGTTTTTTTTTTTAGTGAGAATTTAAATTTTTAAAAGTTGCTTCAATACCAAGAAATCAAAAGAGAAATTCAACATTTAAATTATGTTTATTCATATCAGATGAAATTTTGGTCAAGTCTAATCAATAACTTTTTGGGTGGCTTTTTTGTCTTTTTTAATTTGGTTTTTCCCCCCCCAAATGTTACTAAACTTTAGAAAATTCAAGCAATTTTTTTTAGTTAAATTTTACAAAATAAACCCACTTAAAATTTGTAGCTAGCTTGGTTTATTTTTTTTAAATTAATTTAAAAAAAAAAAAAGCTATAAAAGCTGTAATGTTAGAATAATAATACATTATTAACAAATAATGTAGTGTAAAGTTTTAACCATTTTTGTGGTTCTTGATTATTACTTTATCATGTAAAGCAAGGCATTCACAAAATATGGATAGATAAAAGTTATATATATGAATATATATAAAAGCTATTGAAAAATAAGTTTTATTTCAAAATATTTTTTGTAGATATTTAAATAATGAAATAAAAATTCATCTACATTAATTAATTTGATGAGTTTTGTAAATCTCTTGTTGTTTCTGCTGTGATTTTAGCCTCCTAAAAACAGAGGAAGAAATGAACAAAAAAGAATCTAAAAATGTGTAAAAACTTTCATCAAGCATTTGTTCAGTGCAATTTTTATGACTTTGGTGTAATACAAATTACTCAGAATAAAATTCTCTACAAAGGATGATTGAGATTAAAATTGGTATGTTTTCCAAAAGTTATAAGTTTTTTAGTCAAAGGTTTTTTGCGCAAAATTGTAACTCAATAATATTAAGGGTTCTACATATTCTGATATGAAATTCCTAAATTTATAAGATTAAAATTCAAATGAATAAGATCTATATTTTTACAAATTGCTGTTAAATATCAACATAAAGTAGAAGACTTACCTATTAATTACAATAGTTGGATAGTGATAACATTGTTGTCATCTACTTTGTTTTTTCGATTCAGTAATGAAACTGATCCGTTTGTTATAAAAGCTCTAATTGAAGCCACTCCAGTTACTGTCTCTCCAAAATGAGAATATATTGGAGATCGACTAAACTGATTCCAGACGTTTTAGTTGGTCGGGAAGTTGCTATGTAGAAACGCTGGAATTATTTGAGGAAAAGAAAAAAAAAAAAAAAATATAAATGCATGTGAAGAATTTGGTTTTATGTTGTAAAAAAAAGAAAGAGAAAAGTAACTTCAGAAAACCATACTTGGAAGAGGACGGGGGGGGGGGGAGTCACAAACTAAGAATTCTGGGTAGTTGAATATTTCAATGTTTATTATATTTCTCTTCAGAAGATTAGGAATTAAAAATTGACATTTTCTGACTATTTATAGAATTACACATAGAAGTAAAACAGGAAATGATCCCAAAACACAGAAGAAAAAAGAATCACCTGCTACAATGCGAGTTTATATATTTTTGCTTGAAGCAATTACAAATGCAATATATTGCCCATAAAATGATAATTATAGTAAATAAACATGATAAGTGAATTTCGGCAAAGGATCGTTTGGTGTGTTAGAACATCGTACATACTGTTTTGAACTTATTAAGTCTCATCAGCGATGTATACTAATGATTTCCCTCTGACAGAAATCGAAACAGTATACATCGCTGATGAGACTTAATAAAGAGAAAACATGACCATTAACTCTTTTCGTTCTGGAAACCATGTTTATTTATTTTGGCCTGATTTCTTCACAGTGTGTTCTAAACTAATTTAATATCACATAAAGGAAACAAGTGGTCAGTGGATAGATTTTTGTCTCTTTCAAAAATGTGCAAGTTTATATCAAACACTATTTCCTGGGAGTCATTTAAATAGGTAAATTTCTTTGTTCAAGAAAGATATTCATATTTAACATTATTATAAATATGAATATTCATTTTTTTTCTTCTTCAAATATTGGAGAATAATGCATAAAACAATAGACATTAATGTACATTAAAAAAAGAAAGTAATTTCTATTTGTGTTCTGAGGATGGTGTGAATAACCATTGAAAATATCAAAACACAGCATTTTTGTCAATGAATTTTTAATTCCCTACAAGCATGATTTTTTTGAAGTTACTTTTATAATTGAAATCTGACATAAGGAAAAAAAAAAAAAAAAAAAAATCAACAAAAATGTTTTTATGGGTTGTAGGAAAAATCAAGTAAAATATCAAATTATAAGGGAGACAGAAATCCTATTTATAAGAAAAGAAAAATCAACTGTTCGTTAGGGAAAAATTTGGTTTGATTAAATTTAATTGAAGAGGTAGCAACAATATAAAGAGAAATTAAATCTGAAATTTCAATTTTTACTAAAATGTCAATCTTAAAAAAATAAAATTCCATGTTGATATATTCAATTCAGAATTGAGCTGAGTTTAATTTTTATTTTAACATTCAAATCATTTTTATTAGATAACAAAAAGTGGCATTTGTCTTTTTTTACTCTGTTCTTCTGTAGAATAGAAATTATAGCATTCTATAAGTGTAGATGGGAGCTGCACAACGATGTTGCGGTGTGCGTTGAACAAATCCTGGAAAACAGCATCCCACAACCCGCCTCCCCCAGCTGTACAGCCATCTGCCTTCTATTACACAAACCATCTAGGTGAGACCAGCAAGCATGCTGGACACTGTTTAGAGAAGCAAAGATGAAACTCATAAGTGACACTTTCCTATGGTCACTTACACAGGGACACAACTAGCATAAGCCGACTACAAAACCTACATTAATCAGCTGTGTGTGGATTCTAGGTGCTGTGCAGAAAACCTGTGAGGGTGACTGATAGGGACAGTTGGTGAGAGAAATCATGGGAATCTGTACTAAATCACACCATAGTGAGAAACATTAATATAGTAATACTACTATTACTAAAGTAAAATAAGGGATATGGATTAGAGACAGAACAAAATAATCATGGAAAATTTAAGAAATAGTTGTGCTTTGTTTTCTTGGAGATAATGCTATGATGATAGTTTTGTTAAAAAGTGTATATATATATATATAATATAATATAATATATATATATATATATAAATAATGAATAGAGAATGAAAAAAATGAGAAAAGTATTGGCATGAAAAGGTGCTCAATGCTAATAAAGCAGAGCAGATTTATAATCAATTGTAATATTAAGGATTTACACTCATAACTTGAAAGTTTCATGGTAATGCCAATCATCAGATGAGTCCAATGGTTGAGATCTTTAAAAACAGTCGTGAAATGGTTGAGATTTTAAAAACCAGTTGTGAAATGGTTGAGATTTAAAAACCAGTCCTGGTTTTTAAAATCTCAACCATTGGACTCATCTGATGATTGCATTACCATGAAAAATGTTTAGGAAATTCTAGAACCTATCAGCTACTCAGCACTGAATCTATCTGAATGTTCTGGAAATTGAGTCAATTTGAAAATTTCATTACCCAGATTATAAAACAATTAAAATGTAAAATTTATTTGCATTTCTTTCTTAAAAATATTTATATATAAAGTTATTATAGCTGTTGACACTGTGTCTTGACACAGTTGCAACAGCACAGTAATCAAGTTAATTTCTTTGTTCTTCTGAATACACATTGTGATTGGATTTATCTTATTATAGTAGAGATTCGGTGTCTGTCTGTCTGTAACCAAAATTACATCATTGCTTACATTGCAATACCCTCAGAAATTACATAAGTTTATCAATGAGTATTTGATTTATAGTTAAAATCATTAATACATAGAATAAATATTATCTATTAACAATGTCTCTATAAAAATCAGAGTTAGATTTGTCTTAAAACAGCCAATGTTATTAGTGTGCTTAAAATCCTGCAATGTGTCTTATAAATCACATAAGAAATAAAGGTTTACATAGTATATGGGGTAGTTAATTTGTATATTGGTTTTAACAAAACCGGATTTAATAAATAATTACTTGGTGTTATTGAACACTAATATTATTCTTTTATTCTTCAACGTATTAAAATCAATCCTATGAATAATTTTATACAGAAACCAATTAAAATAAGTGTAATCTTCTTATATGTGTTCTTATTTAATTTTGTTAGTCTTTCTAATCTAAATATATTTCATTACATTAAAACTTGAATACTCATGCCTGGAAGGCGTATATTCTTGCTAGACCATACAAATGTTATTCATTGCTTTTGATATCCATGTTATAATAATTTAAAAAATACATATGCCTGGTGGAAGGCGCATATTCTTGTTAATCTCCATAATGAGGAGGTTTCATTTCTGATAAAATTTCTCTTCACTACCTCCTCCTCCTCCTCTTTTAGAGCACTCAAAGAATATTTATAAACAATAGAAAATATTATTTCTCTGAATGTTTGAGATGAGGCTTGAAGATTAGTATTATCTGCGTTATTCGGACTATTGTCCCCATCTTCATTGTTATTTGTACAACGTTTCGGCCGATATACCCTCCGGCCTTCTTCAGTATTTCTTTGTCGGACTCGGGAACCTTATTACCCAGAATACGACAAGAAAAGTTCCCGAGTTCGAAAAGAAGGTTCCCGAGTCCGAGAAGGTTCCCGAGTCCGAGAAGAAAACCTGAAGAAGGCCGGAGGGTATATCGGCCGAAACGTTGTACAAATAACGATTGAAGATGGGGACAATAGTCTGAATAACGCAGATAATACTAATAGAAAATATGTTAGTCTGGTGAAATTTGGAAAATTAGAATTAAGAACTATGAAGATGAAGACAAAGAAATATTTTGCAAAGCATGTTAAGTAATTGTTGTTAGAAATGTTACCTGAACAAAGAAAAACACGGGACAACAATGTGGCAGTATAGCAAGCAGCCAAGGGACATTGGAGACAATGATCGAGATGAGTGAACACACCAGTGAATCAGAGCATTTGAGAAGGAACGGAATTGTGAAAGGGAGGACGTAGTCAATTTCCGCTATGTCCGCGTGAAGTAATTCATGATACGACCAATTGGAGTTTTGGTAAAAGATGACAGTGACATGTGCAAAGTGCTCCAAGAATTTTATAGAAGAGGTGATGAGAAGCATGCATTCCAGACAAAGCCATGACATAAGCAGACACCATTTGAAAAATACCTGCAAAGAAAGACACAAGGGCAACAAAATTAATCAACAACAAAATTGCAGCAGAAGAAGAAACCCTTTGTAGCCTTGAAGATTTCAGCAACCTAAGATGGTCCAACATGAAATTGCTGTGGTTTTGAAAAATTCCCCTCACACTATCATGATATGGATGTCAGATGAAGATGCAGTCAGTTTTTCTATCCCACTGGGTCGAAATATCCAAATGCAACTTTTTTTTTTTTCGGTCCTGGCAACTCACTACTACTTACTACCCTCTGCTCTGTGTTGCAACTCCTCTCTCTTGCAACGGATTATCTCCTGATTTCTTCATTGAATATTTGTGGTCTGGGCTTCCAGAAAAGAAAACCATTTAAAAATTTTTTTTTTTTTAAAAATAGAAAAAGATTCAATAATTAGGCCTGAGCCTATTTCTAGTAGTGACCTTCCAAGTGGAGATAAGAGGTTTAAATTCAGAGTTTTCCTTCTCCTAGATTGGTTGCTTAACCAAGGCTAAAGAGCCCAGTCAGCCCTACTATTACCCATAGCTGGAGGGGGAATAGTTGGTTCATACCTATTCCCAGAGTATTAGCGGCTATATGAATGTGGCTTCGTCCAGGATTTGACCTCGGGTCAACGATCCCATTCCTACGATTAACCAGTACACCACTGTGCTCTCCACAGATCATGCAAAACTAAAACTACTTTTAAAAAAATGATACCTTGTCTACTGACCTCTGACTGTACTAACACCAAAAACCTCGGATTTTCTTCATTGAATAATATATATTTACTTGAAGAGCCCTGTTTGCACTTTACTATTTACCCATAGCTGGAGGGAGTATAGTTAGATACATTACCTTTCCCAAGGGTATTAGTGCTATGTGAAATTTCAAACAGCCTTGTCCAGGATTTTGAACTCGGTCAAAGGTTTCATTTCCTACGCTCTAAACCATTATGCCGCGCATCCATTTCTTTATTGAATATGTTAGTCTGGCTTTCCAGAAAAGAAACCATTTTTCTCCGCACAGACCATGCAAAACTAAAGTACTTTAAAAAAAAAATGATAGCCTTGTCTACTGACCTTTGACTGATGTTAATAACTAACCTTTTCATCTTTTGCTGAGAAATCCTTTTCTTTCTATTCTATCATCTATAAAAATCTGCAAAACGACTTAACTTGTTTAGGCTATCCTTTGTAGATGAGAGAAGGAATTGTCTTATCTTAGTTTGGAGGTGTATTCTTTTTAGATCTCTTGAGACATCTGCTCATACCATCTCATCGTCATTGTCACATCAGAAATGAGACAGGTATTCTTGATCTCTCTGGTCGGGATCAACACTTTATTCCCTCGGCAAGACAAGTCTTATAGTGGCAATGAAGATCCCCCCCCCACAAACATAAGTGGGATACTTTGTATTTACCCTCTGTTTGTTAAAGAAAAGGTTTATTTAGTTCTTGTAACATGTATAATTTATATTTTGAGACATGTTAATTTGTTAAGGTAAACAATCTTGTATGTTTTTAATGTATGTGCATTAATACTACATATGTTTAAGTTCATGTGAGTTATTACACTGGATATGCTAATACTATACACACACATTATATACATACATACATTACATATAATACATAACACTTATATGCATATACTCATATAGACATGCTTAACATCCACATGCATATGCATTACTGCGCCAAACATGTGCCCCAGGAGCAGAAGAGCTTATAGTGTGTCACACTTTGTCATTCAGCATTTTACAATGAATTACCATTTATTCAAGCATTTTGACCATTTCCCTAAAAGATTTCTAGAAGTCAAAATTTTAATTGAAGTCTTGATAAAAATTTGGTTCTCTGATGAAAAATTCTTCAGAAAAGAACAAAAAAATAAAAATTATTTTCTCAATCTGAATATTCTACATCTTTTCATTCTTAACAACATTTTGTTCTTTTCTGAAAGAAATTTTTTCATCAAAGAACCAAATTTTTATTCAAGACTTCAATTAAATTTTGATCTAGAAATCTTTTAGGGTGGTCAAAATGCTTGAATAAAGGTAATTCATTGTAAAAATGCTGAATGACAAAGTGTGACACATATAAGCTCTTCTGCTCCTGCACATGTTTTGGGCAGTTACATTGCAATGGCATGTGGATGTTAGCATGTCTATATGAGTATTATGATATAAGTGTTATGTAATTTATATGTACATGTATGTTATGTATTATACATGTGTGTGTTAGTTTAGCATTATCAGTGTTAACTCAGAACATTAACATATGTAGTATTTAATGCACATACATTAAAAAACATACAAGATTGTTTTTAACATGTCTTCAAAAATATAAATTATACATGTTACAAAGAACTAAATAAACCTTTCTTAACAATACAGAGGGTAATACAAAGGAACTTATGTTTGTGGGGGGGGGGGATCTTCATTGCCACTATATGACTGTCTTGCCAGAGGGGGAATAAAGGTGTTGATCCGACCAAGAGAGATCAAGAATACCTGTCTCATTTCTGATGTGAACCAATGGACGATGAGATGTGATGAGCAGATGTCTCAAGAGATCTAAAAAGATACACCTCAAACTAAGATAAGACATTCCTTCTCTCTCTACAAAGGATAGCTAACAAGTTAAGTCGGTTGCAGATTTTATAGATGATAGAATAGAAAGAAAGGATTTCTCAGCAAAGATGAAAAGGTTAGTTTATTAACATCAGTCAAGGTCAGTAGACAAGGCTATCATTTTTTTTTTTTTTAAAGTACTTTAGTTTTGCATTGGTCTGTGCGGGAGAAAATGGTTTCTTTTCTGGAAGCCCAGACTACATATATTCAATAAAGAATGGTGCGCGTGGCATAATGGTTAGAGCTCGTAGGAAATGAACTTCTTTGACCCGAGTTCAAATCCTGGACAAGGGCTGTTTGAATTTCACATGCACTAATACCTTGGGAAAGGTATGTATCTAACTATACTCCCTCAGCTATGGGTAAATAGTAAGGCAAACAGGGCTCTTAAGTAATATATTATATTCAATGAAGAAATCGAGGTTTTTGGTGTTAGTTACAGTCAGAGCAAGTAGACAAGGTATCATTTTTTAAAAGTAGTTTAGTTTGCATGATCTGTGGAGAGCACAGTGTGTACTGGTTAATCGTTAGGAATGGGATCGTTGACCCGAGGTCAAATCCTGGACGAAGCCACAATTCATATAGCGCTAATACTCTTGGGAAAGGTATGAAACCAACTATTCTCCCTCCAGCTATGGGTAAATAGTAGGGCTGACTGGGCTCTTTAGCCTTGGTTAAGCAAACCAATCTAGGAGAAGGAAAACTCTGAATTTAACCTCTTAAATCTCCACTTGGAATGGTCACTACTAGAATAGGCTCAGGCCTAATTATTGATCTTTTCTATTTTAAAAAAAAAAAAAATTTTTAAATGGTTTTCTTTTCTGGAAGCCCAGACCACATATATTCAATGAAGAAATCAGGAGATAGATCCGTTGCAAGAGAGAGGAGTTGCAACACAGAGCAGAGGGTAGTAAGTAGTAGTGAGTTGCCAGGACCGAAAAAAAAAAAAAAGTTGGCATTTGGATATTTCGACCCAGTGGGATAGAAAACTGACTGCATCTTCATCTGACATCCATATCATGATAGTGTGAGGGGAATTTTTCAAAACCACAGCAATTTCATGTTGGACCATCTTAGGTTGCTGAAATCTTCAAGGCTACAAAGGGTTTCTTCTTCTGCTGCAATTTTGTTGTTGATTAATTTTGTTGCCCTTGTGTCTTTCTTTGCAGGTATTTTTCAAATGGTGTCTGCTTATGTCATGGCTTTGTCTGGAATGCATGCTTCTCATCACCTCTTCTATAAAATTCTTAGGAGCACTTTGCACATGTCACTGTCATCTTTTACCAAAACTCCAATTGGTCGTATCATGAATTACTTCAACGAGGACATAGCGGAAATTGACTACGTCCTCCCTTTCACAATTCGTTCCTTCTCAAATGCTCTGATCACTGGTGTGTTCACTATCTCGATCATTGTCTCCAATGTCCCTTGGCTGCTTGCTATACTGCCACTTGTTGTCCTTGTGTTTTTCTTTGTTCAGGTAACATTTCTAACAACAATTACTTAACATGCTTTGCAAAATAATTTCTTTGTCTTCATCTTCATAGTTCTAATTCTAATTTTCCAAATTTCACCAGACTAACATATTTTCTATTAGTATTATCTGCGTTATTCAGACTATTGTCCCCATCTTCATTGTTATTTGTACAACGTTTCGGCCGATATACCCTCCGGCCTTCTTCGGGTATTTCTTGTCGGACTCGGGAACCTTCTTTTCGAACTCGGGAACTTTCTTGTCGTATTCTGGGTAATAAGGTTCCCGAGTCCGACAAGAAATACCTGAAGAAGGCCGGAGGGTATATCGGCCGAAACGTTGTACAAATAACAATGAAGATGGGACAATAGTCCGAATAACGCAGATAATACTAATCTTCAAGCCTCATCTCAAACATTCAGAGAAATAATATTTTCTATTGTTTATAAATATTCTTTGAGTGCTCTAAAAGAGGAGGAGGAGGTAGTGAAGAGAAATTTTGTCAGAAATGAAACCTCCTCATTATGGAGATTAACAAGAATATGCGCCTTCCACCAGGCATATGTATTTTTAAGTTATTATAACATGGATATCAAAAGCAATGATAACATTGTATGGTCTAGCAAGAATATACGCCTTCCAGGCATGAGTATTCAAGTTTTAATGTAATGAAATATATTAGATTAGAAAGACTAACAAAATTAAATAAGAACACATATAAGAAAGATTACACTTATTTTAATTGGTTTCTGTATAAAATTATTCATAGGATTGATTTTAATACGTTGAAGAATAAAAGAATAATATTAGTGTTCAATAACACCAAGTAATTATTTATTAAATCCGGTTTTGTTAAAACCAATATACAAATTAACCACCCCCATATATTATGTAAACCTTTATTTCTTATGTGATTTATAAGACACATTGCAGGATTTTAAGCACATTTATAACATTGGCTGTTTTAAGGCAAATCTAACCAAGATTTTTATAGAGACATTGTTAGTAGATAATATTTATTCTATGTATTAATGATTTTAACTATAAATCAAATACTCATTGATAAACTTATGTAATTTCTGAGGGTATTGCAATGTAAGCAATGATGTAGTTTTGGTTACAGACAGACAGACACCGAATCTCTACTATAATAAGATAAATCCAATCACAATGTGTATTCAGAAGAACAAAGAAATTAACTTGATTACTGTGCTGTTGACACTGTGTCATAGACACAGTGTCAACAGCTATAATAACTTTATATATAATATTTTTTAAGAAAGAAATGCAAATAAATTTTACATTTTAATTGTTTTATAATCTGGGTAATGAAATTTTCAAATTGACTCAATTTCCAGAACATTCCAGATAGTTTCAGTGCTGAGTAGCTGATAGATTTCTAGAATTTCCTAAACATTTTTCATGGTAATGCAATCATCAGATGAGTCCAATGGTTGAGATTTTAAAAACCAGGACTGGTTTTTAAAATCTCAACCATTTCACAACTGGTTTTTAAAATCTCAACCATTTCACGACTGTTTTTTAAGATCTCAACCATTGGACTCATCTGATGATTGCATTACCATGAAACTTCAAGTTATGAGTGTAAATCCTTAATATTACAATTGATTATAAATCTGCTCTGCTTTATTAGCATTGAGCACCTTTTCATGCCAATACTTTTCTCATTTTTTCATTCTCTATTCATTATATATATATATATATATATATATATATATATATATATATATATATACACTTTTTAACAAAACTATCATCATAGCATTATCTCCAAGAAAAACAAAGCACAACTATTTCTTAAATTTTCCATGATTATCTTTGTTCTGTCTCTAATCCATATCCCTTATTTTACTTTAGTAATAGTAGTATTACTATATTAATGTTTCTCACTATGTTGTGATGTTAGTACAGATTCCCATGATTCTCTCTCGCCAACTGTCCCTATCAGTCACTATCACAGGTTTTCTGCACAGCACCTAGAATCCACACAGAGCTGATTAATGTAGGTTTTTGTAGGTCGGCTTATGCTAGTGTGTCCCTGTGTAAGTGACCATAGGAAAGTGTCACTTATGAGTTCATCTTTGCTTCTCTAACATTGTCCAGCATGCTTGCTGGTCTCACCTAGATGGTTTGTGTAATAGAAGGCAGATGGCTGTACAGCTGGGGGAGGGGGTTGTGGGATGCGGTTTCCAGGATTTGTTCAACGCAACACCCAACATCGTTGTGCAGCTCCCATCTACACTTATAGAATGCTATAATTTCTATTCTAACAGAAGAAAAACAGAGTAAAAAAAGACAAAATGCCACTTTTTGTTATCTAATAAAAATGATTTGAATGTTAAAATAAAAATTAAACTCAGCTCAATTCTGAATTTGAATATATCAACATGGAATTTTATTTTATAAGATTGACATTTTAGTAAAAATTGAAATTTCAGATTTAATTTCTCTTTATATTGTTGCTACCTCTTCAAATTAAATTTAATCAAACCAAATTTTTCCCTAACGAACAGTTGATTTTTCTTTTCTTATAAATAGGATTTCTGTCTCCCTTATAATTTGATATCTTTTACTTGATATTTTCCTACAACCCATAAAAACATTTTGTTGATTTTTTTTTTTTTTTTTTTTTTCCTTATGTCAGATTTCAATTATAAAAGTAACTCCAAAAAATCATGCTTGTAGGGAATTAAAATTCAATTGACAAAAATGCTGTGTTTTGATATTTCAATGGTTATTCACACCATCCTCAGAACACAAATAGAAATTACTTTCTTTTTTTAATGTACATTAATGTCTATTGGTTTTATGCATTATTCTCCAATATTTGAAGAAGAAAAAAAATGAATATTCATATTTATAATAATGTTAAATATGAATATCTTTCTGAACAAAGAATATTACCTATTTAAATGACTCCCAGGAAATAGTGTTTGATATAAACTTGCACATTTGAAAGAGACAAAAATCTATCCACTGACCACTGTTCCTTTATGTGATATTAAATTAGTTTAGAACACACTGTGAAGAAATCAGCCAAATAAATAAACATGGTTTCCAGAACGAAAAGAGTTAATGGTCATGTTTCTCTTTATTAAGTCTCATCAGCGATGTATACTGTTTCGATTTCTGTCAGAGGGAAATCATTAGTATACATCGCTGATGAGACTTAATAAAGTTGAAACAGTCTGTACGATGTTCTACACACCAAACGATCCTTTGCCGAAATTCACTTATCATGTTTATTTACTATAATTATCGAATTTTATGCAATATATGCATTGTAATTGCCTTCAAGCAAAAATATATATAAATATATAAACTCGCATTGTAGCAGGTGATTCTTTTTCTTCTGTGTTTTGGAGATCATTTATCCACTGTTTTACTTCTATGTGTAATTCTATAAATAGTCAGAAAATGTCATTTTTATTCCTAATCTTCTGAAGAGAAATATAATAAACATTGAAATATTCAAACTACCCAGAATTCTTAGTTGTGACTCCCCCCCCCCCCCGTCCTCTTCCAAGTATGGTTTTCTGAAGTTACTTTTCTTCTTTCTTTTTTTTACAACATAAAAAAAAATTCTTCACATGCATTATAATTTTTTTTTTTTTTTTTTTCTTTTCCTCAAATAATTCAGCGTTTCTACATAGCAACTTCCCGACAACTAAAACGTCTGGAATCAGTTAGTCGATCTCCAATATATTCTCATTTTGGAGAGACAGTAACTGGAGTGGCTTCAATTAGAGCTTATAACAAACAGGATCAGTTCATTACTGAATCGAAAAACAAAGTAGATGACAACAATGTTATCTACTATCCAACTATTGTAATTAATAGGTAAGTCTTCTACTTTTTATGTTGATATTTAACAGCATTTGTAAAAATATAATCTTATTGAATTTTAATCTTATAATATTTAGGAATTTCATATCAGAAATATGTAGAACCCTTAATATTATTGAGTTAACATTTTGCCAAAAAACCTTTGACTAAAAACTTATAACTTTTGGAAAACATAACCAATTTTAATCGAAATCATCTTGTAGAGAATTTTATTCTGAGTAATTTGTATTACACCAAAGTGATAAAAATTGCACTGAACAAATGCTTGATAGAAAGTTTTTACACATTTTTAGATACTTTTTTTGTTCATTTCTTCCTCTGTTTTTAGGAGGCTAAAATCACAGCAGAAACAACAAGAGAATTTAACAAAAACTCATCAAATTAATTTTATGTAGATGGAATTTTTATTTCATTATTTAAATATCTACAAAAAAATATTTGAAATAAAACTTATTTTTCAATTAGCTTTATATATATATATTCATATATATAACTTTTATCTATCCATATTTTTGTGAATGCCTTGCTTTACATGATAAAGTAATAATCAAGAACCACAAAAATGGTTAAAACTTTACACTACATTATTTGATTAATAATGTATTATTATTCTAACATTACAGCTTTTATAGCTTTTTTTTTTTTAATTAATTTTTTAAAAAAATAAAACCAAGCTAGCTACAAATTTTAAGTGTGGTTTATTTTGTAAAATTTAACTAAAAAAATTGCTTGAATTTTCTAAAGTTTAGTAACATTAGGACCAAATAAAAAAGACAGCCACAAAAGTTATGATAGACTTGACCAAAATTTCATCTGATATGAATTAAACATAATTTAAATGTTGAATTTCTCTTTGATTTCTGGTATTGAAGCAACTTTTTAAAATTTAAATTCTCACTAAAAAAAAAAACCTGATTGTTTTTCAATAATTCCATCATTTCTTTTCTTTTTCTTTCTTCTCTTCCCTAAAGGTGGTTGGCATTCCGTGTTGAATTCCTGAGCAACCTGATTGTGTTTTTTGCCTCAGTATTTGCTGTCCTTAATCGAGATACCCTCAACCCTGGAAATGTTGGTCTCTCTATTAGTTATGCTCTCAGTGTAAGTAATAACAACATTTCTGATAATCTTTTTTCTCTTTCTGTACTTCCTTACATTTTATCTACCATTAACTGAATATAATATAAATAAAAGCTGATAATACTTGAATTTTCTCTACATTTTAAATCTCTACAATAACTAATAACATTGAAACATCTGAAACATTAGATTTAAAACATTAAAACTCTGAATTTTTTTTTTTTTTCTTTTTTGTAAAGAAGCCCTGGGATTTTGTAAATGTAATATTTGAATTGATATTTAGATTGTAACATTAATGTGATTGGAATGATAATTATAGAATCTATGAGCTGAGGTCAAAAAATGCTTTTGAGAAAGGCATGACTTCTTTTTTCTCCCTCCATCTATGGGTAAAATAGTTGGGCTCTGTGGCATTTATTGGCAATCAGTCTAAGAGGATAACATTTTGAAATCAGGAGCTTGTCTTTTTGAAATTAGGAGTACACTCAGCCAAATGAAGATCTCTCCCAGAAACCCTTCACCAATCCACAGGCCACAGACATGGGAATACAAGCAATGCTCCAAGTCAAAAATGATGTCACTGACATCTGTTGTATAGGACACTAGAACTGAAAAGAGTTTGATGATGCTCATTTATAAGTTGAGTTCTCCTACAAAGATTTTTATATTATTTAAATTATTCGGTCTATTGTCCTCATCTTTATTGTTATCTACACAACGTTTTGGCAGATGTGCCCTCCGGCCTTCTTCAGGAGAAGGTTCTTGAGTCTGACAAGAAATATCTGAAGAAGGCTGGAGGGCATATCAGATGAAACGATGTGTAGATAACAATAAAGATAAGGACAATAGTCTGAATGATACAAATTATTAAGCTTCATCTCAAAAATTCAGAGAAAGATTTTTCGTAAAAAGATTGTTGGGGTGAGGGCACCTCTACACAAGTACAAGGATAATTTGATAAATAAAGTGAATTTTATCTAAGGTGATTTCAAACTAAATCAATATTGAAGGGGCCCTTTCATGTCCCAGAAAACTATCAGCATAACATTCTTTATTTACTGCTGCACCCAGAACTTTTTCTTTACTGGGGAGTCAGTGTGTTTCCACTATTTTTGACTCGGGCTCATGGTGTTAACCCATGCTTAGCTCATTTGTAAACATTTTTTTTTACTAAAACCTGCTTCTCAATACATATCATAAATTCTTCTGTAAATTTCACATGATTTGCACTTCTCAGCCACAAAAAATTGATGACTGACCTCCGTTCAAGCTCGGAGCCCTCTGATATGCCACCATTTTGAATAGCCTCAAAACAGATATTTTTGTTATAAACTAATTCCAAACAAGGCAAAGTTTACATTTATGAAAAAAAAAAAGAAATTATTTGACTTTTTTTAATTTTTTTTTTTTTAATTTCCCTTATTTATTGAATAACCCTTATATGATAAAATAAATACAATATCTTTTTGTAAAAAAAACTTTTTTTTTTTTTTTTTTTTTTGTTTTATTTTCCAACAGATAACACAAACACTGAATTGGCTTATTCGTATGACCAGTGAATTGGAAACCAATATTGTTGCTGTAGAAAGAATTAAAGAATATTCTGAAACACCAACTGAGGTAAAAAAAAAAAAATGTTCCTTTTGTCTTCTATAAACAGATATTTGTAAACCTTGTTGTTAGCAACATAATCTCACATATCATCACTAACATATCTTGACTTAATGCTCCATTGTTGTGGTCTTGTCAGATTTGGTTTAGCCTTTACTTTAATGTAAAATTATCTCTCATATCATTGCCAGGAAATTCAATCCTTATATGTAGCCTAATAATTAAACCATTGGCCTTTTTCATGCTGTGTGCTTTCAAAGCATGTCTGTTCTAATTTTATATAATTCTATTTATTTTTACATGTTCTGGTGAACAAACTAATTTAGTGTCAATAGCTTTATTTATCTCTCTCTATAATATATATATATATATATATATACATATATATATATACATAAAACTGCACTGCTCACGTGACTTTCGGAAACATTTTTTCACGCTCAGAGTTGCGGAGACATGGAATAAACTGCCCGCATCTGTTGTAGGCTGCAGAAGCACTGAATCTTTCAAAACCTCCATGCTTCCTGTAGTCTGCCGACACTATACCTGATGCCACTCATCACATACATATGCACACACACGCACACATACATGTATATTACTGCTGTGAACTGTTCGGGTTCCTGACACTAATACATTGTTCTGTGTACTTGACATGAGACTTTGATGAGTTGTGGTGCACCTGAATACTGTACACAATAAATTTCATTATTATATATAAGAAGAATGCCAAAATTAATAAAAAGAGTGAAAGTTACAAGGAATGATTAGAGAAATTAGGATTAACTATTTTATTAGAAAGAAGAATGAAAGATGATCTAATTGAAACTTTCAAAATAATGGAATTTCTAATTATGGTAGATTTTGTTAAAGTATTTCTCCTCAAACTTGAAATTTACTGTCAATGCAGATTTCAAAGTCTATTAACCAATTAGATATTTTGCTAATAGAGGAATATATTTTTGGAACAAATTGTTTAATCAAATAAAAAATTGCAATGATGTCATTTTTTATTTTTTTAATTGAATTGGATAATTTCAGAAATAATGGTAAGAATCTACTTAAGAGGGCACTTTTGGAAACTATCTGATTAATTACTTAACAGAATTTGATCAATATATATAGATATTGTATCAATATTGTTTATGTTCTGTGGAAAGATTATTTTTTTTTCTTTTTAGGTTGATGTGAAAAGATAGTAAAAATAGGAGAGATGCCCAAGGAGGCATAACAAATATTCAAGTTCAATTGAACAATTTTCAATTGTAAATGAAAAAAATGGTTTAAAATCTGAAACTAATTTTTTTACTTGTCAATGATCTTTTCTTTCTTCTTTTTTTTTTCTTTCTCTAGGCACCTGCTGAAATTCCCAACTTTAAACCATCCCCTGAATGGCCAGAAAAAGGTGAAGTTATCTTCAATGATTATGCCACACGTTATCGAGAAGAAATGGACTTGGTAGTCAAAAATATTAACTGTCACATTCAACCAGGGGAAAAGGTAAAACAAAAAAAAAGTTATTCAGTCCTTCAATTCTGTTCAATTCTTTTGACTTTTTTTTTGGGGGGGGGGGGGTATCAATGCATTACATGAATTTGTTTTCTTTCTTCTTTCACTTTTGGGATCAAATACAAATTCTGATTTTATGACTTTTTTTCCTAATTGAAAATGCAACTTGTCTTTTATGCATCTTATTTTCTTGAACATAAAAAAATGATAAAAACTTTTCCTTCCTGTCTTTTAATATTCCAGATTGGTGTGGTTGGTCGAACAGGTGCCGGCAAGTCATCCTTAACAATGGGTTTATTCCGCATCATTGAACCTGCATTTGGCACCATAACAATTGATGGACTTGATATTTCTAAAATGGGTTTACATGACCTTCGATCCAAATTAACCATCATACCACAGGTGAGATTATAAATCTTGTCTTTATAAAAAAATATTCTGTATTAGTCCCAGAAAGTTTACTATTTTGTTCAGGGCTTTTTACTTGGTGCTGTACCCCTTGTAACTATATTTAATTTCCATTCACCCCCCCCCCCAAATAAATTAATTGAGTTACAAAACATTAACTAATATACCAGGATTTAATACACTTTACAGGAAAAAAGAATCAATAAATTATGAATGCAAACACACCTTTAATTCTGGAATTATTTTTTAGTGAGAAAAATGGGTTTTGTTGGGGGGGGGGTTAAATTTCAAGATTAAAATTTTTACAAAATACAGAAAAGTTATTACAAATAAAAGCAGGATTTTTCATGAAGAGTATATTAATTTAATTCATTAAAAATATGTTACCATGGATAAGAATTAAAATTTCACGCATTGTATTTAAAAATTTTTTTTTTTTTTTTTTTTTTTTTTCCCCATAAAAAATTCAAAATAAGTAATTAATTCTATTTTCTTCAGGAAAAATAATAATTTTCACAAAGTTTCCCTGAACCACATTTTGAAATAACACTAAAACTCTGACCACAGTACTTGGGTGATTCTAGTCTTAAGGTGAATTTTTAATAAAACCTCTAAAAACTACTTTTAATTAAGTGATTTGTTAATCTTGATTTTGAATGGGGAAATCAAAATCCTTTTTATATCCAGTCATGTATTGAATGTAAAAATCAAATATTCATTACCTACAATTATGTTTTTAGTTTTATTATTTCCATTTCCCCATTGTCTGAAAAAGAAATGTGTTTTCATTTTTTAAAAAGGACCCAGTGCTTTTTTCTGGAACTCTACGGATGAACCTGGATCCATTTGAATTGTACACTGATGATGATGTTTGGAAAGCATTGGAGCATTCTCATTTGAGAGAATTTGTTAGTTCTCAAACCAAAGGTTTGCAACATGAATGCACAGAGGGAGGAGAAAACCTCAGGTAAGTTGATGCAATATTATGGGGAGGGGGGGGTCTTATCAATCCTCAGCTGAAGTAACTGTAGATCATTAGAATGAAGATCAAAAGGTCTGAGGTTTCAACATCAATATTCAATCTGATTCAACGTGAATGATATTTTGTTACTCTTAGTATCTCCTCACATTAAACTCAAAGTAGACACAAGTATTATTTTAAGTAAACTAGCAAGAATATGCACCCTCCGTGCATAAGTATTTAAGTTTTAATGTAATGAAATATATTAAATTAGAAAGACTAATGAAATTAAATAAGAACGCAAATAAAAATATTACACTTATTTTAATTATATTTTAATTGGTTTCTATATAAAATCATTCATAGGATTGATTTTAATATGTTGGAGTCAATCTAATACAAAGAAGATAATTTTGAATTTAAAAACCAGATTCAAAACAATTTTGGAGACTGAAATTTTCAGTTAGATGTCTACTATAAATAAAAAGATTAAGATAATATTTAACTAAGCTGAGGGACACAAATTAAATTGTATATCAAATTTTTCACTAAAAACTGAAATGTTTTGAACTTTTTAAAACTAATAAGATAAAAGACAAACTCCTGAGGAAATTTTTTGGCTGTCATTTTGTCTGTTCTTAAATAATACAATTAAAAAGATGAACAAAAAAAGACGTTTGAATTATAGTAAGTTAAAAGAAATTGCCCTTCCTTCCTCTCTCTCTCTCTTCCCCTTCTCTCTCTTCCCTTCTCTCTCTCTCTTCCCCTTCTCTCTCTCTCTTCCGAATTCATTATCACTCGTTTCATTTTTGTCAGTTTGGGTCAGCGTCAACTTGTCTGCTTGGCCAGAGCTCTTCTCCGAAAAACAAAAATCTTGATCCTTGATGAAGCAACAGCTGCTGTCGATTTGGAAACAGATGATCTCATCCAACAAACAATTCATTCAGAATTCAGGGAATGTACAATAATCACAATTGCTCACCGTCTCAATACAATCATGGATTATTCAAGGTAACAACAAAAAAAAAAAGATTTATTCAAAGAAATATTGCAGTATTTATATTTTATTCTTTTATCAAACTTTTATTTTTCTTATGATTTTACAATTGTAAGATTTTAAAAATATGATTAATTGTAATTTTTCTGTATATAAAATATAGATAAATATTGACCTATTTAGAAAGGAAAGTTTCTTGAATTTCCATGTTTTTTTATTTATAAAGTTTTTAAAAAATCTTTTCTCTTTTTTTTTCCCCAGAATATTGGTTTTAGATAATGGCAAGATCTGTGAATTTGATACACCCGAAGTCCTTCTTCAGGATAACAACAGCCTTTTTTACAGCATGGCCGCAGCTGCCCATTTGGTGGGTGAAAGACCGACCTCAAATGCAATTGATGAGGGTCCATCAAATTGATCGGATACAACAAAAAAATTTAAAAAATGAACTTGTCTATACAAATCCATAAGAGATTCGCAAGTAGCCATTGTTTCTCATGGAGGAAAAGCAAGGGAGACAACTTTGAAATTTACTTAAAAAGTAAATCTCGTCTCTACTTGTAGAATATTATATTAAAGAAAAAAAAAAGAACTTCTTTTTAATATTGACATTGTGATTTTTAACATCCTAGAAAACAATGATAAAATAATAACGGCCGCCCTTGACCAAAGCAAAAATTGATAGCAAACATTATTTTTTTGAATTGAATGGTGCTTTCATAAAGCTATAATTTAATACTCAATATTCACTATTAAAATTATTCCCAATGGTAATATACATTCAGATTTTATTTTCTTTTTTTTTTTTTTTTAACAGTTTTTTTTTTTTTTTTTTTTTTGTAACATTTTTTTCTAGCTGGCATTTTGGGCAGTGGGGAACATTCATCAGTAAAAAAGAAGGAAAAAAAAAAAGGCATTTTTCTGAATGATATTTGTTAAACTGACCCCAAAAACCAAAGTGAAGAAAGAGGGAGAGGAAAACAAAACTGTACGGGTGGGGTGGGGGGGTGATTCTATTCATAATTTTCTTGTAATTTGTCATTTTCAACTGATCCATTTATGAATTATTCAAGTTGCTTAAACCAATATTTGTCTAATGGAGGAAATCCAATTATGAAAAAGTGGCATCTGATTTAGAATAAGAAAGTTGGGTTTTTTTAATGTCAATTCTACAGATTTGATTGTGATAAATATTCTTAAAAAAACTGTTTTACATTGTGGTAAATTTGCCTAAAAAAGAACCCTAGGCAAAAGTTAGAGAACAAAAACTGTTTATTATTTTTTAAAAAGTGTAGTGTTCAAAATTCAACAACAAAATTGTCCAGTATCTAAATGAACATCATTGACTTAATATTCTAATGTTAAGATGTGTACAAATTAACTTTTAATTACTTCTGCACATTTCTCACACACATGACTTACTGAAATTTCTCACACACATCATTGTAATTGATTTCTTTGTCCTAATATTATCACCAATGATCTCTCCAAAAGATTTTTAATTGGATTGAGATCTGAACTTTGGATGGTCTATATAGCCTCAAAGAATTGTTCTTGTAATATAACACACTGTATTATCTTGCACTCATAACAAAGGAAATGCTGTAATGTCTTGTTCATTTAAAAACATCTCCTGTCTCTGGGTTCATCTTTAAGCAAGATAATGCCCCTTGCCATACTGTAAAAAAAAACTCAAGAAACCAATAGCATCATAGGGCTTTTATATTTTGAAAATTATGAGGGCAATTAACTTCATCATTCCTTGAGTTTTTAATGTGACAATCTGATACTAAAATGACTCATCAAATTTGCAACATGTTATCATTATGATAAAATTATGATAAATACTGCAAATGAATAATATTTCTTTACATTGTAATGTTGCCCTATTTCATTGGGAATTATTACATATATTTTTTTAAATCACCCATAAATATAAATGACAATATTTGTTGTCTAATTTTGAATGCTACACATTTTTGTAAATAAGTTTTTACTGTCACTAGTTAGAAGAAGATATTTCTTTTTTATGAAAATTTCTAATAGTGTGGGGGAATTTACCCAATTCCCCCACCAACACCACCACAAACAAGTCAATTTTTAAGCAAAGTACAGCTGGTTTGAATTTTCCTTCTCCTAGACTAGTTGCCTCACCAAGGCTAAAGGACCCAATCTTTCCAATTGTGTAAAAGTTTATTAAAAATATTTATTTCAATTTTTATTATGATCAAATTTGTAGAATTGGATTTTTCCTTCTCTAATATTGGATGTTGCTGTATTACTGTTTCAGTTGTTTGAATGATTCATTATCTGTGCAATATATTTGTATGCATACAACAATCTTAAGTTTAAAAGATAAACTAATGATTAATATAAAAATAGAATATGAAATTGTACATTGTTAACATCCTTTTAACAAACATAGTTTTTTGGGGGGAGGGGGGTCTCCTTTTTCTTTAATGATAACATTTTTTAAACTGAGCCTAAGACCTAAAAGATTTTATTTCTTTCTGATTTTCCTTGAAACTCTGTTGGATTTGAAACCTGTGATCCTCTTTCTGAGATAGACAGGTACATACTACAAAGCTCCATATGGTTCATTCAATATCAAATACAGTATTTTGTTTATGATTTAGTAGAGTAAACAGTGAAAGATAAAATTAAAGTCTAATTTACATATGTAGGTATAAATGAAAGAAGGAACTGTTTTAAAGGCAAGTCTTTTCTGTTGCAACTCAGGTGCTCACCATTTCCACCTAAATTCAACAAAGTTTCATTGAAAAGAAAACCCATCATATTTTGTTACCTTTATTTTTTTTTTAAAGAAGAAATGTTGAACTACAGGAGGGAAATTTTTTTTTTTTTTTTTCAAATTTCAACCAATAGAAATGTTGAATTACAGAAAATGTTTTTTTCAAATTTCAACCAATAGAATTGTTGAATTACAGAAAATAAATTTTTTTTTTTCTTCAAATTTCAACCAATAGAAATGTTGAATTACAGAAAATAAATTTTTCTTTAAATTTCAATTAATTTGAAATGTTGAAACAAATTTCTGAAACAAATATTATAACAAATATATTTAGAATAATTTACTATTTAGTAACTATAGATTTGAATTGCTTTCAATTTTACAAGGTCTTTAGTTGCATATTTTTTTGTTACTTAAGGAAAGTCTCTTCTTCCATAATTCATGCAATCTCAATATTATTACAAATATAAAACAAACATGTAACTTTTTTTTTTCTTTCTATTTTCCTTTTAATTTTATATTGAGCATTAAGCGACATATACCATTATTTATAGCGTTTGGAAGAATTAATTTAAAATAGGTGAAATAAGAAATTGGCAGATAAGCGATGCCAGATAATCAGGATTTACATTTTTGCATTTCATCTTGGACAATTGGGACGGTCTCCACTAGAGTGCATTGCAAAATGATAAGTTGTACTTTTTATAAACAACAGTATTGATATATAGATAGAAGGGATTAATATTTAATTATAAAATGTAAATATTTGAGTATCTTAAATGATTAGACATTTTAAGATTTGATGAAAACATAATGTCTATAGTAATTTTAATCTCTATAGTAAGAAGAAATTACAATTTCTCCCTTTAAATTCATAATTTCCTATCTATCTCTTTGGTGATATTGAAAGATATAATGAAAAAAAAAACTTTTCTTTTTTTTTATACAGCTCCTTGCAACTCAACTTGACACCCCTCTCTATACAGTTTGAGACTTTAGTAGTCTACCTCCCATATTACCAGCACATTGTATTTCTTTTTCAAGTGCATTTAGATATAATCCTTTTATTAACACGTTGATATTTATTACTTTTATAGTCCATTAATTTCTTATTATTGCATTGTAAGAAGAAGAAAAATGAAATTTAGACCCTTTTCTGCCATAAACTATTGAAATTCTGACAAGATTTCAATATGCTTACTATAGAATTAAGTTTCACATGAAGTTTTCAGTCCATCCACCACACCACCCCACCCCCCGTACTTTGTGTGGGGTCTTTTTTCTTTTTTTCTAATTTGCATACTTGGGGTGGATTTATCTTTTAAAATAACTGTTGTTTAGCCATTATTGGGTTGATATTGGCTGGATGGTTCTTTCTGCAACTTGCTAGGGAAATTCCTTCTGGTGTGTGCCCCCCCCCCCCCCCTCAGCAGTTAATTCTTTGTTTTGTCACTTGTGAAGACAAATCTAGGTCAACTGACCCACATTTCTTAGTTCTTAGCCTTGATCCAGACTGAGGGGAAACAGAGTGGGGAGGGCTGAAAATTCCAGGTTTTCTAGGTCAGTTTTATCTTAAGGTCAGCCACCTGGCCAACATCAACTTGTCTCCTCAGTTCAGCCAAACAACTGAAGGGGTTGGGAGTGGGGTGTATCTGGTCAACCGTGAGTTTTAAGTTTGGGTTCAATTCTTATAACCTCCTTTCACTGGATCAATTTCTATGAAATTAAAAAAACAGCCCTCTTAATTCCTTCCTAATTAATCTTTCCATATTAAAAACTTAAACCTTCTCTTATCTCTGACCTTCCAATAGAAAATGAGTATCTCTACTTTATACATCATGGGGGTCCATTATCAAGTTTTTCTGGGGATCAATGTGTCCCTTGCAATGGGGTGGGGTTCTTACCCAGTTTGTCACATTCAAAGTGAATTGAAATTACAAGAAATTTATTCAACATTATGACTAAATTGTATCAACTTTTTCTGTTTGCTTTTTTTTTCTTTTTTAACTCAATATTAGAGAATTTGGTATTGAGTGGAACAAGAAAATTTGAAATATTTCCCAGCAGATTTAGTTTGTAATAAACAGCTGTTTTGTATTAAAAATGTGTTGGAAAAGATTAAAGACACAATCCTCAATAGATAGAAATTTTAATATTAAATAAGGAAAAAATCCTCAGTAATTTTGGGGAAATCTTTCTTTTTTTTTTTACCACACTCTTTCAAATAGCTTTTCTTTTTCTTTTTCAAAATATCTATTACATCATTATTGGTTTAAAAAGTGTTTGATAAGGTGTGTTATAATACACTATAGGCTAAATGAAAAGACTATATTTTGGGACAATATGATCAACAGTATACACCAACTACATGCAAAGGACAGCAATACAATACTCATTCAATATATAATGGGAAATTGGTTTCATATGCTGTTGAGGGTTCAAATAATGTTTTCCTGCAATATTTAAATTCTTTTCATAAATAAACTTTAAATTAATTTCTTGAACATAATAGAATATATCTTTAACTGTTTTATTTTACCCTGCTCTCCTGCATAAAATATTAAGATAGCAACCATCAACTCGGCAAGATACAGCTAAGAGCTTTTTCTAAATTTTCACAAATTCTAAAAGTTAGTTAAATAATGCACTAACTTCCTCATCAGAAAAATAAGAAATAAAAAGAAATTCATTATTATATACTGATTTATTTAAACTGGTATCCTCAAGTTGTTTTAGTTTCAATGTTTCAACCATTATACTTGCCATCTTTTTTCTTTCTTAGGTACCTTTCATATACCACTCAAAGCAAACTTTACAATCTCAATTCATAAGGACATTTTTTTCATTTACACCGTCAAAATTCGGTTGTTTGTTAACAGACGATTTTTATTTTTTTTTGTTTGTTTGTTTTTTGTTTGTTTTTTAAATTATAAAACCTAACCCTAACCCACAACCGGATTTTGATGGTGTAAATGAAAAAAATGTCCTTATGAATCTAGATCACAAAAGGGGTGCCTAAAGGTTATATGTCCGAACATTCACCATGTACAAGACACTATCCTAATTGCAGTTTACCTGGTGGTTGTAAGTTCTGTCTCTGAGTCAGATATATATTCTAGATGAATGGAATAGTAAGATAAATTAAGAATGAATTGACAGGAGAGATTTCCTAACATAGATAATAGAATGAGAACAATCTGTATGGACTGAATAAAAAGGTTTAGTTTGAGATTCTCAGAATTTTCCCAAATATTCTAGATACTTGAAGAAGGCCAAGTACAGGACAATTGATGTATGATGATAGATAATCTCTGATGATCAAACAGAAACTCTTTATACACCAAAAGTATAAATACCAATTGAAATCAATAATCAACATTTAAAAAAACATTTTTTCCCCGAGGTATATGTTTGATGGTGAAGGAAAAAAAGTGAACAGTATCATAGGATTATGCAATTTTTTATATATTTTTTTTTTATCATCAAAAACTGAAAGTGAAGAATCAATGATAAAATCAAGATGTTCATTTTGATCTGTTGACTGTGCAGTTTTAGACGATACAAGTTTAAAATCCAATATAATTTGTTTCAATTTCTTTTTCTATATAATTCTTTTATTTTTGTATTCATCAAATATTTTCAGGGGTGTTTTTTTAATCCCCTAAATATGTTGAGATTTATTCTTTCTTTTTACTTTAAAAGTGATACAGGTTTTCTTACTTTAAAATATTGTATTAAATAATCTTTTTTGCATTTGATCTTAACTTTTTAAAATTCTCTTTCAACATCTTAACAACATCAATAATCTTAGTGTATAACTTTTTTTTTCTTTAAATACCATGATATATATTGGAAATTCCCCCCCAAAATAACTTATTTTTTATGTCAGATTGAAAATGACTCCGATTAGATTTTACATTTTCTCTCTTTTTCTATGAAATTAAACCACATTTTGTGAACTAAGTAAATTGTGTACCCCCCAACAAAAGTTTGTGTTTTTACTTTACCAGTTTTAGTTTTTAAATAGAAATTGAAATTATTTTAGTACCATTTGATTTTTAAAATGATTCACGTTTTTCATTGGACAAATAAGCACAATGAATTGTTAAACATTGGCAGGGCCTCATGTACAGTTGTTTTCGGGTTTTTTAATTGTTGTATGATAAAAGTCCAAATAGAAATTTCACTTGAAATTGATTTTTTTTTTTTTTTTTTTTTTTTTTTAGCATTTTAGATATTTAATTTTGAACCTGATATTTTTATTTGGTTGCTTTTTTTATATATAAAGAACCAAATTTGTTCATATTGATAAAATAGTGTAAGTTATATGAGTGTGATAAGTAATTAGAATATATGTAAAATACAACCATACTCTTGTATAGCAAGAATTTGATTATAGTATAAGGTTATCTTAGCTTTCAGTTGTAAAATAAGATAACATTCTTAGAATTAAGAACATTTTCATATTTTAAACAAAAGAAATTTGAATATCTTGTTGCAAATTGTGATGAATATTCACTGCATTTTTGATATCACATTAACACCATCACTTTACATATCAAAAGAAAATCTTTAAAGATGTTAATTGTGATAACAATTTTAATCTACAAGGAACTGAAATAGATCCATCATTCCTGAATGTTTTGTTTTTTTCTTTAGTTTAGTAGTAAAAAAAAATATACATTGAATACAATTTTAATCAAACTTTCTTGTTGACCCCTAATTTATTCAAGTATTTCATGACGATGCCTGATATTTTATAGTAAACTTAGTTTTTAATGGCAAAATTTTAGGGCATTCTCATGAAATAACTTCATAAAATTTCAGTTTAAAGCATTAAATAATTGATAGATTTTAATGTCTGCTAATGTGATGGTAAAAATTTGCAGGTTTAAATGTGATTTTTATCCCTTTATTGTATGTTTATAGTCTACACAAATATATATATGAAAAGGTGATTTTTAAAAACAATCAAATTCTTTCAAACCTGTACTACCTGATTTCACTTTGCATTGTAAAATTCAAAGTTTAAGTGCCTTTTGACAAAAAAGTGGAAAAAAAAGGTGTTGATTTTTGTCAAATACATTTTATGTAAATAAAACTAAAATATCCTTTTTTATTTGATTTTGTACATTTGGTTTTAAAATTATAAAAGGTATTCACAAACACACACACCCCTTTTTTTGCAGGTGGTAACGGATGACCACTAAAGATATTTCTAATAAGATATTTTAAGAGAAATAAAATATTAATCCTAAAACTTATATATATATGAATTGAATTTTTTTTTTCTTTACATAGTTTTTAGTCTACAATATGAAACAAACTATTATTAGAAGATACAAAAAGCAATATTTGCTATCATTTTGATGACATACTTCAATTGTGTAACATCATATATAACCAAAACCACAGAAAGCTGCACCCCCACCCGAAGAAAGGCGACCTTGAAATCACTAAGAAATTATAATTTACTGCTAAGATTTATAATGCCATTCTTCTCAATCATAGCAGCAAAAACTTCCATTCATCATTTCTGTGCAGAGACGAGAGCAATGGCTGTTGGCACACAATGAAATTGTTTAATTTTACTCATTTTATTGGATTTTAATTCATCAGGGAACTATCTTTTAAAACCTGTGGCACTTTACAGAAATTGAATGGAGGGAGTACATTTATTTTTTTAACAAAAAACATATTACGTAAATAATAAAAAATTATTAAGTACAGAAAGTTTTATTAAATTTCAATTAGTTGAATTTCTGTGTGTGTAATGTAATATATGTAGGAATATAACACATTCAAATTCTAGTTGCACAGGACATTTTTTCTGGAAATGTTTTTTAAAAAAAGTCAATAGCTTCTTAATCTTTTTCTATATATTAATAATGAAATTATTGTGTACAGTGCACTACAACTCATCTAAGATGCATATATAGTACATAGAATAATGTATGCGTCATTATATGCAATGTTAATGAAAATACATATATAATATTCATATACTTAATACTGGCATCTAAAAATAGTTAACCAAAATTGTGGGTTTTCATTAAATGAAACTGAATCAGTTCCAAAGATTGAAGTATAATCCCAAAAATAACTTCTCTTTCTATTTGAGAGATTTATTTCAAATCTTTACCCCCTCCATTTCTATTTAAACTTATTTCAATTGCCACTATTTTTCTCCAGATCTCTGAAATTAATATTTAACTCTTAACATTTCAATTTTGTTCTTTGGTTTTCTTCAGGGGAAATCTCCATAATGCAATACAATTAAAGTACAAAATTTTAACTTGAAGATTGGTCTAAAACAAAGATAAACATAATTTTGAAAAATCCAATCAATGACTATTAACTCCCTAAAATTGAATACATTAATAATTTTTAAGAGTTAATTAATATTGCCTCTATTTCCTAATTATCAGAAGAGTTAAAACTTCCTAATCCTATTTAGGAATCAGTTACTTTATTCAAATTGCACTGTAAAGTAATTTCTTTTATATAAAAAAAAGGGTAACATTTAACTAATTTTTTTTTTATAGTTGTCCAAATTAATTCTATAAAAAATCTAATTTAAATGACCAAAGAATGTATCAGTTATAGAATATTGCGATATAAAAACAATGAAAATTCCAATGTTAATAAAAAAAACTTAACGTTGATTTAAAATCTGTCTCTGTTTACAAAATAGAAGTTTTAAGGTACATGCTTTTTTTTTTTCTCTTTCTCAATTGAACAAAATTAAATCCATGAGTTGCATTTTAAACCCATATTCTTATACTCCCTCGACAATCAGAGAGTGAATAAACAAAATTGAAGTTCATGTAATAAAAATACATTTTTTTATTTCAATGATTTTCATCCTGAAGATGAAAAATAAACCACAGTACATAAGAAATCCATAAAGAATAAACACAGGAATCAAAGCCCAAATGTAATATTTGTACATGAAATTTGTTAAAAATATTTTGTTTTAATCATAAATACCATAATTTCATTCACACAATAAATAGTTTGTATCGTATAAAAATATATTTGATATAATGCTAAAACTTTACACTATTCAGAAACATTTCCAGACCATTTAGTTCTTTAAAAATTTCTGCCAATAATGTCTACATAAATAAAAAAATCTTTTGACAGCAAAAAGAAAAAAGAAATCCTAATAAAGTTTATTCAGTCGTAATCCAGGGTATCTCTAAAATTCATTATATTCAATATTAGATTTATTAAACTTTGCAGAACCACTTTTCTTTTTTTTTTTTGTATAAATTTCCAAAAGACGCATTTGTTTTTAAATCTAAGTTGATATTGATATAAGTGCATTTGTTCCAAAGAAATTCTTTCTTCAGTGGATCATTATATGCAACCAACTTTTAAAGTGGATTATCATTACACAACAATTTCATTTTCTTTTACAACTTTCTTGAGACAACAAACTTTCTATTGGTTGGCTGGCTGGCCCTATATTCTGAGATTATCTTTAGCATGTCATGCTGGACTATATTACCATTTATGGTATTATAATGCCCGACTCCTCTTCAGTAACATGAAACAATCAGTAGTAGGTTACTGTGAAATAGCAAGAAATGGCATACCAGTGACAAGACCTTGATAGGATAACGCACTGGGAGATTTCATGCTTTTCCTAAATGAAGATATTTTGAAAGTAATAGAAATTTATATCATGGAAAATATTTAGATTTTGACAAATATCAAACTAATATGAATAAAGAACTTTGCCTTAATTTAAAATCTATTTTTTATGCCTGGAAGTGAATATTTTTCACTAATTGGATGAATTTGTCTCTTTCAAAGAGATCTGCAAGTTTCATCATCAGGCAGAGAGCATGACCACCTTTTTAGCTTAGAATTTATTTGTGGCCAGACAAAACATTGCTTAACCAGATTTATCTATACATCCATTTGCTGTGGGTGTCAAGTAGACCCCCACCCCCAACTACACCTACTGTCAGTGACATTCTCATTCTATAGTCCAGTTTTTTTTTTTAATAGTCACTTACAAATAAAAAACATTATCTGTCCACACATCCATAATTTAATGGGAGGTGAGTTCCGTGTGTAATGTGCTGGACTTTACATTGTGGTAAATAAGTTTGACTTCCAGTCACGCAATTACATTCACTTTTGGACTAATACCCTTGGGAAAGGTATGAACCTCAAGCAATGGGTTAAATAGTACTAGAACTGTTCTTCTACAAGGATGGCTTTGACATTACGAAGAAACCATACCATAATTTAATGGTAAATATTTTGATCTCAAAAGCCATTGTGAAATTAATCTTATCTTGATGGATATTCTAAAAATGAGTCCTGACAGTAGTAAGACGAAAACCCTTTCTTATGTGACTCTTTATCTCAAAAGTGAAGATAGAAGATAATGCTATTGTTTTTTTGTTTTCCTTACCATCCATTTTAAAACCACCAATGATAAAATGTAAATAAAAAATGAAATGCACAGAAAACTTTCAAGACTTATTACTTCAGAAATAAGTGTTTCATTTTTATGTTATTTTCTAGAAACAAAGAAAAATTATGTAG
Source organism: Doryteuthis pealeii (assembly GCA_023376005.1). NCBI lineage: Eukaryota > Metazoa > Mollusca > Cephalopoda > Myopsida > Loliginidae > Doryteuthis > Doryteuthis pealeii. Next base: position 7,058,215 of record CM042163.1, read on the forward strand.
AGTTTTTAAAAATCCTAAGCAATGTAAAATAGGAAAATAAATAATTTTGATGTTTCAGACTGTTGTCCTCATCTTCATTGTAGTATGTATAAACACAACCATCAGGCCGCTGTATCCTCAGGCCTTGTTTAGGTGTTTCTTATTTACTTTATTCTAAAGTCGTCATCATCAGACAATAACCCTGAGTTCAAACGTGGTTCCGGAGCATTTGAACTCAAGGTCATCGTCTAATGATGACTTTATTTTAAGTTAAATAACACCTAAACAAGACCCGAGGATACAGTGGCCTGAATGTTGTGTTTATACATACCACAATAAAGATGAGGACAATAGTCCAAACATCAAAATTATTCACAAGCCTCATCTCAAAAATACAGACAAGGAAAATAAATGTTTGTTTTCTTTTTTTTTTCTTTTTTTTTCTTCCTTGCTAGCAACTTGATTTTGAATTATTTAAATCGTCCACCATTACTGTCTATGGTTGCCTGATGTGCAACTTCAAATGTCTTTTCAAGTTGGTCATTTGTGAAAAAGAGCGTTGACATTGAATACATTTGAAGGGTTTCTCTCCTGTGTGTGTTCTGATATGTTCTCTCAACACACTGGACCGAGTGAAACCTTTCTCACAAAACGTGCACTGAAATAATCTCTTGGAATGGCTTTTAAGATGAGCACTTAACTTCCATCGATTGGCAAACACTTGCATGCAGATCTTGCACGAATGGATTCTTTTGCCAGGTTTCATTTGTTGCGGATTTTTCATAGTTTGATTATAATTATTAGAACCATAATGATCACTAGGCACTGGTTCTTTATTTGCATCGATTTTGGGGTCGACACTAAAAGACACTTTGTTAGAGTGATTTATGGTTTCAGATCCAGGCATAAAATTAGGATTTGTTGTCTTGGTTGGGCTTCTTGATTGCAGGGTAATTTTAGTTTGGTTCTCTTCATTTATCTGAACATAAATTGTATCCATTTGTTTATCTTTGGAAGAAGATAGAACAATGAGAGAATCGTCTGTATTAGAAGAATTCTTTTTCAGTGAATTTAACTCTGGTGCAATCAGCGTTGTATTGTATACTGTATTTGGTGAATTGATAAGCATGGATTCTTTTGATGCTGTCTGTAAAGAGTTGGGATGGCCGGTGGGAGAAGCAATAATAGAGGGGGCTGTACTTGGATTTATAAGGTTTGAAAAAGGAGGAGGAGGAGGAGGAGGAAATATATTTTTCTGACCAGACTCACCTTCGTAGTGATTTTGAGTGTTCGCTTCAAACTGCCTTAAGGGAATTGACTTCTTGTTATATTTTCTGAATTTCGACATGTTATAGTAGCGCATCTGCTTATGGAAACTGTGAGAAAAAGTCCTGAGATGAGATTTCTTTTTGCTATCTATGTTCTTTAAAATCGGATTATCCGCACTGTGCAACTTCATATGTCTCTTCAGATTCGTCGACTGGGAGAAACATCTAAAGCACTGATCGCACTTGAATGGCTTTTCACCCGTGTGGATTCGGATGTGCTGCTGGAGGACACTAGACCGACCGAATGCCCGGCTACAGTATTTACACTTGTAACACTTCTCTCCACCATTGCAAGGGGAGTGAGTACGCAAGTCATTGATTTGAAGAAAAATCTTTTTGCATTGACGACAAGAATATTTCTTTGTGTCACTTGAGGAACTTGATTGGGATAGATTGGAACTGATCTCCGCCAACCGGTTTAATTGATTCCCACTTGTTTCTGGAATGATACAAAGATCAATATCTTGCCTTTGATCTCCTTGCTGATCATCACTTATACTGACTAAGGGATTAGACCAAACGATCTGTTCCCTAAACTTTCTGTTTACAGAGTTTGGAATTGATTTAACCTTATTTGGAATGTTAGTCTTCCATGGCCAAGTGGAAATCTCAGATGACAAAGTCTCATTCTGATGTGATGCTACACTGACATTATGTATTTTGTCGTCTTGCAAGTTATTGAGATGAAAATAGTTTGAGGAAGGAGTAGTGTCCAAATTATTTAAAGAAGTCGATTGTGTAGAAGAACCTAAAGAGAAAATCTGATCATTTTGTTGGTCAATAACAAATGAAGGTTTGCAATTTGAAAAGCAATTCTTATTTTGATTCTGCCTTGTGATGTTTCTTCCGTTTCCTAAATTAACTCTGCCTGATTTTGGTGCCATGTTCTTAATTCTTTGAGAAATTTTGGCATAGATATCAGAAGCGGCAGACCCATCAGATCTGAAGCTCTTGAGAATTCTTTCCTGAGTCTTTCCATGAGACTGCGTCATATGTTTCAAAAGCAGAGTGTAATCGGTAAAGACAGCTTTGCAATATCTGCACGTGATGCTTTTACGATCGTGGATTTTCTGATGACGTTTCAAGTTAGTCATTTGGGAAAAGGCTCTGTTGCACACGTTGCATACAAATGGTTTCTCTCCTGTGTGCGTTCGGATGTGTTCGGTGAGGACAGTGGTACGGGCAAAGAAGCGGCCACAATATTTACATTGATGGGATTTTATTTGTGGATGCTTCAGCTTCTGGTGATGAAACAGGTGCCTGGAGGTAGAAAAACGCAATTTGCAAAATTTGCAACTGTAGGAAAGGTTCGTTTTATATGTACATGTTTTTAGTGTTGTCTCTGAATGAGTAGAAATATGATTGTTGCATTGTTCTTGGGTTGCAAAAGCAAGGGTGCATTTTGGACATTGATATGATGTATTAATTGCACCATCCAGTCTTATTGAATCAGGGGTGATAAGACGAGGGGTGAACGCATCTATATCAATATTTGGAGTTATTGGTTTTAGATCTGGGGTTTGAGTAATGGAAATTTGCTGACTGAATATGTTGCTAGAGTCATAGGATTGGAAATTTTCTTGATCAGATCTAAGAGAAGGGCTATCCAATTGGTTCCCCTCTCTTTTCACAATAGAAAGATTAATATCTACAAGAGATGGGTTTGATAATTCCAAACAGTCTTTGGTTTTTTGTTGTTCAACAAAATTTGGAGAAAGATTATCAGAAAAATGAGTTTGTGGAGAAATTATAGGGACATTGGATGTGACAACACTTTGTTTTTGACCAACAACATTAACCAAAAGATCATCATCCTGGTTTACTCTTTGCTTATCCATTTCATCTCTTCTCAAAGACGAATAGCACACACCAGGTCCATCCATGCTAATATCAATTTGCTCAAACTGGAGCATTTGATTAAAACTGGGCCACCCTGAATCTGATGACACTACAGTGTTTTGGGGTTGTTCCTGCAGGTTTATTGGTTCAGGATTTTCCTGTGTTTTATTTGCTTCCAGGACAATTTCTTCTTCAGTAATATTTTCTATTTCATAATTTTGATTTTCACTTTGGGGTTGTTGGCTGATACTTGATAAAGGTTGCTGAAAACTTTTATTAAGATCATTATTAGTCAGAGTTTCTGTTGATTTTCCTGGGTCAATTACTGAATCTTTTGTGGAAAATGATCTTGTCTTTGATCTCATCTTCTTCCTATGATTTTCAGACTGATATCTTCCACTTTCTTGTTGCTTATTCTCTTCAGTATGCAGACGAAGATGTCGAGAAAAAAGTGACAACTGGCTAAAACTTGCTTTGCAATATTTGCACTCAAAAGAACCATTCCTGGCATGGATTTTTTGGTGACGCTTCAAATTTGTAGCCTGCGAGAATGGACGCTGACACACATCACAGATAAATGGCTTCTCACCTGTATGGGTGCGTATATGCTCAGTGAGCACACTGTTCCGAGCAAACACTTTAGTACAATAGCAGCAAGAATAACGCTTCACACCTCCGGAATGCTTTCTTTGTCTGTGCTGACTGAGCTCTGAAGAATTTGGGAATTTTTCCTTACAGAGATTGCAAAAATATGGAAGCAGTAATTGGGAACAGGTTTTACGATGCTTACTCAAAGCATCAGAGTCAGGGAAGGAAGCATTGCACAGTTGACAGGTAGATGTCATCATCATTTCTGATTTGTGTTGGCTACGTAAGTGCCGATAGAGCACCTGGCTGTGGTGGAACAATTTGTTGCAATATCTGCACGGGTATTTTTTAAATGAAACAGCAGACACATTTTGACTGCAAACGGAATCAGAATTGGAATTTTTAGCAATGGATTCAGATTGCTTCTCAATATCTACATCCTCAGGTTCTAATTTAATATTGACAGCATTAACCAAAGTTGTGGTATCTTCATTCTCCAGAGATTCTTCAACAGTTTTATAATTATCACTCAACAAATTGTTGTTTCTAGAATTTGTCTTTGACTGATTTTCATGAGAAGCTCTCCACAAAATTCCAACTCTATCATTTTGTGTCAATTCTATATCTGATCTAAAAATGTCTTTGCTTTGATTTTCATCATTAGCCTCATCAGCTTCCCTTAAAAACTTACAATCAGAATTGATAAATATATCATGATTATTATTTCCTTCACTGTTTACTCTGCCAGAAACGTGTTTTGTGAACGACTCAGAATTATTCTCCAAACCAAAACTACTTGAAGATTTATTAGAGGTCATTTGATTTTCACCAGGTCGTAATAACAATGGGTAGGTTGAAGGGACTTTATTCTGTTCTGATGAAGTATTACTCAGCTTTTGCTGAAAAGACTCATGACAGAAATTTGGCACCAAACAAGTGGGAGTTGCAATAGTTTCAAGTGGCAACAAAGGACCGTTGTTAGGAGTTGGAACTAACTGACCATTGATAGCAAGAATCTCTGGAGTTTCAGTAATGATTGGAACAGTTCCTTCATAGGGTTGGTTATCCGAAGAATCCTGGAAGGAATTGGCTTTCAAAATATCAGGAAATGTGGCAGGTTCATAACTATCAGTTAATTGAAGAGAATCTCTTTTAGATCCAAGGCTTTCAATTTTCTCTTCAAACGATTGAATCCTTCTTGCAATTTTGTATTCTTTACTCTCCGATAATTTATAAATAAATTCATTACTTTTTGAAGGTCTACTGCGTTTGGAGTGAATTTGTTGAAGACAATGTTGTCTTCTTGCTTTCCTGATAAAAGGATCTTCATTTGATGTTTTTCCTAAATGAATGTGAGTTATTAAATGTCTTTTAAAATGCCAATACTGCTTGAATGTGTTACTACAATATCGACAATGGAATACTCTGCCTGGGACATGGACTTTCATGTGTCGGTTGAGATTTGTAGCCTGTGAAAAAGCTCGATTGCAAATTTCACATACGAAAGGTTTCTCACCTGTATGTATTCGGATGTGTTCTCTCAACACGCTAGAACGTGAAAACCTCTTGTTACAGAACTTACAGATGTATGGTTTCATACCAAGGTGCATTTTTTTATTGTGTGCATTTAATTCAGAGATGGTTCGATACTTGGTGGGGCAGAAGTTACAGGGAAATAATCCAAATGGTAAGTGTGTTTTCCTGTGTCTATTGAGATTGTGCAACTGAGAAAATAATCTTGGGCAGAAATCACATTTATACGGCTTCTCCCCAGTGTGTGTTCGAAGATGCTTGATAAGAATGCACTTCCGGTTGAATGACTTATTGCAAATTTTGCAATGAAACTGCCCAGATTTTACTGGGGCATTTGACGATGAGCTTTGTTCTGCAATATTAGAGGTCACAAAAACAACCTCTGATAAATTTTCATCCCTCGATGTATTGTGGAAATTTACAGCTGCTCTTGTTGGCACATTGGTTGAATCAAAACCTGACTGCATACTACCAAGGTCAATTTCTAGCAGTGTCTTATCTGGATTGCTTGTGTGATCTCTTGGATAGGAATTTTGTAAAAGGGAAGATGATGATGGAATGGGTAACATATCTTTTTGTGGAAGACTTTCTATGTATTCAATATTGGTAACCAATTCAGATGGTTGAATTGGAACCAAAACATTTTGAAGTGATTTATTTGCTTCTTCTGATTTGGAATTTTCTAAGATATTCTCAGCTCTGAACTGCTTAGTGTTAAATCCAGAATTGGTGGTAACTTTATTTAATAGAATCTGATTAACATCCTCTATTTCTTCCACTTCTTCCTCCTCCTCTTCCTCCTGACAATAAGTTCTGGATATATTTTCATTAGTTTTCTCAACAAAAGGTGAATTGTTCCTTGTTAGATTTCCAGAAACTTCAACAGAATTAAAGCATTGTTGACTTTTCATTTTTTCATTAGAAACATCTTGAGCATTCAGATTTTCATTATTTTCTTGTGATATTACATTAAACTGCGGATCAGAATGTGACCTTTTAAATGTACATCTGGATTTAAACAATTATTACTCTTTGTTTGATTAACATTCTTTTTGATAACTGTATACTTTTAGGTTTCATCTTTAAATATTTTTGACTGGTTGATTTCCTTAATTTGAGAGATTTGATATTAAGTTTCTTGGATTTTTTCAATACAACTTTTTCCCCCCGTTTCTGCCTAATTTTATCTTCTAAAGTTTTTATGCTTCTTTGAATAGAGCGTGCATGATATTTCAAATGGTTCAGCAGTTGAAATGAGTGAGGAAAGGTTTTCTGACAAAATTGACAATGTAACATTTTGTTCCTGAAGTGGAATTTCTTTTTAACTGGATTCAAATTGGTCAACTGAGAAAATGGCTGCTGGCAAAGGTCACACATAAATGCTTTTTTGCCCGTATGTGTCTCAATATGTTTCATCAAAATACTGGCTTGTGAAAACTGTTTCTTGCAATATTTACAGCTAAACTTTTCTGTTTGCTTCTGATTGGATCCAGTTAAATTTTCACAATTTGAGGCAGTCTCACAAGCGTCCTCTGGAAATTGGCCAGATGGCTTGAATGGGATTTGATCAACATCCTCTGAAAGTGGACTCTTTGGAGAATGGAACGTTTCAGAACGTGTACATAAATGGCTCCGCAAACTACTTTTATTAGAAAACTTTTCATTGCACCAATTACAAATAATACAAGAAGGTTCCAGAGATACAACATGCTCTGAAAGATTTGAAATGTTCTTAGTAATATGTTGGACATTTGATATCTCTTCTAAAACAGGCTCCTGAGAATCAGTTTTCAAATAGCCAATGTCCCAAATTTTGCTGCTAGCCAAATTAGGATCTTTTGAAGTGCCATCTTCAGTTTCTGTATCCAGTTTTTGTGGTGTAATTTCTTCAATATCCACTAAAGGAATCGACCAATTATGTTGATCATCACTCCTCATCTCTTTGGGAGAGAAATCATCTTCAAGATTTATCACTTCAACTTCATTTCTTGATTTATTTTTATCATTTATCTCTGAATTTTCGTATAACTCTTCCCTGGCATTTGATCCGTGTTTAGATTTATTATTCATTGAAAATACAGATTCTATAACAATTGATGGATTTTCTGACATTTTTCCACATGCATCAAATTGACTTTCATGCCTGATTACTTCTTCAAGTGACTTTTCCAAACTGGATTCACAATTTCTTATAACAACATCTTCATTACTTCCATCTTCAAAACAAACAGAATGTTTTTCAACTGAATGAGACAATGGGTTATTTGATTGGGATGTTGATTGAAGAACACTTCCTGGATTCAATAAAATAATATCACCTGATTCTAAATCTCTACAAAGTTTATCATTGCTTTCAATGTGTCCATTTTGAAACATCCTATCTTTAGTATCCAAATAAAGAACTCTATTTTTCTGTTGGTCAAAAGAATTTTCATCCTCATTCATTTGTTCATCTTGTAATTTTCTTTGGACTTTGTGGCTTGCCAAAGAAACCGACTGAAATCCAAAATTTATATCATCATTATCATCTTTACAATCCAGATGACCCATATCAGTTTTTATTTGTTTTCTAATGATCAAATTTTCATCCTCATCTACTTCAAATTTTTCACTTGATAAAGAATGAGAATTTAAAGAATCGATGTAAGTGCGAGAATTTTCAAAGTGAAAAGAACTTGAAGCAGTTGGTAAAGAAAGATTTAACTGGGAATTATTAAAGGATTTCAGGCCAGAAGATGAATCCTGAATAAAATCATTAGTTGAAACTTGGACTCCTTCAGGGAGCTCATTGTTATCAAAACAAAGTTCACTCTCAGATTTAAAATATTGGATACTTTCAGTTGGAATTTGTTCACTTTCAAAAATATCATTATAGTTTCTTTTTTCACAATCTGGAAAATCATTTTGGCTTGATGATGAAAGTTGCAAAGCAACATTTAAATGGTCTACTGTGTTTATGCTGTTTCTATTATTTGGAGATGATAAAACAGAGAGATCAGGTTTAATATCAATCACTTTCACTTCATCAGATGGTGCTTTCAGATCAATATCAAATGAACAATTATTTCTTTCCAATGGATTATAAAAATATTTACCGCTATTTGTTGACAATTCCAACTTAACTCTTGAACGTTGGCCGTCTTCGTTAATTTCTTGGTCAAATGAAAGGGACTCTTGACTTTCTTCAGACAATACAATTGTATTATTTGAATCATGGAAAAAAGTTTCACTTGTTTTTCTCACAATATTTTCTTGGTTGTTTACAAAGCCCATCTGAATTTGCTGTTGGTAGTCATCTGTATTCAAAGCCAAAGCTTCATTTGAAGCATAGATATCATTTTCTTTAAAATTTGATGAAGGAATTTGAAGAAAATTTGAAAATGATGTTAAATTCTTACTACTGGCTTGTACTGATGTCCTTATATTTTCAGTTTGGTTTGAGTTTGCATTTAAAAATAAAGGTACAGCAGTTTGGTTTCTAACTGGATATGTCAGAAGACCATCTGGTGTGTAATCTTTTATTTCTTGTATTTTATGTGTACTCTCATGCTTTATAAGATGTGCAGGTTGAGAAAATCTCTCATCACAGTATTTACATTTAAATGATTGGTCTCTGATGTGGATCTTCTGATGCCTGTTTAAATTGGCCAATTGTGAGAATGATCGGAGACAAGTTTTACATTGAAAGGGCTTCTCTCCTGTATGTACACGAATGTGATCAGCCAGTACACTAGAACGTGTAAAACTTTTTGGACAGAATTTACATTGGTATTTTCTTTCATTGCAAGTGGAAATATCTGTACTGGCCATTTTCTTTCTAATGATAATAATAAAAGCAAAAGAATTAAATATCCCAGGTGTTGAAGTTAACCAAAAAAGAATATTTTATCAATTATGTTTGCCAAGATAATAAATACTATTTGTAAATGAATTTAGAAATAATTCATTTAATCTTTTTTCTTAACTTTGTTAGAATATATTTTTTTGAGTTGAGTAGAAAATCCAAAGTCTCAATTAAATGAATGGTAAATCCTGGAGCAAGTGCCTTGTACTGCACATTCTAATCCCCTCCCTAAAAAAAAAAAATAAAACACAAAATGAAATACCAAAATAAAAAGACACCAAAATAAACAATCAAGTTTTATAAAACATTTACAAAATAATGTTTATGGTTTGACTAATTGAGCTAGTCTTACAATCTTGGAGATTGAAATTAAAATTTAAATACAAAATTTTAAAAGGTAAATAAACACGACAACATAAGGTTTTTAATCATCAGATGTGACTACTCAAATGAAATCATTTCATTTTGGTACTCTATGTTAGAGAAGTTAAAATATTACAAGGATAAATATGTATAAGTTAGAAGCTTGTCTATATCTTTGGAGATTGTTAAAATTGCAATCAATGATACAGTTTAAAAGACCAGACAAAAACAAGAGAGAATGAAGTTGATAAAAAGAAAAAGCGGAAAGCGAACAATATAAAACAGACAAGATAGATTTAATTACAGTAATTGACGTATCATTGCAGATTCTTGAATTGATAAAAGTAAAAAGTATGAATACTGATTGAATAGAAAGTTCAATAATTTTAAAACAATGTCAATTATGAAGTATAATTTATAATTAAGTAAAGAAATATAATTTTAGATTTAATATGCCTAAAAGCTACAAGCAAAAATGCAACTACTTTTCTGTATTTAATAAATATAGAATTATTATAGCATTATGTTTTCATGCGACAGACAATCTTCATGTGAAATGTCTAATTCCTTACTTTATTCTGACTAATATTTTTATATTTGTTTCACAATAAACACAAAAGGAAAGAAGCAGACGATATCCTGCAGAAACTATTATGGATGCAGACTACACAACTGATCTAGTGCTTCTTGCAAATACACTTGCTCAAGCCATATCTCTACTGCATAGCCTGGAGCTGGCAGCGAGAGACATTGGTCTCTGTAAACTCAGATAAAACAGAGTTCATGTGTTTTATCTCTTTATCTACCAGAGCGCCCCAAATCACCCGACAATCCAAATGCAGAAACACCCGAAAACGCCGAAGATTGTCAGCTCTTAGAAAATGGTTTAGAATTAAATGAATACATTTCTATTTAGTAGTAAAGGACCAGAGATATGAAACTAGTTTGTCAACCATTTCACCACACTATTGCGGATGGCAGTGGTAGATAAAGGGTTAAACAAGATATTACCATCTCCTCATTAAATGGTAAGTCTCTGAAATTAGTTCACATACCTTGGTAGCAAAATCTCATCTACTGAAGATGATATTAACATACACATAGAAAAGGCATGGATTACCATTGACAGGTTAACTACCATATGGAAATCTTATATCTGATAAAATAAAACAGAAATTCTTCCAAGCTGTAGTCATGTCAGTATTATTGTATGGTTGCACCACTAGCTAAAGCCTGGCTAAATGATAACTAAACAAGAATGATGCATGCTCTTTTGAACAATTTCTGGAAACAGCACACCACAAAATAACAGCGGTACAGCCACTTACCTCCAATCTCACAAACTAAATGACATGCTGGGCGTAGCTGGAGAAGTAAGGATGAACTCATAAGCAACATCCTCCAATGGACTAATAGATATAGACACAACAGTATTAGCCAACCAGCGAAATCCATCAGCTCTGTGCAGACACTGGATGCCGTCTAGAGGACTTACCAAGAGCAATGATCGATAGGGATGGATGGCGAGAGAATCAAGTGAATCCATGCTATCAGTATACCATGATGATAATGTTCTCAGGCCGTCCTCATGTATGTTGCATCAATATTGTCTTTGAAGTCATAAAGTTTTTTTTTTTTTTTTCCATTACCAAAAAGAGCAGTGCAACATTACAAATTTATAGGAACAAGTACCAGCGTTTTGTGATATGAAAGAACAATTATTAAAGATGAAAAATAAAAACTTTCTTAATTTGTAAATTCTACCAGATATCACATAGATTCAATGGATGTCAAAGTATACAACAACCAATACATCAATGTGGAATAATGAAAATATTTAATTCCAATATTCCAGAATATATCACCAATTCCTAATTCTAAGCACAAAGCAGAAATATATGGAGAAAATATCCCTTGTAATCATTCTCCGTATGTAACATCAGCAAACTTTTGAGACACTTTTTTTTTTTTTTTTAAATCTCATTTTCTCAGATTTGGTAGTAAATCTGTTTAGGTATGTCATTTATAAATGACTAAGAAGCAATTAAAGGGTTTCGGTTTCCAAAACCAGAAGAATTACGGGATTCTAAAACTGGAACTTCTGTTGAAATTTCATTAAATCTGCTACTCTCCTCTATTTCAAAGTTTATTTTTAAAAAGGGTAAAATAATAATAGTTTACCTGTACTACTGCAATCTACAAATTATACTTTGTAATTATTGATTTTTTTACAGCTTTTCAAACGTTATACAAATATCGTATAATTTTTCTGGAAAATCAGTCTTCTCGTCAGTTTAAGAGATAAATATCAAATTTATTTTTGTGATCTAAACTCTCATTTTTTTTTTTTTTTTTTTTAGAGAAAATCGAATGGACACTAAGCATGGACTAGGGATAGAGTTAGGGTTGGTTGTTTTCCGGATTTGGAATATAAATTAAGATTATTTGCTGCATTAGTAAATTAAAGCTGAATTTTATTTTATCAAAATCAATATCAACACAACACATAATAACAAAAACACAAAGAATTTATTTTAGAATGAGAATTAAAATACTGGCGGATGTTAATCAATAATGAGTTTGTTTTGTTTTTTAAATTAAATAATTTTTTTGTTTAAAAGGGGGCTAATTTCGGTTGATCATAATGCGAGTTCAAGTCCAACTCCAATTCACGTTGGTTTGCATAAATTGTTACAAAACATCAAAACAACGTTGAGAAATATAATTGGAAAAGAAATAGACGATATAATAAACATATATTGTTTCATAATCATATTTTTTTATTTATTACGGTTGTGTATATATAAACGTTTTCATATAATAGAATTCCTAAAAATTAGAAGACCTTTTAAAAATTCTAGTGATTTTAAAATAATTTTAAAACCATGCCTACTTTTTTTCTTGGATATTAAAATTTTGAACCCTAACCCTTTTTCTTTTTTCTTTTTATTTTTGGTAACATAAAATATTCTACATCGATTTATTCAAATAATTTAGTAGTAACTGTTTCTATTTCAAATCTAAAATTAAATAAACACTTAACCAAATGTTCATCTGATTTCTTTTGTTTAATAAAATTTAAACACACCTTAATTAAGTAAAAGAAAATGACATGAATTTTAACTATAATTTCAACTGACCGTAGACAGAAAATAAAGAAAAACACACTTACATTCTTGAAGGAATCTCACAAATTATCGATTTAACTTCTAAAATACGGCAAAGCCCATTTTTACATTCATCTCAAACAATTGACAATATTTTGAATTGGTAGGTGTCAACTAAAAAAAATCCTCTCGTAAATATCGACCGGGAACATTGCTACATTTAAGTTTAGTTAAATATTAAATAGTTAACACCGAGATTTATCATTCTTTTATATCTTTACTAATATGTAACATTTTCCTTTAAAAAGAAATTTAGTTTTAATTTTTTTCTGCTAAATTTATCACATGCCTGCATGTATGCCGGTGTCTCAAAATAAACAACCCTAGAAATTATTGAACAACGTTAAAAACCGGAGTTATCTCCCATTATCACATTTTCTTCATTTTAAATTTTCTTTGCTTAGATTTTGGAATAAACAATAATTTTCACCCGATTTTCCTTTTATTTCAATAATAAAAAAGGTAAAGAATAAAATTCATACTGTTATTCTTTTAAAAAGCAAATACTCTTTCCGCACTTAGGAGACTGATGCAAACATAAAATAGTTTTTGGTCCTATGCTAAGACAGACATTTACTTGGTGATTGAAAAGGACTTCATTCAAAGTTCATTATTTGATCTTTGGCAATCTTTCATTCTTGTGTTTACTTGCTGTAATATCAGCTGAGGATTTTGTGGAAATAGTAGAAGTTAAAAAGATTCACACATCCAATTTTAAGTGATGTCAATAAACAACATATTATTGTGAAACTGGAAATCATCAGCAAAATAAAACCTTTTCAACCTATTCAACATAATGGTTCAAGTTACTCAATATGTTTTTTATATAGATTATTAATGTTATAACTCTGACATAATAGTTTAGTTTTAATAAAATAAGCTGACAGCATTATTTGTCAAGTATTTCATTTAAGAGTATTTACGGGGTTCGAAGGAGCTCTTATTTCTCCGTAGTTGTAGGCAAATTGTCAGACAAAGAAGGAACAAACACGAAAAGTAAATGCAGACACTTGTATTAACAAAAATTACATGTTTTTGCAAATTTTATTGGTATTTGCTACAAGACTTATCTATGAGTTAAGCAGAGTTCTTGGAGTATTGGTGATAACAGGGTTATTCTGTTCGTCGGTAGGAAATGTTGATAAGATGCTTTGTCTCGGTAGTTTCTCGTCCTTTAGTCAGTATGCTATTGTACCCGCCTTTTAACGTTTGCTGATACAATGCCTTAGAAGTGAGCTGGTTGTAGAGTTCTGTGATAAGTGGGCCCTGTTTTGGGCTTGGTGATGAGAGCGTTTATTTTTACATCTCTCTTCCAGTAATTCCTATGCGATAAGTGAAGTTTTTTGGTTTTGGCGCCAACATACGATGTTGGCTATTCGCCCTCTAGCGGCAGGGGAAGATAATTCACTAGGGAATTTCCCATACATTTTATCCAGTCAAGAGGGTAGATAAGTATTCTATTCTGTGAGCCAACTGTGAGATTTAAAAATTTGTATGAAAACTTTGTCCTGTCCAGTAAATATGTGATATAAAAACACTCTTATCCAGCCTCTCATCCAACTTTATAAACAAAAAGGATGGAGAAAGCAAAGTGTCTTCCAGGGGTAAAATATGTAAATTTCCAAATAAGATTCTTAGAGTTTCTTAAAGATAAATTACAAATAAAAAATAAATGATTTAATGTTGAACTTGTAGACGAGGAGGGGATCATCCAGTGTATATAGGTTTAAGTCAGGGAATGTCCTACCTACTGATTTTACAACCATATATTTGGATGCCCATCAGACTAAGACGGAATCAACTTCTCAACATTAATTTAAGGATATTTCCTATTGCAAAGATATTTACACAATTGTATTAAGGGTTCTCTGAAGATAACACTTCCTATTTGTTTCCTACATACAAACTACAACAGATACAGGTAGCACAATAACCTCATTGGATAGAGCAAGTTTTCAGCTACTGAATAATATTTTTCCACATAGTCCATTGGCTATGAATTTTCACCAGTGATGAACAAGAGTCTAAATGCCAGCCATAAAAATCTGCACCAACAGAGGAGACTAATCATATTTTCCCAGCATTATTGTCAGGAAAGTTTTATCTACATACACCATCTTTCATCACACAGATCAGATGATCAGGGCTGGTCTTCATTTTGTGGATTGTAAGAGTATTTACGGGGTTCGAAGGAACTCTTATTTCTCCGTAGTTGTAGGCAAATTGTCGGACAAAGAAGACAAACACACAATGGAAATTTAATACATGTATTGACAAATAATACAAGAACTTGTTGCAAATTTTATTGGTATTTGCTACAAGACTTATCTGAGTTAAGCAGTTTGTTGTAGAAGTTGGAAAGTTGATAGAACGCTTCTTCGGACGTTTCTCGTTCTTCCTTGGTAACCAGTTCGGTGATAAGTAATGGTGAGGGATGCTATTTTAGAAGCTTCTCGCCCGGGTAACAGTTCCTTTAAATGACGGTGGACGGGGGCCTTCTCAAGTAGACTATTTGGTCCTCAGCCTTCTGTAGTGTGCTATTGTGACAGCCTTGTAGTATGCGGATACAATGCCTTCGAAAGTGTGCTGTGAAAAAATGCCTCCGTCCAAGTAGACGGTCAGTACATAAGTGGGCCCTGTTTTGGGGCTAAGTGATGAGAGTGTTTACTTTTACATCTCTCCTCCTGTAACTGCTGTATGATAAGTGAATACGATGTTGGCGATTTTCCCCCTAGCGACAGAGGGAGATAATTTACTATCGAATTTCCAATAATTGACAGTTCTGTTGAACATGGTTTATAACTCATAGTGTCATCACTATTTCTGAAACACATTACCCACTGCTTTACTATACTCACATTCAATTTTTGTTCACTGTAAACAATTGGCAAGTATTGATGAATATCAATGGGTGTAATCTTTTTCACATGGACGAATCCAATGAAACACTTCGGATTAGCATTTAGTGTCTATTTATAACAAGGTAAAAAATATCATGGGTTATTGTTAGGAAAGTTGAGTCTCTATTGCAATACCAACAATGTCCACCTCTGATGAAATAAAATAACAGGCATTATATTTAAATTGACACTTATATGAGTGTGCGGCTCATGTTCATCACTTACAAATATACATTGCCAATGGCTATGTAACAAAATAGTCACAATGTTACTCTGCTCCCAATATCTGTTTTCATTTATGTGAAAATAAACTGACTTTATTTTTGGAATGGCTTTCATAAATTTTGTACCAAATGACCTTCATAGTTATAGGCATGCATGTTTTGTTTTTTTGTTTTTTTAAATTTTGGAGAAAATGAAATTAACACTGGTCATAAATTATGATAACAGTAACATTATTTTGGGTTTGGGAATTACTAAATATTTTTTTTAAAGAATAATAACTGCTGCAAAATAAGTAAACGCTTTGGTAGAGAAGTATAAAGATTCTAAAAAAAAAATTGCTTAATTTGAATAGATAATTTTCATTTAAGTAAATGTTAGTAAACTGAAATTCTAAAAAAAAAAAAAAAAGACATGGGCGGTGGGGGGGGGATTTAACTTGGTAAATGGAAAAGTTAAGAATTTTAAGATGTTTTCAAATATCCCATTTGTTTCAATTTTGTTGCATGAGATTTCAGTTTCAATAAAATATATTTAATCAAGTCAATAATCTAGTTTGGTTCGTAAGAAAACAGAAAAAGTGTTATAGATGCTTCAGGCACCATTTGATGTTACTCTTAGTAAAATTTATAGATTATTCCCAAGTAGAAATTATAGGAGAGCCTATCTCTCAAGTGGCAACAAAGGACTGTTATCAGAAGTAAGGACTATGACCATTGATAAGAACAATATATGTAGTTTCAGTAATCTCTGGAAGAGTTTCCTCAGTTGATTGGATATTTGGAACATATGACCTTAAGGCACCCCTTTTGCAATTTCAATTCGTGGGGACATTTTTTCCATTTACACCATCAAAATCTGGTTAATTGTTAACAGACAATTTTTTAGAGTTTTTTTTTATTATAAAACTAACCCCTAACCCTAACCCCTAACAAACAACCGGATTTTTACAGTGTAAATGAGAAAAGTGTCCCCCATGAGTCGAAATCGCAAAAGGGTTGACTTAAGGTCATATGGTCCAGATATTTGAATAATGTGCCATTTTTACTGTTATAATAACATATCATTTTAGACTAGAATTACAAGAAATTTTAGTTCAATTTAATCAGAAATTAGGCAAAGACTCATTAGGACTAAATAAATTTATCAACTTTTTCTGTTTGCTTTTTTTTAAAACTCAATAGCTAAAATCCGTTGCATATAAAACATCAAATTTTGACGTTGGAAAAGTTGACAAAGTGAAGAGCTTTAGGGAAAGAGTTCTCAAAAATCCTTGAAGATATATTTTAAGTTGATAATTTATTTTAGAGAATTTGATGTTGATTTAAATTAGTGGAACAAGAAAATTTAAAATATATCCTGGTAAATTTAGTTTTTAATAAAAAACTGTTTTGTATTAAAATGTATTAGAAAAGATTAAAGACCCAATCATCAATAGATAGAAATTGTAATATCAAATAAGGAAACAATTCTCAGTAATTTTTGGGGAAATCGTCTTCTTTTTTTCCGCATTTTCCCTATTTTTTTACCACAGTATTTTTTAACAAGATATCTATCACATCATTATTGATTTTTTAAAAAAGTGTTTGATAAGGTGTGGCATGATACACCGTATGCTAAATGGAAAGAATACATCTTTAATGTAATTTAACAATGTAATCAATACCATCCACCCATTAAATGCAAAGGACAACAATATAATACTTATCCAACATGTAATGGGAAACTGGTTTTATCTGTCTGTTGGGGCTTTAAAAAGGCTGTCTTCTATCACTAGTATTGTTCAACATTTTCCTTGAGCATATAATGATAGATACACTAGGGGATCATCAACGAACAGTCACAGCATTGGATGACATCAAAACACCAATTTATGACATGCTGACAATATTGACACATTGGTAGACAATGAGGTGGAACTGGCAGAGTTCAGGTATTGTATGCTGATAACAACTTACTGGTACGTTATAGAAATCAGTGCTTTTAAACACACACACACACACACACACAACACACACACACACACACACACACACACACACACACACACAGACAGATAACAAACAGCCAGAAGACTCATAGAAACAAAAATCACTGTGAATGGCAGCAAACTTGAAACCATAACTCAATTTAAGTAGCTTGGTTCAATTATAAATGAAGAGGATTTCAAAGACAAAGGTTCTGGCAATAATGGTACAGATGGTATTGTTGTATACTCTCTTTCCTTACTTTCTTACTTCTTTCTTCTAGCATCTCTTCTAGCGTCTGGACTTCGTCTTGGGGACTTTGTGTCTGGTCTTCCATTGGGGATTTCTCTTTATCAGAAGCCCTGTGTCATTGGTAGTTTTTAGATAATAACACAAGACTTCAATTTAACTTAGATCATATTTTATTCTGAAATCCCCACCAGACTACCTGCGCAGATTGAGTCGGCACCATGCATAACACGACTTACCACCGTCGTGGCTTTGGCCGATCTGACTAAAACTCTTTCTAATCTAAACCGGAAGAGGGTCTTCTCCACCGATTCTCATGGTATCCACCAGAAGGATCAGGATGAGGTCAAGCCTTGTCATTCAATCCTTCAAGGCCGTGGGCTGCAACTTATAACAGCCATTTTGGTTTCTACACTACTGTACATGAATATTAGGAATCTAATAATTATGTAACAGTATTAGCACTAACAAAGTTCAAGCTTGTATGGAAAGATAATATCTTTCTCACGTTCAAGCTAAGGTTACTGCATGCTTTAGTACTGTTCATACGAGACACTTGACATGGACACTCACTGCACTTGGCACAGACACAGTCCATATTACCAAGGAGGAGGTACATCATTACATTTCTCATGTTAGCAACTACAAAGATTTGATGAATACAATGAAAAAGGGAATGTTAAGGTGGTACAGCCATATGATAAGATAGAGTAGCAACAGCAAACTGGTAAGAATAATTTTACAAAGTAGAGTGCAAAGCGAGAAAAGAAGGAGACAGGCAGAAGAAATAAGTGGATAACATCATGGAATAATGAGTCTGTTAATAATTATACTAACAATAAGGTCAGTAAAGAAATCCATATCATAAATCCAGGTTCACAAATCCAAAGAAAAAGAATGTAGTCAAAAATCCAGAATCACAAATCCAACGTCAAAAAGTTCAAGAGGCAAATAAATAAAGATAAAAAAAGAATGAAAAAAATCCATGTTTCTAATCCAAACAGAGCAACTGCACTCTTGTTCATGAACTAAAAAAAGCAACAGCTTTTATTGAAGAGATAAAATTAGTGATTGGTAGCAACAGTCAGGGCCGATACAAAAATTACCATATTTTGAGCTATATCTAAAATTTATTTTTTCCTTTCGCAGATCAATCACAGGTCATGAATTATTTTTTAAGGTAAGGGATTTTCTCCTCTTTCAAGTGGATGGAACAGATGTTAACCAGAATCCAAAGCTATCACACAAAATTGATTAACATAGAGACATGTTGTGTATTGTGTGCAACTGCTGAAATTTATTAGTATTAGATAGTGTTGTGGGGTTGTTATGGGTCACAAATAAAGACAAACGACTGGTGAAAGATGATGCAAGTGTATTGAACAAAGAAAGTAGAATAAACAGAAGGAAAGTGAAGTTACGTCCGACAATACAGTCTAGAACTGAATCGCGTCGCTTGTTCCTCAAGCTATAATTGTCTTTATAAGTATATAGTAGTAATAGGATCATTCTATTATGTAGATAGGTTATATCACCTATAACAGATAGGAAGGCTTGAAACCATATAACTGTGTTAAAATAAATGATTATGATTAAATAGAAATAGTTAATTGAAACCATATAATTGTGTACAAAATTATTAGTATTAGATTGAAACCATATATATATTTACCAACCCCTCCACACGGGCAGGATGTGACACAAGGTCAATTTATTAAGCGGAGTTCAACAGGTTTTGAATTCAGAGTTTTCCTTCTCCTAGACCGGTTGCCTAACCAAGATTAAAGAGCCCAGTCTGCCCTACTATTTATCCATAGCTGGAGGGAGAGCAGGATTCATACCTTTCCCAAGGGTATTAGCGCTAAGTGAAATGCAATTACCACGTCCAGGATTTGAACTCAGGGCGACGAATCCATTTCCCATGACTTTAACTTTTACACCACGCGCTTCCATAATATATTTACCAACCCCTCCGCATGAGCAGGATGCAACACAAGGTCAATTTCTTAAGCGGAGTTCAGCAGGTTTGAATTCAGAGTTTTCCTTCTCCTAGACTGGTTGCCTAACCAAGGTTAAAGAGCCCAGTCTGCCATACTATTTACCCATAGCTGGAGGGAGAGTAGGATTCATACCTTTCCCAAGGATATTAGCGCTAAATGAAATGCAATTACCACGTCCAGGATTTGAACTCGAGGCGACGAGTCCATTCCCCATGACTTTAACCATTACACCACGTGCTTCCTTGAAACCATATAACTGTGCAAACAATACTAATAATTTTTGAACAGATATATTTGAACCATAGATGGGATGCTATTAAGATGAGAGTGGACCAGGAAGTAATGAAGGGGTACTCCATACACCCTAGAGCTCCTCACCATCAGATGCAGTTTTAATGTCATACCCAGGATAGGCAACTATGAAAAAATCAGATGAATACAGTGAAGAGAATATTGAGGTGTTATGGCCATATAACAAGAAACAGCAGCAGCAGCAGCAGCAGCAGCGAATTGTCAAGAATAATTCTACAAGGATAATGCAAAGAAGAAGAAGAAGAAGATGTTGGCAAAAGACAGAGGTGGATAATGTAATGGAGTTGATGGGAGAGATATTCACCAGGACCCAAGATATCACACATAACCGTTTGGAATGGAAATACATGTATCATACTGCTAGACAATGCCATAACAACCTTGGTGGGTTATGGAATTCATATTGATGATGACCTGTATTTTTAACATAGGAATTTGGATGATAATATATATTGAAGTAGTACCAACCTCTAATGATGATAGTTATTTATCAAGCTTTGCTTAGTTATGGCACAATGGCTGTTAAGTATCTGGCTGCCATCCTTGGCCAGTTGTAAAGAACTTAAAGTAAATAAGTAAGTCCTGAATTATAGAATCCTTTGGTAAGTGAATAAGTCCTTTACTATAGAATCCTTTGGTAAGTGAATAAGTCCAATGTTTTGGAATCCTACGTTGTGTCAAATAGGTCCAGCGATATATGATCCGTCGTCCATGAAGATCCAAGTGGTTGTGAGTACCTAAGATTAGAATCAGTCAGTATAAATAATAATATCAACAGCAGAGCACTGCCAGTGATTGGACAATAGGTTGGTCACGTGCTTATCGGTGAGTCTATAAGTAGAAGTGGGCTTTTGTCACATGCCTTATATTCCCGAAAAACTCCAACAATGGCACATGTATGTAGCATCCAATGAGTCTCAAATTCACTAGTAATTGTTTGCTAGTCATTACACCATACAAGGTGTCCTCCTCTAATGAGGATAGTTGGAACCACCATAAATAAATTTAAATAAAAATTTTTAAATGATTTTTTAAAAATTGAAATACATCACTAAGTAGGCCTGAACCTATTCTAGTAGTGACCAGGTTTGAATTCAGAGTTTTTCTTCTCCTAGACTGGTTGCCTAACCAAGGTTAAAGAGCCCAGTCTGCTCTACTAATTTACCCACAGCTGGAAGGAGAATAGTTGGATGCATACCTTTCCCAAGGGTATTAGCGTTATGTGAACTGTGGCTTCATCCAGGAATTGAACTCAGGGCGACGAGTCCATTTCCTGCGACTCCAGCCAGTACACCACCGCACTTCCCTACAAAGGCTCTTATTACATTTATCAGTGATTATCCTCTAATTGATATCAATATGAATATAGAAAATGTTTCAAGCTTTATTTTGTAGGTGACAATATTAATAAAATTAGCAAAATTTATTTAGAAATTCAGTGTTTAGAAATACCTATGCAAATAAAGTCAATCATGCCCAAAAATTGGGATTTTATTTTTCAACTAAAGAACATTCATAGATGTGAAAGAACAAAAGAAACTGTTTTGATTTTATATATCTACTCAAGACTTGCACAACTTTTTTTTAGGGAAGAAGAATTTATGAAAATAAATTTTTTCTTGCAATATTTGAAACTCTTTTCAGAAACTGAAAAGAGTTTCAAATATTGCAAGAAAAATAATATACATTATATTAATTTATTAAACAAAATCAAATTAAACTTTAACTCACAAGGTGTTGTTTTATTTTACCCTGCATAAAATATTAAGACAAAGCTGCATTTTTGAGTATATCATTGCATAAAAAAAGAAATAGAAAGAAATATTCATTATCATAAACTGATTTATTTGAACTGGTATCATCCTGTTTTAGTTTCAATGTTTCAACCATTGCTCTCTCTCTCCATCCTTTTTCAGTCACCTCTCATATACAGATACAGAAGAGTTGCACATAGTGGTTATCATCATAGGAAATGGGCACGGCAACTGGAGTTCAAATCCTGAATGAGGCTTATTCTATTTCATAGTGCTAATACTCTTGGAGAAGATATGAATCCAACTATCCTCCCAGCTATGGGGGAATAGTAAGTCAGACGGAGCTTTTTAACCATGGCATGGCAATTGGTCTAGGAGGAGAAAAACTCTAAATTCAAACCTGTTGTACCCCGCTTAAAAATTGACCATGAAGGTGACCGCTAACAATGACATAGTCATCTATTTGTCCCAGGATAATGACCTAATCATTAAATTGACCCAGGACAATGACCCAGGTCAAACTGACCCAAACAGTGACCCTGTCATCAAGGTGACCCGGGACAGTCATCCAGTTGACCCAGGACAATGGCCTAGTTATCTGTTTGACCCAGGACAATGACCTAATCATCAAGGTGACCCAGGACAATGACCCAGGTCAAACTGACCCAAACCGTGTCCCAGTCATCAAGGTGACCCAGGACAATGACCTAATCATCAAGCTGACCCAGGATAATGACCTATTCCTCAATTTGACCCAGGTCAAACTGACCCAAACAGGGAACCAGTCATCAAGGTGACCCAGGACAGTGACCTAGTCATCAATTTGACCCAGGTCAAACAGACCCAAACAATGATCCAGTCATGAAGTTGACTCAGTCATGACTGCCCAAGCTATGTAGTTCCCAAAAAAAACCTTTTGGACACTGCTCCATTGTCTTTCGCAGAAGGAAGGATGCCAACAACACAGAAAAACTAAAGAGTCACAAAAGAGTTAAAAATGCGGAGGTGCAGATTGCAGGAAAAAAAAAATGCCAAAAATCGAGATAATCGAGAATTATCTGATTTTAATAAAATTTTCAGTGTTGACTTATTAATCAATGAATTCTTTTAAATTACTGAATCATTTCAATCAAATTGATTCAATGGAATTGAAATTCTTTAAAATAAATGCTACCTACATGTGCCTTGAAAACAATCCCTATACCTAATTGATATGTAAAATTTATTTAAAACATGAAATGCCTAAATTTAAGTTTTAAATTTCATAATTTTAGATTCTAAAAACAAATATTTATTTAATAACAAGCCCACTTTACAATTGTTATCTAATAATTTTTGGAAAAAAGTCAAAAGTTAATTTTCTAATTTTTGGTACTTATTTTCTACAAGGGGTGCTCCTTTAAAATAATATTTTTTTTCTATTCACACCTTTGATCTTTTGTCTTTTTATTCATACTGTAATTAGTTTCACAAGTATATTTTGAGCCCCCAAAATGGGAGGGGGGGGGGTCAAAATGAAGTGACCTGAAAAAAATCAGAAAGTTTTTAAATAATTTATTCATTGATAAATCAACACTGAAATGTTCATTAAAGTATGATAATTCCCTGACTTTTAGTTTTTTGGGGGTTTTTTTTCAATCGAAGGGATTAAATTTATTTTGTAAAATACGTTTGTGAGACCAAAATTGGTAGTACCTAATATTTTAAATTTGAATTTGTGTTTTGTAAAATTTCATTGAAAAATATTTTAAATGAGGTGAGGTGAGGGTTCAAATATCTAAATTGACTTGCTGATAAAAAGCTGGGGTAGGGGGAGATATTGTAAAATATCTACATTAATTTGCCAATAAATTGTACAACTCAGAAAATATCTGTTTGGACAGAATTATGGGAAGTAAAAACAGAGTAAATAAGGTCAGGAGACCGGGATGGCAAAATGACAGTTACTTTTTAATTTAGATGAAATTGATATTTGTTGAAAAAAAAAAAATTTTTTTCAAGCACCATATGCTTCAAGCCTTACTTAGGGGTCTGGGGGTGGGGACCAACACTTGTCTTAAAAAAAAACAAAAAACTTTCACTTTTCAGCACTTTAAAAAACTTATTTAAATGAACATTAATTTTATGTAATTCTTAAATATTAGTATTACATTACTGAGTATTGTTTTTTTTTTTCAATTGATCATTTTCAGTCAATATTTTGCATGCGCACTATTCTATATACTATTAAGTACAAAAACATTCTTTGATTTTCAGTCACTATTTTACAAGAGTGCTATTCTTGAAAAAAAAAAAAATGATTTTAGGTCACTTCTTCAAATAAACTTTATCTGAGCTTTTACTCGAAATTTNCTTCTAAATAATGGTATTTGTAACGATAAAATAAAAATTATGTCAATTCAATTGTGGAGATGTTTTATGTCCAATTTCTGTGAAAATTATTTGATTGATTTACAGACAAAATATTCCTTTAAAACAAATTTTAAGCCTTGTAAAATATTTACTTTTTTCTAAAAATTAAATCATTTTATTCAATTAAACACTGCTGGACATGATTATCAAGAAAATGTTAAAGTTACATGTTCTGAATTTTACGAAATTTTACGCCTTGTAAAACGGAATTTATTTTTTAAACCTTTAAAATTAATTATTCATTAATAATTTGGAAATCTTGCGTAGATTCGGTGAGCGTTGAAAATAAAAAACAAAAAACACTGTCCTTGTTATTTTACTAGTTATATTTGTTTACTGTAACAATAACATTAATTTTGTCTCAGATAATTCAAATTTTCCTGGACAAAATACCAATTTTTTCCAGGATTTTTGACAAAAAACACCCCTTTCCAGGTTTTCCAGTACTGGAAAATTTACATTTCATTTTCCAGGTTTTCCATGGAACCCTGCAACACCTTACCAATCCAGTATCAACCAAAACAGTTTGTCAAGAACTCCATGCAACTGGTTATCACAAGTCAGCTGCAATTGGCAAGCATTTCCTTTCTAATGTTATTAGAAATTAAAATAGAAAATGTTGCATTGACCTCCGAACTGGACCATAGAGGAATGGGAAAATATCATCTACTCAGATGAATCATACTTGAAACTTTCCATACTAAAGAAGAATTTACATCTGGAGTTAGCCCAAAGAAACCTTTCAATCTAAAAGCCATAATAAAACATGGAAATCTGTAAAGATTTGAGCAGCCATGTTATGTGATTTCTATGGGTCCTATTGTAGCACTGCATGGTTAATCTTCAGAAGTATGTATCAATTTTGAGAGATCAAGTTCATCCTATGGTACAAACATTGTTCTCCAGAGGTGACACTTTCAACATGGCTGAAATTATTAAAGACTGACACAGAGAGCCTAATATGAATTGGCTCCCACAATCACCTGATCCTAACATTATCAAACATCTATACAAGCCAATTCCTCAATATATTGAAGCAGTTATTGGTGCTAAATGAGAAATATATGAAATAATAAAACTTTTATGTAACTAGGTGTTTCCATTATTTTGTCTAACCTCTATATATTCCAGTTGAGTGCAATAAGTAGAAATAGAATTACAAGGATAAATTAAGAAGAATGAACTAGAATGATATATTGCTTCACATAGATAATAGAATGAGAACAATTTGTAAGAACTGAATAAAAAGGTTAAAATTGTCAGAATGTTACCAAATATCATGGGCATCTGAAGAAGGCCAGATACAGGACTACATAAAAAATAATAGTTTGTTTAAATTGATGTATAATAATAATAATAGCTAATCTCTGATAATCAAAAAGAAACTCTTCACACACCACAAAGCATAAATACCAATTGAATCAATAATGAACTTGTAAAATCTGACCCGGAGTGGTAGTACCTGTTAGGTCCCATCTGTGGGTTAAATAGAAAAACATGAGTTGATAAACAAAATTGAATATCCATTTAAGAATTGATTTATTCAAAACTTTATCGGCATTAAATAACCCACTGAGGTTGATATGCCGTAAACCAAAAAGGAAAATAAAAAAAGGAACTTGTAAAAAACTTGATTTTTTCCAAGTATGTTTAAAGATGAAGCTTACAGATTGAGAAGCAGCCTATTACTTGGGTATTACATCTATAAAGATTAAGAAATTTATGTATATATAAAAATGATCATAGCATTAATTTATAATAAAAAATCATTACTCCATGTTGCATTGATATATATTTTCTTCTTTTTTTTAAACTATTATATTCAGTATGTGAGCCATATGCTTCAAGCCTTACTTAGGGGTCTGGGGGTGGGGACCAACACTTGTCTTAAAAAAAAACAAAAAACTTTCACTTTTCAGCACTTTAAAAAACTTATTTAAATGAACATTAATTTTATGTAATTCTTAAATATTAGTATTACATTACTGAGTATTGTTTTTTTTTTTCAATTGATCATTTTCAGTCAATATTTTGCATGCGCACTATTCTATATACTATTAAGTACAAAACATTCTTTGATTTTCAGTCACTATTTTACAAGAGTGCTATTCTTGAAAAAAAAAAAAAATGATTTTAGGTCACTTCTTCAAATAAACTTTATCTGAGCTTTTTACTCGAAATTTCTTCTAAATAATGGTATTTGTAACGATAAAATAAAAATTATGTCAATTCAATTGTGGAGATGTTTTATGTCCAATTTCTGTGAAAATTATTTGATTGATTTACAGACAAAAATATCCCTTTAAAACAAATTTTAAGCCTTGTTAAAATATTTACTTTTTTCTAAAAATTAAATCATTTTATTCAATTAAACACTGCTGGACATGATTATCAAGAAAATGTTAAAGTTACATGTTCTGAATTTTACGAAATTTTACGCCTTGTAAAACGGAATTTATTTTTTAAACCTTTAAAATTAATTATTCATTAATAATTTGGAAATCTTGCGTAGATTCGGTGAGCGTTGAAAATAAAAACAAAAAAACACTGTCCTTGTTATTTTACTAGTTATATTTGTTTACTGTAACAATAACATTAATTTTGTCTCAGATAATTCAAATTTTCCTGGACAAAATACCAATTTTTTCCAGGATTTTTGACAAAAAACACCCCTTTTTCCAGGTTTTCCAGTACTGGAAAATTTACATTTCATTTTCCAGGTTTTCCATGGAACCCTGCAACACCTTACCAATCCAGTATCAACCAAAACAGTTTGTCAAGAACTCCATGCAACTGGTTATCACAAGTCAGCTGCAATTGGCAAGCATTTCCTTTCTAATGTTATTAGAAATTAAAATAGAAAATGTTGCATTGATCCTCCGAACTGGACCATAGAGGAATGGGAAAATATCATCTACTCAGATGAATCATACTTGAAACTTTTTCCATACTAAAGAAGAATTTACATCTGGAGTTAGCCCAAAGAAACCTTTCAATCTAAAAGCCATAATAAAACATGGAAATCTGTAAAGATTTGAGCAGCCATGTTATGGTATTCTATGGGTCCTATTGTAGCACTGCATGGTTAATCTTCAGAAGTATGTATCAATTTTGAGAGATCAAGTTCATCCTATGGTACAAACATTGTTCTCCAGAGGTGACACTTTCAACATGGCTGAAATTATTAAAGACTGACACAGAGAGCCTAATATGAATTGGCTCCCACAATCACCTGATCCTAACATTATCAAACATCTATACAAGCCAATTCCTCAATATATTGAAGCAGTTATTGGTGCTAAATGAGAAAAATATGAAATAATAAAACTTTTATGTAACTAGGTGTTTCTATTATTTTGTCTAACCTCTATATATTCCAGTTGAGTGCAATAAGTAGAAATAGAATTACAAGGATAAATTAAGAAGAATGAACTAGAATGATATATTGCTTCACATAGATAATAGAATGAGAACAATTTGTAAGAACTGAATAAAAAGGTTAAAATTGTCAGAATGTTACCAAATATCATGGGCATCTGAAGAAGGCCAGATACAGGACTACATAAAAAATAATAGTTTGTTTAAATTGATGTATAATAATAATAATAGCTAATCTCTGATAATCAAAAAGAAACTCTTCACACACCACAAAGCATAAATACCAATTGAAATCAATAATGAACTTGTAAAATCTGACCCGGAGTGGTAGTACCTGTTAGGGTCCCATCTGTGGGTTAAATAGAAAAACATGAGTTGATAAACAAAATTGAATATCCATTTAAGAATTGATTTATTTCAAAACTTTATCGGCATTAAATAACCCACTGAGGTTGATATGCCGTAAACCAAAAAGGAAAAATAAAAAAAGGAACTTGTAAAAAACTTGATTTTTTCCAAGTATGTTTAAAGATGAAGCTTACAGATTGAGAAGCAGCCTATTACTTGGGTATTACATCTATAAAGATTAAGAAATTTATGTATATATAAAAATGATCATAGCATTAATTTATAATAAAAAATCATTACTCCATGTTGCATTGATATATATTTTCTTCTTTTTTTTAAACTATTATATTCAGTATGTGAGCTCCTTCCAAAACACTATGTATTGATACTTTTCCTCTCATTTTAATAATTATGATCCTTTTTTTTTTTAAGGAAAAAAAGCCAGTACCAAAATCTTTGGAGTGAAGAGTCTCATTATAGGATTATGCAATTTTTTTTTAAAGATCAAAGACTGAAAGTGAAGAGTCAATGATAAAATCAAGATTCTCATTTTGAAATGTTGACTGAACTGCACTTTTAGACAATACAAGTTTAAAATCCAATATAATTTGTTTCAATTACTTTCTTTTCGTTTTTTTTTTAAACTATTTCATCCATCCATTTTTTTTTTTTTGTATTCTTCAAACATTCTCAGGTTTTTTTCCCTTAACATGTTGATAATGGTTCTTTTAGATATTTTCTTTTTCTTTTGAATTTACTCTTCAGATGATGCAGGCTTTCTTTCTTCAAAATATTATATCAAATATTCTCTTTTGCATCTGAACTCAATTTTTTTAAAAATTAGTTTTTACTGTGTCATAAAAATGTAATTCTTTGAAAATCTTTCATATCAAAATAATGTAATACTGTGAGAAAAATATCAACACATTATGCTGAAAAGTTTATACAAAATAAAAAAAACAATATAGAAAAATATCAATTAGGCTTTATTTCACACATTTTTCAAACACTTTACCCAAAAATTAAATAAATAGTAGCACATGAAAAATATCAAGACAATTATATACAGCAGTCAATACTTGTAACTGGTGTAATAGAATGCATTACAAACTGAAGTGTCAAGTGATCAATGTAAACAGTTTTTGTGAAGGAGTTTTCAAATATACATCAGTAATTATGTTTATTTTGAAAGGCAATCATTTCTGATTCATAATCCTGGCCAAAAGAATAGAAAATGTGTTGCTTAAAATGTCTTGAGATATTTTATTGTTCAACAAGATTTAAAGAAAGAGTATCAGAAAAAGGAATTTGTGGAGAAATTATAGGGACACTGGATGTGAAAACATTTTGTGTTGAGCTAAAGATCATCATCCTGGTTCAGTCTTATATTCCTCATCTTTTCTCAAAGGGGAATAGCCCACACCAGGGTTATCCATTCTAATGTCAGTTTGCTCAAACAAACATTTGACTAAAAGTGGACATTCCCATATTTAATGACACTACAGTGTTCTTAAGTTGTGTCCTGTAGTGTTACTGGTTTAGGATTTGCTTATGTTTTCTTGACATCCAGGACAACTTCTTTAGTAATTTTCTGCACTTCATAATTATTATATTCATCATCATATAGATGTTTTGTATTTCGTAAAGGTTTCTAAAAACTTTCTTTAAAAATCATTACAAATCCAAATTTCAGATCATTTGACTGGGAAACAATAATCAGTTACAGAATCTTTCATGGTTAACATTTAAATCTTTAAACTTGGATCTTCTGTTGAATATTTTGAGGAGAATCAGCAACCTTATTAAATGTTTCAGTTTCTCCAAAGAAAGGAACAGTTGTCTTATTTTCAAAGTGACATTCTTCAGTTGTTATTTTCAAAGAGTCTTATTCTCCTGCATGCATATGAAGATGTCTGGAGAGATGACTCAACCAACTGAAACTTGCTTTGCAATATTTACACACAAAAGAACCATTCCTGGCATGGATTTTTTGGTGACGCTTCAAATTTGTAGCCTGCGAGAATGGACGCTGACACACATCACAGACAAATGGCTTCTCACCTGTATGGGTGCGTATATGCTCAGTAAGTGCATTATTCTTGGAAAATACTTTGGGACAATAACGGCAAAAATAATGGTTCACTCCTCCGGAATGTTTTCTTTGTCTGTGCCAATTAAGCTGGGAAGAATTTGGGAATTTTTCCTTACAGAGATTGCAAAAATATGGAAGCAGTAATTGGGAACAGGTTTTACGATGCTTACTCAAAGCATCAGAGTCAGGGAAGGAAGCATTGCACAGTTGACAGGTAGATGTCATCATCATTTCTGATTTGTGTTGGCTACGTAAGTGCCGATAGAGCACCTGGCTGTGGTGGAACAATTTGTTGCAATATCTGCACGGGTATTTTTTAAATGAAACAGCAGACACATTTTGACTGCAAACAGAATCAGAATTGGAATTTTTAGCAATGGATTCAGATTGCTTCTCAATATCTACATCCTCAGGTTCTAATTTAATATTGACAGCATTAACCAAAGTTGTGGTATCTTCATTCTCCAGAGATTCTTCAACAGTTTCATAATTATCACTCAATAGATTTTTACTTTGATTTTCATTATTGCCATCATCAGTTTCCCTTAAAAACCTACAATCAGAATTAATAAATACATCAGGATTATCATTACTTTCACTTTTTACTCTGTTAAGATTATAGTTAGAAGTAGAGAGTAATTGATCATTGATAGCAAGAATCTCTGGAGTTCCAGTAATGATTGGACAAGTTCTTTCATAGGGTTGGTTATCTGAACAATTAGCTTTCAAAATATCAGGGAAAGTTTCAGGTTCATAATTATCACTTAATTGAAGAGAATCTCTTTTAGATCCAAGACTTTTAATTTTTTCTTCAAACGATTGAATCCTTCTTGCAATCTTGTATTCTTTACTTTCCGATAATTTATAAATAAATTCATTACTCTTTAAAGGTTTAGTACGCCTTGACTGAATTTGTTGAACACAATGTTGTCTTCTTGCTTTCCTAATAAAAGGATCTTCATTTGATGTTTTTCCTAAATGAATGTGAGTTTTCAAATGTCTTTTAAAATGCCAATACTGCTTGAATGTGTTACTACAATATCGACAACGAAAAACCCTGCCCGGAACATGGACTTTCATGTGTCGAGTAAGATTTGTAGCCTGTGAAAAAGCTCGATTGCATAATTCACAAACATAAGGTTTCTCACCTGTATGTGTTCGGATGTGTCTCTTCAAGACACTCGAACTTGAAAATCGCATATTACAGAATGTACAGGTGTGTCGTTTCATGCTAGTATGCATTTTTTTGGTGTGTGCATTTAATTCAGAGATCCTGGAAAATCTAAATGGGCAGAACTTACAGGGAAATAATCCAAATGGTAAGTGTGTTTTCCTGTGTCTATTGAGATTGTGCAACTGAGAAAATAATCTTGGGCAGAAATCACATTTATACGGCTTCTCCCCAGTGTGTGTTCGAAGATGCTTGATAAGAATGCACTTCCGGTTGAATGACTTATTGCAAATTTTGCAATGAAACTGCCCAGATTTTACTGGGGCATTTGACGATGAGCTTTGTTCTGCAATATTAGAGGTCACAAAAACAACCTCTGATAAATTTTCATCCCTCGATGTATTGTGGAAATTTACAGCTGCTCTTGTTGGCACATTGGTTGAATCAAAACCTGACTGCATACTACCAAGGTCAATTTCTAGCAGTGTCTTATCTGGATTGCTTGTGTGATCTCTTGGATAGGAATTTTGTAAAAGGGAAGATGATGATGGAATGGGTAACATGTCTTTTTGTGGAAGACTTTCTATGTATTCAATATTGGTAACCAATTCAGATGGTTGAATTGGAACCAAAACATTTTGAAGTGATTTAGTTGCTTCTTCTGATTTGGAATTTTCTAAGATATTCTCAGCTCTGAACTGCTTAGTGTTAAATCCAGAATTGGTGGTAACTTTACTTAATAGAATCTGATTAACATCCTCTATTTCTTCCACTTCTTCCTCCTCCTCTTCCTCCTGACAATAAGTTCTGGATATATTTTCATTAGTTTTCTCAACAAAAGGTGAATTGTTCCTTGTTAGATTTCCAGAAACTTCAACAGAATTAAAGCATTGTTGACTTTTCATTTTTTCATTAGAAACATCTTGAGCATTTAGATTTTCATTATTTTCTTGTGATATTACATTAAACTGCGGATCAGAATGTGACCTTTTTAAATGTACATCTGGATTTAAACAATTATTACTCTTTGTTTGATTAACATTCTTTTTGATAACTGTATACTTTTAGGTTTCATCTTTAAATATTTTTGACTGGTTGATTTCCTTAATTTGAGAGATTTGATATTAAGTTTCTTGGATTTTTTCAATACAACTTTTTCCCCTCTCCGTTTCTGCCTAATTTTATCTTCTAAAGTTTTTATGCTTCTTTGAATAGAGCGTGCATGATATTTCAAATGGTTCAGCAGTTGAAATGAGTGAGGAAAGGTTTTCTGACAAAATTGACAATGTAACATTTTGTTCCTGAAATGGAATTTCTTTTTAACTGGATTCAAATTGGTCAACTGAGAAAATGGCTGCTGGCAAAGGTCACACATAAATGCTTTTTTGCCCGTATGTGTCTCAATATGTTTCATCAAAATACTGGCTTGTGAAAACTGTTTCTTGCAATATTTACAGCTAAACTTTTCTGTTTGCTTCTGATTGGATCCAGTTAAATTTTCACAATTTGAGGCAGTCTCACAAGCGTCCTCTGGAAATTGGCCAGATGATTTGAATGGGATTTGATCAACATCCTCTGAAAGTGGACTCTTTGGAGAATGGAACGTTTCAGAACGTGTACATAAATGGCTCCGCAAACTACTTTTATTAGAAAACTTTTCATTGCACCAATTACAAATAATACAAGAAGGTTCCAGAGATACAACATGCTCTGAAAGATTTGAAATGTTCTTAGTAATATGTTGGACATTTGATATCTCTTCTAAAACAGGCTCCTGAGAATCAGTTTTCAAATAGCCAATGTCCCAAATTTTGCTGCTAGCCAAATTAGGATCTTTTGAAGTGCCATCTTCAGTTTCTGTATCCAGTTTTTGTGGTGTAATTTCTTCAATATCCACTAAAGGAATCGACCAATTATGTTGATCATCACTCCTCATCTCTTTGGGAGAGAAATCATCTTCAAGATTTATCACTTCAACTTCATTTCTTGATTTATTTTTATCATTTATCTCTGAATTTTCGTATAACTCTTCCCTGGCATTTGATCCGTGTTTAGATTTATTATTCATTGAAAATACAGATTCTATAACAATTGATGGATTTTCTGACATTTTTCCACATGCATCAAATTGACTTTCATGCCTGATTACTTCTTCAAGTGACTTTTCCAAACTGGATTCACAATTTCTTATAACAACATCTTCATTACTTCCATCTTCAAAACAAACAGAATGTTTTTCAACTGAATGAGACAATGGGTTATTTGATTGGGATGTTGATTGAAGAACACTTCCTGGATTCAATAAAATAATATCACCTGATTCTAAATCTCTACAAAGTTTATCATTGCTTTCAATGTGTCCATTTTGAAACATCCTATCTTTAGTATCCAAATAAAGAACTCTATTTTTCTGTTGGTCAAAAGAATTTTCTTGCTCATTCATTTGTTCATCTTGTAATTTTCTTTGGACTTTGTGGCTTGCCAAAGAAACCGACTGAAATCCAAAATTTATATCATCATTATCATCTTTACAATCCAGATGACCCATATCAGTTTTTATTTGTTTTCTAATGATCAAATTTTCATCCCCATCTACTTCAAATTTTTCACTTGATAAAGAATGAGAATTTAAAGAATCGATGTAAGTGCAAGAATTTTCAAAGTGAAAAGAACTTGAAGCAGTTGGTAAAGAAAGATTTAACTGGGAATTATTAAAGGATTTCAGGCCAGAAGATGAATCCTGAATAAAATCATTAGTTGAAACTTGGACTCCTTCAGGGAGCTCATTGTTATCAAAACAAAGTTCACTCTCAGATTTAAAATATTGGATACTTTCAGTTGGAATTTGTTCACTTTCAAAAATATCATTATAGTTTCTTTTTTCACAATCTGGAAAATCATTTTGGCTTGATGATGAAAGTTGCAAAGCAACATTTAAATGGTCTACTGTGTTTATGCTGTTTCTATTATTTGGAGATGATAAAACAGAGAGATCAGGTTTAATATCAATCACTTTCACTTCATCAGATGGTGCTTTCAGATCAATATCAAATGAACAATTATTTCTTTCCAATGGATTATAAAAATATTTACCGCTATTTGTTGACAATTCCAACTTAATTCTTGAACGTTGGCCGTCTTCGTTAATTTCTTGGTCAAATGAAAGGGACTCTTGACTTTCTTCAGACAATACAATTGTATTATTTGAATCATGGAAAAAAGTTTCACTTGTTTTTCTCACAATATTTTCTTGGTTGTTTACAAAGCCCATCTGAATTTGCTGTTGGTAGTCATCTGTATTCAAAGCCAAAGCTTCATTTGAAGCATAGATATCATTTTCTTTAAAATTTGATGAAGGAATTTGAAGAAAATTTGAAAATGATGTTAAATTCTTACTACTGGCTTGTACTGATGTCCTTATATTTTCAGCTTGATTTGAATTTTCATCTAAAGATGAGGATACAGCAGTTTGGTTTCTAAGTGATATAACTGGATATGTCCGAGGATTATCCTGTGGGTAATCTTTTATTTCCTGTATTTTATGTGTACTCTCATGCTTTAAAAGAGGTGCAAGTTGAGAGAATCTCTCATCACAGTATTTACATTTAAATGTTTTGTCTTTGATATGGATTTTCTGATGCCTCTTCATATTGGTTAGCTGTGAGAATGATCGGAGACAAGTTTTACATTGAAAAGGTTTCTCTCCCGTATGTACACGAACATGTTTAGTTAGTACACTTGAGGAAGTGAAACGTTTTGGACATAATTTACATTGGTATTTTCTTTCACAGCTTGTGGAAGCATTTATACTCGCCATTTTTGTTTTTTTATTAATGATAATAAAAACAAAAAAATTAAGGTATCTCAGGTGATGAAGTTAACCAAAAAAGAATATTTTTATCAATTGTTTGCCAAGATAATAAATGCTCTTTGCAAGTGAATTTAGATACATTTCATCTTTTTTCTAAATAAAATAATATTTTTGAAAGAGTTGAGTAGAAAATCCAAAGCCTCAATTAAATGAATGGTAAATCCTGTAGCAAGTGCCTCGTACTGCACATTCTAATCCCCTCCCTAAAAAAAAATAAAAATAAAAAAAATAAAATACCAAAACAAAAAGACACCAAAATAAATAATAGACAATCAAGTTTTATGAAATATTTACCAAATAATGTTTAAGGTTTGATTAATTGAACTAGTCTTACAATTTTTGAGATTGAAATTAAAATTTACATACAAAATCTTAAAAGGTAAATGAATGCAACAACATAAGGTTTTTAATTATCAGATTTGACAGAAGTTAAAATATCACAAGGAAAAGTATGTATAGAGTTACATTAAGGTTAGAAGCTTGTCTATATCTTTGGAGATTGTTAAAATTGCAATCAATGAAGCAGTTTAAAAGACCAGACAAAAACAAGAAAGAAAAGAGTTAAGTTTTTACCAATTTCATAAGGCTAGTTATTTAAATTTCAACAGGAACTGCAAACTTTGACCAGATAAAGTAGAGTTAAAAAAAAAAGAAAGTGGGTTAAATGTAAAATTGGGAAGGAAAAAGGGTTATGCCCAAATAAGAGAGTGATGATATTAAAATACTGGTCATAGAAAATATGTTGGTCAGAAAGTTACTGGATGTCTTCAAGATGATAAATCCCCAAACTAAAAGATAATTGATAGAAACCTGATATCAATACCAAGGGTATTTCTTAAGAAAACAGGAAATAAGCACCGTTTTAATGAGAGTGTATACGAAATATAAGGGAATGACCAATATTTTAAAATTAAGTTTGAGAAGAAATTGGGATATACTCCCTTATTAATAAGACATCCAAGAAGTGGTGTGCAATGACACTAATTTGTGGCTTTTTTTTTAAATTTGTGTTTCTAAAATAAACAGATGCACCTGACATAAATCTGTTGATCAGTGTATCTGTCAGTCTTTATCCCAGATGAATTCACTAAGAATTTGAATATTACAATGTTCGTTAAGTTTAGAAATTGTTTTTTTTTTTTTTTTTTGGGTTACATTTAAAATATTATTTAGAAAATGTAAATCTAAACTTGTGAGTGTCTTGAAACAATTTTATTTTTCTAAAAACTTTGTTTTTTGTACATATGACAAAAAATTAAATTCAGTTCTTAATTGCTTGTTGAGTTAAAGTGATAAAAAATATATTAATTTAATTTTTTTTTTTGGCCCTAAAAATGTAACAATAAAAAGAAGCTAAGAATTAAACATGTGTCCTTATTTGTAGGTGGAAAATTTCTTGTATGAATTCAAATGAAAATTATTTGTTTATTCTATGTTGGTGTGGCCACAATTTTGGTCTGACAGCAGCTCCTTCCTCTTTTTTTAAAACTTTTATAAAAAATTTAAAATTGTAAATTGTCACTTATTTTAATTTTTTACCCTAAGAATAGAGCTTAAATTTACATATAAATATATTTCTATGAATTTCTTAATTATAACAATGAAATAAATCACATTTAAATAAAAGCACATCTTCAAGAGGGAAAAAAGACTACAAAAATGCACTTTTTTGACAAATACAGATTTTAATTTAGAAAATTATCCTGTTTTAATGACTGTAAAACAAATAATTTTTACATTACTTTTTAAAAAATCCTTCCTCTTAAAATTATATTAAGTTTCATTCATCTTTTTTTTTTTTTTTTTTAGTTTTGTTAAATCTTAATTCACAAGGTGAGAGTAAAATACATGTAATATTTTGGCAATACCTAATTCAATGAATAGTTTATTTCTTTTTTTTTTTTTCTTTTTTTAAAGTTTTTGAGTTACACTGATCAAAAATGATTATATTTTGTTCTACGAAATAGGAAAAGTATTTGATTAAAAAAAGTATTAGAGTTATTGATGAACAATGTTTTTTTTTAAATTTTTTGGTATACGTAAACAATTTTGTATTACAATTTCTTTTTTTGGTTTAGCTTTAAAACAGTATTTTAAAAAAGTAACCCCTTGGTTGGAAACATTTTCATGATTTTTTTCTTTTAGTTCTCCAAAAAATTAGGAATTGTTTTTTCACAATTAGTACTAAATTACAGAACAATTTTCAAGTATTAGTCTAAAAGTGATAATAGTGCAAGTGAAGTTTGAACTTACAATGTTGCAGTCTGTTAGCCATTACGCTAGTTGGACTCACCCGTTTTGCCTATGGAATCTGTGAGATATTTAAACATGGTTTGTCTTGAATGTTTTCTGTACTTATGAAGAACTAAAGAATTCCACAAATCGGTTGATTTTCAATTATTGAATTATATCATTTAATCAGTAAAAATCAAAAACTAAATTGTGTACTTTTTCTTCTCATTTTCATATTAAAGTGTAGGCATGATTTAATAATAATAATGAAATTTATTGTGTACAGTGCTCAGGTGCACCACAACTCATCAAAGTCTCATGTCAAGTACACAGAATAATGTATTAGTATCAGGAACATAAACAGTTTACAGTAGTAATATGCATGTATGTATGTGTGCGCATATGTATGTGGAGAGTGGCATCAGGTATAGTGTCGTCGGACTACAGGAAGCATGGAGGCTTTGAAAGACTCAGTGCTTCGGCAGTCTACAACAGACGCGGACAGTTTATTCCATGTCTCCGCAACTCTGAGCGTGAAAAAATGTTTCCGAAAGTCACGTGAGCAGTGCTGTTTTCTGACTTTGTAGGCATGCCCACGTGTGTTAGAAAGATGGAGATCAAAAAGGTGCTGAAGGTTACTGTTGTTAAGATGATTAATGACCTTATGAGCGTTTACCAGGTCAGTTGCCAGACGCCGAAGTTTCAGCGAATTAATACACAATGACATTCATTTTGTGAGTTATAAGTCGACACATACATACCAAAGAAAAAACAATTTAAGAGATAATTGACTTTACACCAATTTTTAAAAATATAATTGCAGTTTCAAAAAACAAAGTTTGATAATTTTTGATAAAATATTTCAAAGAAACTATTTAAGTTTTTCATACAAAGCTTTTTTTTTACTACTTTCTATAGCCAGAATTAATAACTGAAATTGAGGTATATCTAATAAGTAGGCTAATAATGTTTTGTTTTTTTACTCATTCACTGTAGACAACCAGTACCAAACCAAACTTCAGAATACTGTAAAGAAGAAAGTGTCTCATGCCTTCAACTATAGTATATTTATTTTATTATATTAGGTATGATAGAATTATTAATTTTTTGGTGAATGAAAGAAAATTAAAAAAGAAAACTAAGAAAATGATTTCTACAGTTTTGGTTTACTCTTTAAAAAAACAAAAAACTATAGTACAAATGCGGAATAACACACAAGAGATAACACTAACACTAATCCTATTGTCTCAAAGGTTTCGGGTATTTCCATGAAATATAATGCGTTTTATATGTAATTTAATGATACTATCTCTTGCGCACTATTCTGCATTAGTACCAAAGGTAATTTATGAGGAAGTGCGTCCCGGTCTCCAGCCTCAATAATTGCTACCTGGTGACTATCAAAATAACAACCCCAGCTCGTCGTAATTCTTGTTTATTTATCGTAATTTGTCGTAATTCTTGTTTAGATATGAAGATGGATATATAGTTTGGAATAGACTGAGATAGATAGATAGATAAACAAACAAAATAATATAGATAGATATGAACAAATGAAGATAGATATTTTCGACAAGTAAATGTATTTGGGGTTGGGGGTCGCATCTTTTTTTTGTCGTAATTCTTGTTTATTTAAACTAAAAACAAGACATTAAACAAACATGAATAATAAAAAAAATCTTAGTATTTAAAGTAATATAGATAAATATGAACAAATTGAGATAGATAGATAGATAGATAGATAGATAGATATGAAGATGGATAGTTTTGAATAGACTGAGCTGGGTCGTTATTTTAATAGTCACCGGGTAGCAATTTTTGAGGCAGGAGATCGGGACGCACTTCCTCATAAATTACCCATTTTTTAAAGTATTTTTTCTCAGATGTTTCCAAAAATTGGTAACCTCCACTGGTTTTACCGCAAACATCAGGGTGTGCCAATAACACCTACCTTCTTTTTTTTTTTTTTAGGAATCAGACTTATTTTAAATAATATTTATATAAAATAAATTAGACAAAACACTGAATTTGTGCTACTGTGAAACTTACTGTCATCTTTTTTTAAAAACCGTGAATTTTTTTTTTTTTTTTAAATAATTTTTTTTACTACTGTCACGTGATCTTTTCACCTTTCATTTAGCAGACGACAATTTTTTAAAGTCAACAAAACATGGTTGCTGCTTCAATTTAGACTATTCTCTCGAAAAATGAAGGCATTTTTAAATAATGCAAAGAAGATATGAATAGTTAAGAGAAACTTTCTTTCTTTTTTGTGTGTAGATATTTATTTATCATTTAAATTGTACACACACAGCAAAGTTGGTGATACTCAACAGTGCAATATGGCCGAATGGTCTTTATTTTTTATTTTTTTCTTCTTGTGTTTTTGTTGGTTTTTTTTGGTTTTTTTTTTACAATTTTAACTTAAATAAAATATGAATATGTTTATGTTAAACTCTTGGGACCAAAAAGAATCTTTACCAAATTTAAGTTCAACCAAATTATTTTTTTATGTATTATTTTTAAAAATGTCAAAAAACGAAAAAAAATGTCGCATTTAAAAGAACGCAGCTATTTTTCTTTTGACAAACTAAAATTATTCATTTTCTTAAACTTATTAATAACTTAATGGGTGAATTTTTTGCAATTAAAAATCATAATAATCCGACAATTAACAAATGTGTCATTTTTATTTTATTTTTTTTATATATATCGTAGTCAGAAGCTTCTGCATAAAACCTTCCAATTAAAAAGGACATTTATTTTTGTTTTCCCCTCGAAAAACAAATAAATATTTGTCATATCTAACTCTAAAAACACAGCAAGATATAATAAACTTTTATCAAATAATTTTTTTTCTAAAGTAATTTTTCGCAGAAAAGAAAAACGTTTAAATTCTTATTTTTTTACAGGGATTTTGTTGCATAGAGATTGTAAGATTGGGGTTTTCTGTAGTGGCTATATATGCGAAATTAAAATAAGCTTTCTGCTTTAGTTGAGTAAAAGAAAATAAATTACATTAATTTTAGATGTAAATTCAGCTCACCGGAGAAAAAATATAGAAAATGACACTTACATGTTTGAAGGAATCTGAGAAATTATGGATTTTGTTTTTCTAAACACGGCAACAAACACCATTGTTATTTTTACACATTCATCTCGTACACTTGACAATATTTTGAATTGGCAGGTGTCGACCTGAAAATTCCCCTGGTAAATAATATCCATCGTAAAATGTTATCTTCAAGTCACATACCAAATAGATCACACCAAAATTGATCGTTTTTATAACCTTATTGGTTACTGTTTCGTTTGGAAAATAAAGTAAGAGGAGTTTTCCACCAGTTTTAACACATTGATGAAATTTAATGCGTGATGGCGTTTCAAAAAACTGCCCAAGTCCAAAAAATTATTGAACATTTAAAATCAAAAGTTATCTCCCTTGAATAATTTTAAAATTCTAAATTTAAGAAATTTGTCTTACCAACAGAAGGAAAAATAAAATTAAATATTTCATTATTGATATTTTTTTTTAATTAGATAATGCCTGAAAAATGAAAGTACCATATATATATATATATATATATATATATATATTTTTTTTTTTTTTTTGAGGATATATGCTTAATTGAAGTCATACCTAATTCTTGAAAATTAATTAGTTAATAATTAATGAATTTAGGCAGGCATATGTGTTCAAATGTAAGGTTAAACAGATCGAGAAAATGTCAATCCCTGAATGTACATTTCGACCTTTTCTCGATCTGTTTAGCCTTACTCCGAGATTTTTTTTTTTTTGAAAATCAAAATTCAAACAATTTTGTAGACCTTATTTTATATATATATATATATATCTTATTATAATGGAGATTGTGTGCTTTTCTGTCTGTAACCGAAACTAAATCACTACTCAAGTCACTATTCCCTTAGTAATTGACGTCACATTCACCATGAATTTATCCTTATTTTAACCTCAATTATTGATAAAATTGTTTTACATTATTTATACTGTTAACCATATCTACATACTAATAACATGCAATTGTATTTATATATACAACAAAATAGCGGTTTACAGTGTGAACGGGAAACCTAATTTGCATATTGATATTAAAAATGTGATTTTAATAAATATATGCTTAGTATTATTGATTTCTAACTGTTTGGTTTTATTTTAATGAATATAAGCAAAAATCTCTTCAATTAATCTTAAATGAAATCCATTAACAAGAAAAGATAAGTGTCATTTTATTCTTTACTTCCTATTTTAACTAAATACTTAAATTAGAAAAAATAACAATGAAAGACAAGAGTGATGGAAGAGTAAATTTCAGTTGTTCTATTTTTCGATTATACCCTCCTCTGTTTCAAATCTTTTTATCTGCATTCTTATTTAGTTTCATTAGCGTTTCTAATTTAATACGATATTTCATTACATTAAAACTTAAATACTTGCACCCGGAGGGTGCATATATTTGCTAGTATATATATATATATATAATACATACACACTTATGGACAAGGTAAATATGAAAGATTTTTTTTTTAATAAATAAATTTTAAAAAATTAAACAAATAAATATATATATATACATATTAAAAAATATAAAAAGATAAATTGAATTAGATATAAATAAGTAAATAAACAAATAAATATAATAATAATAATATTGATAATATATTAATAATAATAATAATAAATGATTAAATTGATTTATATTACATCCAACACGAAATATTATACATCACCATGGCCACCAAACACAAATACGCTCTTTAATACGCACATACACACATGCAATCCCGCGCTAGGATACAGTCATAACTTCACAACCATCACGCATTTTCATGGACACGCGCATGACAACATACGCACAAGTACAATCCCTGAATGTACATTTCAACCTATATTCAGGGATTGACATTTTCTCGATTTGTTTAGCCTTACATTTGAACATATATTCCCACCTAAATTCATTAATTATTAACTAATTAATTTTCAAAATTAGGTATGACTTCAATTAAGCACATATCCTCCAAAACATAAAAATATGTAAAGATAAAAATGTTAAACTTTATAAATTTGTTTTATTTTTTAAATTTTCTTCAATGCGATGAATAAAAAAAAAACCTGTAATGAAATCACATCTTTATATCGTAAAAAGATGCAACAACAAACAAAAAACAGAAATATCATTAAACAAAAAAATTGACATTACCCACACATTAAATACACTGTGATTGTAAAGTAACTCCTTATTTTAAATTACTTATAATTTTTTATATGTTACATAACTCATAGGCAGCTTATGAATTCTGTATGTACCTGTAGTAAGAATATTTGAAAAAAGTTCATTAGAGTCAGAAGAATGAGGGTTCAGTGGAAAGTTACCATGGCTGATGATTGACAACCGGTGACCTTCCGCTGACCTTCCGGTAGAGGCAATTACAGGTGAGATAGTTTTAGTTCAGATATGGCTAGAATTTCGTCGAGAGCAGACGTGTTGTCGGCTCTTGGAGTCGCTTCTCCCGCTGCGGAAAAATGGGCTGGTTTGTTGAGATAAAGCTTTATAAGA
Organism: Doryteuthis pealeii; assembly: GCA_023376005.1. Lineage (NCBI taxonomy): Eukaryota > Metazoa > Mollusca > Cephalopoda > Myopsida > Loliginidae > Doryteuthis > Doryteuthis pealeii. The sequence continues at coordinate 7,101,340 of CM042163.1, forward strand.
AAAACAACAAAGTCTTTAGAGTTATTAAACAAGAAATGACCAGTCTGTAGGGATTATTTTCCCACTGAGTTGTCGCTTGTTCTCACCAGGGGCTATAGTATTTAAGCGCCTGGTTCAAACGTCTCTTCCTCTCTTTTTCCGGTTGCTCGACTACGAGACACATGGGTTAGTTAAGGTCTACCCCTTCTCGTTGGGGCTTTGTTCCCCCTTACATTACTGTAAGTTATTCACACAGCATGGACTATTCTTAGTCTCATGTCTGTGGCTTTTAGGTTTATCTTTTACCATTCATGAATGTGTCTTTATCTTTATTTAAGTACACCTTGTATTATGTACCCAATTATCCATGTGCTGTATACGTATTAAATGTTTTGTTTATCAAACCTTCGTCGGAGTTTGTATCTTCAACTATAATATCACCTTTTAACCTTACAAGTCCAACAAGAAAGAAGAAACAAGAAAAAAGAAACATGGCAGCCGACTGAATTAGAAGCAGAGAGTTAACAAGAACCCACACCCCATCTACAACTGTCTGTCTGTCTCCCCTCACAGCAGAGTGTGGGACAACAGCAAGCTCACTATCCGTACAAAGGTACAAGTGTTTAGGGCATGTGTTATCAGCACCCTCATGTATGGAAGTGAAACATGGACCCTGTACTCTCACCAAGAGTGGTGGCTAAATGGCTTTTACTGTCGCTGTCTTAGATGTGTATTGGTCATCAACTAGAGGAACAGGATCACAAACACAGCAGTTCTAAAGAGAGCTCAACTCCCCAGCTTGTGTTCTCTACTGAGACAGCTGTCTTAGATGTGTATTGGACATCAACTAGAGGAACAGGATCACAAACACAGCAGTTCTAAAGAGAGCTCAACTCCCCAGCTTGTGTTCTCTACTGAGACAGCATCATCTCAGATGGCTGGGTCATGTCTACTGAATGGATGATGGACGAATACGAAAGGATACCCTTTATGCAGAGGTTTCATCTGGTAAGAGACAGATTGGTCGCCCTTCAAGGATGCCTGCAGGAACAATTTCAAGTGCTTTGACATTGCCCCTTTCAGCTGGGAAAATTTGGCTCAGGACCGCCCTCTGTGGCAGCAAGCTCTCTGTAGAGGACTATTCATGTCAGAAGTCACCCTGGCACAACACCATGAAGCTAGGAGGTCCAGAAGAAAGCAGCGGCAACAAAGTGCCAGCACATCAACATCTTCAGGGACAACCTTCACATGCGACATCTGTGGTCGAGAATATTTTTCTAACATTGGACTTTAGAGTCACGGGAGGCGCTGTAACTTTAGGGGCACAAAAACTATATTATATTCTTCCGAGACTGAAATGCCAATACTAAGGGGTATATAACATATGCAGTTACATTTTTCTCAATTCTTTAATAAAGACATGATTTTTATGCAAGATAGTGCTCCTCCCCATTTTGCTATTGTTGTTTGTGAATGGCTGAATCACCATTTTCCTGGGAGATGGATTGGTAAAAATGGTCCGCATAAGTGGCTAGATAGAAGCCCTGATTTAACACCCTGCGACCTTTTTTTCTTTGGGGTTGGTTGAAGGAGCAAGTCTACTCTATGAGACTAATGACTTTTGAAGAAATTGAAGGATGAATATATTTCTGCCATTCCACAAGAGTTTCTGGGAAATCAGTTGATGCAATTCCCGAGTGGCTTAAGAGGCTGGAGGTGAATGCTGGTACCCATATAGAATTTTAAATAAAACTCCATGTTGTGTGTTCTTTTCATATTTTGTAAAAATAATGATTCAGAAATAAATTATAAGATTTTAAAAATAGGGAGTTACTTTACAATCACCCTGTATAATCTACTTTAAATTAAAATTATTGAATTATACATTTCTTATAATGTTCAAAACAATTCATACACATTTCCTTGAGAATTCAATATTTTAATACTTGTTAACAAATAAATAAATAAAGGCGATTTTTAACTATCTTCAACTTTTACCTCTTTTGCAGTCAGATACTCTCTACCTGAGCTCCCTAAATTACTTTAAATTTTTTTGGACCATATTACCTCTAGGCACCCCTTTTTGATCTCGATTAACTCTTAAAGACCTATACCACCTCATTCCACCCGGCTGGAAGTCACATTCGTTTTAACTATTCAGCCCCAAACAATAGCCTTTGTTTAAATTTAATATTAAACATACTAGCAAATATATGCACCCTTTGGGTGCAAGAATTTAGGTTTTGATGTAATAAAATATTGTATCAAATTAGAAACTATTTAGAAAATAATAAACTGAGGGGGTATAATCGAAAAATAGAACAGCTTTAAATCTAACTCTTCCATCATTTGCCATCACTCCCGTCTTTCATTTTTCCTAATTTATCTATTTAGTTAGATTATGAATTATTTAATAAAATTACAGTTCTTTCGTCTGGTTTATGGATTTCTTTTAAGATTTATACCCGAGATTTTTGCTCGGATTCGTTAAGAGAAAACCAAACAATTAGAAATCAATAATATTAAGCATATATTTATTAAAATCAAATTCTTAATATCAATATGCAAATTAGCCTTCTCGTTTACACTGTAAACCGCTATTTTGTTGAATATATAAATATACTTGCATGTTATTAGTGTGTAGAACCACCAGTATTAATAAGGTATAACAATTTTATCAATAATTGAGGTTTAAATAAAAAATAAAGTCATGGTGCATGTGATATCAATAACTAAGGGAATTGTGACTTGAGTAGTGATTTAGTTTCGGTTACAGACAGACAAACACACAATCTCCATTATAATAAGATGTAGAAATCTTTGATTTAAGGGAAATAATAGGTAACTTTAGATGCAAAGGTCATTTTTAGCCATTTTTTTATATATCCTTATAGGAATCCTCAGGACTTAGAAAAATCTCAACAGGATGTTAAGAGTTAAGAAAGGACATGTTTTTCATTTACACTGTCAATATCCGGTTGTTTGTTAGGGGTTAGGGTTAGGGGTTAGTTTTATAATTTTTCTTTTTAAATCTAAAAACCATTTGTTAAAACAACCGGATATTGACGGTGTAAATGAAAAACATGTCCTTTATTAATCGAGATCAAAAAAGGGTGCCTAAAGGTCATATGGTCCAAATTTTTTTTTAAAAGAGTGAGACTACAAAAGGTAACTTTAGATGCAAAGGTCATTGTGAGCCATTTTTTTATATATCCTTATAGGAATCCTCAGGACTAAACTCCGCCTAAGAAATTAGTTTTGTGACGCATCCTGCTTGTGCAGTGGGGTGTGTGTATGTGTGTGCGTGTATATATATTGAATATTTTACTCTTAGTATCTAATATGATCAATATGGGTCTTATAGTGTATATATACTTACCAACCTCTCCACATAAGTAGGTTGTGACACAAGGTTAATTTCTTAAGCAGAGTTTAATTCAGTTTTCCTTCTCCAAGACTGGTTGCCTAACCAAGGTTAAAGAACCCAGTCTGCCCTACTATTTACCCATACCGGGAGAGAAAATAGTTGAATGCATACCTTTCCCAAGAGTATTAGCACTATGTGAAATGCAAACAGCCTCATCCAGCATTTAAACTCTGGTTGCCAAATCTATTTCCTATGATGATAACCATTGCACCATGTGCCTCGTGTGTAGTAAAATATCAGACTTACAGATTTAAAGCTCACAAAACAAACATTCAAACTTTTACCCAGAGTTTAGATGTCTTTGTTTAAAACTATCCCATCATTCCATTAAAAGAAAGGTTGGTTAGATTGTATGACATGTCAACCCTTTCTCTGAATTTTTGAGATGAGGCTTGATAATTAGTATTATTTATAATTTAGTATTATTCAGACTATTGTCCTCATCTTCATTGTTATCTGTACAATGTTTCAGGTGGTGTACCCTCTGGTCTTCTTCAGGTATTTCTTATCGGACTCAGGAACCATCACGTCATAATCAGGAGCCATCACGAAACTTTGAACCTAACCCTTTATTCAGTCCACAGGGGTATCCTGTTCTCATTATGCTAACCATAGCCTAGTAGGATAAAGGAGTTAGGTTAAGACAGTTCTAAGTGACAGTTATCTCTAGACTGCAGGTTCAATCCTGGTCACGGGCAGCAGTAACATAGAATAATAATTAACACAGATTAACACCTGTACCCCAGCTATGGTTAGCAGAATAAGAACAGGATACCACTGTGGACTGAATAAAGTGTTAGGTTCAAAGTTCTGTGATGGCTCCCGATTACGACAAGAAGGTTCCCAAGTCCGACAAGAAATAGCTGAAGAAGGCCAGTGGGCACATTGGCCAAAACGTTGTAGAGATAACAATGAAGCTGAGGACAATAGTCCGAATAATACAGATAATACTATTTCATTCATAACATGAGGAAAAAAGAAAGGAGGAGAAGAAAAAAGAAAGAAAAAAAAGAAGAGGAAAAAGAAATAAGAAGAGAAAAACAAGACAAAGAAAAACGTAACCACGTACATTTCTGATATGCACTCTGAAGATGAAGTTTATACTTCGAAATTGATAAGACAAAAATAATAACATCTTGTTTTTATTTTTTATACGCATTGTAAGTAAAGTAAAGTCGACGGGGCGGCCTAAAGTCGGTATCAGCCAGTCAGCGAGGGAGTCTATCCACTTTTCAATAGCGCTAGACCAAAGAGATTGGTTTAGCATCTGAGGTGGAGCGCCACACCTACCATCAGCTCCTTACTTTACCGCACAGATCCCTGTGCTACTCATACGCTGAGTTGGCGGGGACCGGTATCAAACTAGGAACCTTGCGGTTTTTAGCCGAACGCTCTACCGACTGAGCTAACCTGGCCCCATACGCATTGTAATTGCCTTCAAGTCATTAACATATTATAAGATAATACTATGTTAACCCTTGTTAGGTTATTTTATGCTGAAGACATTTTGTTTTATTGATTCTGGGAGAAATGGAGAAGAAGGGGTACTCCCCATAAGTCCAGAATTGGATCTCACCACTAGATACAGTTTAACGTCATACCCAGGACACTTAAAAGAAAGGTTGTAAACGGTTACTTATATCAAGCCCTTTATTATGAGTATCTACCATGATCTCTCTTGGTGAGCCTATAGTGTATATTAAAATAGCACTCAGCCTGAAATATTGGGCTTAAAGGTTCAAAAAAGTCAAGATCTTAAACTGTCATGTTTGTGGATTTGGATTAAAAGATAAGATTAGAATAACTGTTTTTTTTTTTTTTTAATTTTTAAATCAATAAATGCTTAAAATAAAATTTAATTGTGCTACATATATAAAAAGGCCGGGTTAGCTCAGTCGGTAGAGCGTTCGGCTAGAAACCACAAGGTTCCTAGTTCGATACCGGTCCTCGCCAACTCAGTGTATGAGTAGCACAAGGATCTGTGTGGTAAAGTAAGGACCTGATGGTAGGTGTGGCGCTCCACCTCAGATGCTAAAAACAATCTCCTTGGTCTAGCGCTATTGAAAAGGGGATAGACTCCCTTGCTGACTGGCTGATACCGACTTTAGGCCGCCCCGACGAAAAAAGAAAGAAGAATATAAAAGGTCTGGATTTCAATAAAGTTGGTTGGTTGGTTGGTTGTATTTTATGGCATATCAAGGCTGAAGACATTTTGTTTTATTTATTCTTGTTGTGTATCAATTTTTTAAAAAACAACATTTTTTTTAACTATTCAACCCATAGATGGGAACCTAACAGGTACTTCCACTCTGGGTCAGGGTGGACCTGGGAGTAATGGCAATAAAGGGGGTATTTCAGCACAAGTGTATAAGTGGATTGTATTAAGAGAAAAAAAGAATGATACAAAGGTATTGCAGACTTTTTGTTTTGACCCGGGTAGAGGATTGATCAGAAATTTCTTTTTGAAAACAATTATGGAAGTAATTTGTAGAATACATTAGACTGGGTTTGGAATGAAACCCGATAGTATAGAAAATCAGATGGACATCTTGCGCTAATGAGGTAGTTTTTTAATTTTTAATGTCCTATACCACCTCATTCCACCCGGCCGGAAGTCACATTTGTTTTCCTAATCCTCCCCAAACAATAGCCTTTGTTAAATGTAATATTAAACATATTTAGAAGTCTTTGATTTATGGGAAATAACAGGTCACATTCATTTTTCTAATCTACTCCAAATGATAGCCTTTAAATGTAATATTAAACATATTTAGAAGTTTTTGATTAAAGGGAAATAACAGGTAACTTCAAATGAAAAGGCCATTTTTAGCCATTTATTGATAAATCCTTAAAGGAATGGGGCTCTGCTTAGAAAATTCTCAACAGGATGTTAAGAGTTAAACAATTTCTTTTCCAAACTATTTAAACCATAGATGGGACCCCAACAGGTACTACCACTCCCTAATAAGCTAGGTATAAATTCAATAATTTTAATTTTTAATCTTAAGTAGCTTATATTTACTGAATTACACACTCACACATTAAAAGTATCCCCATTCAGCATAATGGCAATAACATAATCTTTACAGATCATTACCGTCCCACACAATCCCACAACTCCAACACCAGAACCCTTCCTTGCATGAGCCCTCAAATGACCCGTCAAACCTGCTGCAGATCCACAAAGTTGATGCAAATATGACATTAAAAAGACTTCCTTCCCGTTGAATGAGATGAATCAGATGATAAAATTTGATGCTTATGCACCACCATATGTCTCTTAAGACCAGAAGCCGACTTACAGACCTTGCCACAGATAGCACAAGACACATTGTTTGCTCCTGGAATCTGCATGAATTGACCCAGGTGAGACTTCCTATGATTGACATATCCAGCCTTAGAAAGCAAAACTCGACCACATGTCAGACATTTCCAACCCTCCATGTTCTCTCCAATATGACAGCACCAAATAACAATGTTCAAATTCTGTATAAACAGGATGTATGTTTATTCATTGTATGTTGATTTAAAGATGTTCTGATCTGTATATATGCAAACAACTCTGTTTATGTCCGGTAATCAAAAGAATTTCTTTGTTAGAATATAACAAGGTCATAGAGGTCATTCCGAAACTATTGACACAGGTCAACAAACAACCAGAATAAAGATCCCAAATTCCAAGCACGTTATCTTGAACAGACAGCAAGTTTCCATGAAGGACCATACCCATTTTGATGTCTGACCTGAAAAAGTAGAAATAAATATTTACTTGGTATTATTGATTTCTAATTATTTGGTTTTATTCTAATAAAGATAAGCAAAAATCCCATCAATAAATTTTAAAAGAAATCAATTAACAAAATGAAATCTTATTATAATGGAGATTGTGTGTTTTTCTGTCTGTAACCGAAACTATATTACTACTCAAGCCACAATTCCCTTAGTTATTTACATCACATTCTCCATGATTTTATTTTTATTTAAACTTCTATTATTAATAAAATTGTTATACATCATTAATACTATTGACCATATCTAGATACAAATAACAGGTAATTGTATTTATATATACAACAAAATAGCGGTTTACAGTGTGAATGAAAAGGCTAATTTGCATATTGATCTTTAAAATTTGATTTTAATAAATATGTGCTTAGTATTATTGATTTCTAATTGTTTGGTTTTATCTTAATGAATATGAGAAAAAATCTCGGGGATAAATCTTAAATGAAATTGATTAATAAGAAATAACTGTAATATTATCCTTTACTTCCAATTTTAACTAAATATTTAAATTAGGAAAATTTACCAATGAAAAACGGGAGTAATGGAAGATGATGGAAGAGTTCGTTTCAAAGTTGTTCTATTTTTCAATCATACTCCCTCTGTTCCAAATCTTTCTATCTGCATTCTTATTCAGTTTCATTAGCCTTTCTAATTTAATATGATATTTTATTATATTAAAACTTAAATACTTGCACCCGGAGGGTGCATATATTTGCTAGTATATATAATTATATTCTTTACTGAAGAATTTAGTCAAATTAGTCAAATTAGAGGTGATTGTCTAATTTTAACATAATCCATACATGGACAAAATTTCAGAAAAATTGAAGGGGGTGGGTGACATGGCCTGGATAATTTGACATGGAATTGAAGGGGGTGGGTGACATGGCCTGGATAATTTGACATTGGCCCTCAAAATAATTGTAACCATGTTCCAGCAAGAAAAGAAAATACTCACTTTGTTTCGGGAAATAAATGTCTCTGGTAGGACAACAACTTAACAACAACATCCGTGTTTGGATTAACGGCAAGTAGACATCCTTGTTCAGGGCCATCATCAAATATCAATGGAAATAGAATGTGGCCCTGGAATATAGACAATACATAATTATTCTTTTAGAAATGGATAATTTTTGTTTGTTTATTGTTATTGTTGGGTCATATCACGGGCGGACATTCCATGGAAGATTACAGAAAGCCTGCAAAATATGTGAAGTCACGTGGGACCTGGTTGGGTTCTCAGTTTCAGCTTGGACGTCAGGCAGATAAGATGTTACTGCTTTAGCTGAGACTCACTACACACATGCGCTGTGATTAGTTAGAGAAATATGTTTAGTTAAGAAATAAAAGTTTAAATAAATAATATGGTTTTGTGGTTGATGAATGTCTTGGCAACAAGACTGACCTAGAAGACCAGACACGAAGTCCCCAAGACTAGGTCTAGACGCTGGAAGAAGAATGTAAGATACCAAAGATGAACAGAAGAAAAATAGAAGTGTTGGGTCAGTAAAATGGTTATTCCTGTATATAGAGTGAATGAGGGAGAGGCTCTGTGATTGGATTTACCAATCACGTGATAGCCCAGAGTTTTGGCGCAATATCCAAAAAGTAGTCAGACAGAATACACCCGCGGTGTCACGAGGCAACGAATTCAGGGGCTCCAGGAAACCACCCTAATAACTCTTCTCCAACGCGCCGGTAAGTCCCTTAAACTCAACTTTATATACAGGAAGGACTTTATATTGTTGTTTGTGTTTTATGCCTAGCAAATAAATTGTTTGAATTAAAGGATATATTAATTCCTTTCTTGTTGTTGTTAGTCTTAGAATTGAATGTTATACTAACACAATATTATAAAACTAGCCAATTTGATGGCATGTAAGAACCCCCTTCTTCTGTTATATAATTAATAGGTAGCCTATTAATTATGTAGAATAAGTGTAGATTAAATTCAAATTAACGGTTGTGGAAAAACATAGGGGATTAGGTTGACACTTTTTAACCGTGTTGACTTCTTTCTCCGAATCGCCAGTGTGAATGTGAGAAAGAGTTTAGCAAAGTCATATTTTGGCTGGGCATTGAAGAGGATGGTCAGCAATGGCTCTGTCCATTGAAGCCAAATTCTCACACACGCGTTTGTTGATCTGGATCTTATAAAATAATAAAGAGCTCTAATTAAAGCAAAATCTTGTGTTAGCTATCTAAAAACAAACAATACAAGATGTCTCAGTATCAAGTACAGAAGATCCAGCCCAGATTAAGAAAAACATCCTAGCAGCGCAGAGCACCCCAGATAGCAAGATAGAAGATAAAGCCATCTACTCAGAACAATAGAAGAAGATACACAAGTATCATCAATATCTATAGGACTGGGCCTTACATATGACATCTGTGGTCAAAACTATTTTCAAACATCGGCCTTCACAGTCACAAAAATTATAAGCTATTTAATAAAAAACGTTACAATTCTTTCTCCCAAATTCACACTATTGAAAAGAATAGGTTACCTAAATCCAAGGGAGATAAATATGTATGGAATTATTTCAGGTTATTTTAAAATTATTTAAAAACAGCTGGTGTATCTGTCTACACTGTAAAAAAAGAAAAGAAAAATCAAAACTTTGACCACAGGAGACTGACAGACAAATATTAAAAACCGAATAGTACTTATTTCATCTTTCTAAACAATGTTGATTTTTGTAATTTTTGTTGTAAATCTTTGATTTACAAATCAGAATTGTTTGTCATCAGGTCATGCTAACAGCATGGATCATTATTATTATTTTTTTTTGATTTTGAATGAGTCAATTGGGCTTGTTCCAATATATATATATATATATATATGAGGAACAAAAGACGAAAACAGTTCTACCAACTGCTGATATCCGCTGAGCTTCTTTTCATAAATAAGATAATTATGATAAATAGAGAATATATTAAACTATTGAGATATTAATAATAAATAAATAAATAAGTCAATTTTTTTTGTTTCTATTCATAACTTTATTTATACTGTAATTAGTATAACATATGACCAACTAGAAACAATTTTACGCCCCCAGCATAAGGGGGGTCAAAATTAAGTGACCTGAAAAAAATGAGAAAGTTTTGAAATAAAATAAATAATGCATTATAAAGATCATTCATTGATACATAAACACTGAAAATTTCATTAAAATCCGATAATTCCCTCATTTTTGGTTAATTATTTTCTGTAGGGGGGGCTAAAGTCATTTTGTCAAAAACGAATTTTAGGCTCCGTTTGCCACTCCCTACTCTAATCTTATATATAAATCTAAGGTATCTAGTAAGCTAATGTTAATCCAAGGGAGATAAATATGTATGGAATTATTTCAGCTTATATTAAAATGATTTAAAAACAGCTGGTGTATCTGTCTCCACTGTAAAAAAAAAAGAAAAGAAAAATCAACACTTTGACCACAGGAGACTGACAGACAAATATCAAAACCGAATTCTACTTATTTCATCTTTCTAAACAATTAGGCTACGGGCCCAAAGGCCAAAAAGGCTCTAGTTTTTGATTTAATTTGTAATTTTTAGGGTGGGAAAAAAAAAAGCGGCCAAATGAATGCTTATAGACTCCTGAATATCACACTATTTTTTTTTATGCGTAAATGTTGCACATATTAAAGTTTTCCGTGGATACCACCAATTTTCCCCGTGAATTTTACCCCCCCCTACTATATTTAACATAATAAAACTTGCATAAAGGTTAATATTATCTTTAAAAAATGTTATTCACTCGAAAGAAGAAGCATTAAACAAACTCCTAATGATTTTTAAAAAAATTTTTCGGCTTACAAAAATAATGCAAATTATAAACGAAAAACAATGTTTACATTTTTTCACCGTTAAATCAATTGAAATTTAACGTAGCCAAAAACAAGTTAAAATTAAAATGCACATAGAACATTTATTTTCTGGTGTGTTTACATTATACACTTCTTCTTCGCTTGAAGCAGACACAAATCAATTGAAATTTAACGTAGCCAAAAACGAGTTATAACTAAGGTTTTTTTAAAAATTAAAATACACATAAAACATGTATTTTCTGGTGTGTTTATATTATACACTTCTTCGCTTGAAGCAGACATGTTGAGTGATAACTCATGCTACGGTGATCGTGATTGGTTAATTTTATCAGCAGTCAATGAAAGATGTATTCTGATTGGCTACTTCGTTGTACGCAGCTAACTAAAATTTTTAGCATTTAATTTGTGTATTAAAATATATATTATTAACTAACATGAAAAAACGGTAACTCAACATACATACAGATATGTTTCTCATGATTTTATACATATTTCTCTAAAAAATAATGCCCACCGCATATTTTTACAAGTTAAAAGTCATCTTTTTCGCCTTGGGAAACCAACCTAAATGTTGATTTTTTAAATTTTTGTTGTAAATCTTTGATTTACAAACCAGAATTGTTCATCATCAGGTCATGCTAACAGCAGGGATCATTATTATTATTATTATTTTTTTTTTGATTTTGAATGAGTCAATTGGGCTTGTTCCAAATATATATATATTTATATAGATATATTTATTTAATTTGTTGAGTTTTTAAAAATAAATGCTTATTATAGACAGCTACCCAGGTTGTCTTGCTAGGTCGCAATCATCAGGCTGTCAAATTAGATCCCATGGTGTTTATTGAAGATCTTTTCTTAATGTCACATTCTGGACCGCAAATAACGTTGGTTGCTTTCGTGGACGCTGATGCGCTTCGAATTTTTTTAAAGTTCAATTTTTTCAAAAATTGCATTTTTTTGTAAAAATGCCAACGAAGTTACCTCCCTTTATTCGTTAAAAATAGAAAAAATTTTCTTTTGAAAATTTTTTTTTTAAACTAATACCGTATGTTAAAGGATGTATATATTTTCAAACATATACCTAGATATAGATATATATTTTTTAAAAAATTTTAAGATGAAACAAAGAAATCACAGTGCTCAACCACAAATTTGTAGGAGCTTTATCTATTTATTTATTTATTTATTGTGAACATTTATTTTTTTTTTTAAATGCAAAAATTGAAAAATTCGATAACAAAATCTAAAACATAAAGAGCGTCCACAATAATCAACCAACGTAATTTGCGGTCCAAAAACATAACAGCAAGAAATATCTTCACATAAACACCAGAAGAATTATTAGCAACCTGATGATAGCAAAATAGCTTGAAACCTGGGTAGTTACCTATGGAAAACAATTATATTTAAAAAATTCAACAAATAAATAATCATATATATATATATATATATATATATATATATATATATGAGGAACAAAAGACGAAAACAGTTCTACCAACTGCTGATATCCGCTGAGCTTCTTTTCATAAATAAGATAATTATGATAAATAGAGAATATATTAAACTATTGAGATATTAATAATAAATAAATAAATAAGTCAATTAGGTTTGTTATGATAAAGAAAGATCTTTAAGTCACTCATTTGAAGCTTTGATTTATACTGAACAAGACCAACATTGTAATTGTCTCGGCTAGTAAGTACGATTCTGCGGTAAGAGTTATGCCCCTTAGACCTCTCAGTGTATTTTTCGTAAATAGGATACATTTTTGCTATTCACCGGCCATTTCCGGTAATTGTGAATCAGCGGGAATTTTCAACTCTTTTCTACTTCTGCTCAACCGCCACAGACGTGTTTGCCAACCTCTATCCTCCACAGAAGAGTATTCTAGGCAACACGGTAAGAGAGTATACCAACATTGTAATAAAAATTTAAAACTATAAATAATTATAAATACTTGTTCTGGAGGGGGGGGGCAACAAGTCTCCGCCCCGGTTTCCTGATTGGTGAGGCACCTGATAATATTTTTGTTATTGTATAAATGGCCTTGTGCCAGACTTATCTGTCAGTAGCTATGATAATTCCCAGAAATTGGTCTGGGATTATGTTATTCTTACTGAATCTATATTTTTAAGATTTAATCTTTAAACTAACTTTGTTGAGTAAATTCTCTTATCTTATGCAGTCCTCACAAGAACGACAATAGATATGTATATGACAGCAGTTGTATAAAACAGTCATTCGTTTTATATCAACCGACTTTTAGCCTTTAAAATTTCTTTTGTTCGAATAATTCTTCCTATCTTGTGTTGACGTTACCCCACCCCTGACTTGTACATCGCTTGTACGACTCTAGACACAATTGTTATTTTTATATCCAAAAGTTAACCAAAATTGTTTTTTAAGTATCTAATGAAATATCGCCAGTCAATCCATAACACTACTACAGTGTTATATAATAAAGAAAGATCTTTAAGTCACTCATTTGAAGCTTTGATTTCTGAACAAGACCAACATTGTAATAAAAATTTAAAACTATAAATAATTATAAATACCTGTTCTGTAAAAGCAGATGGTAGTGTACAGGATTTCACCAAAATGTCACTCAGAGATATTTTACTCAACAAAACATTAGCAACATGGTTCCTGAAGAAGAAGAAGAAATATTTAAACCCTTTTATTTAAGATAATTTTATTATAAAAATTGATATAATCAAAATTGTTTTAAAAGAAAAATAAATAATGGAAATATGTGGTGTAATGGTTCCTGTCATATGAAATGGATATGGTGAGACAAGTTCAAATCCTAGATGCAACTGTTTGCATTTTGCATAGTGCTAATACCCTTGGGAAAGGTACAAATCCAACTATTCTCCCTCCAGCTATGGGCAAATAGTAGGGCAGACTGGGATCTTTAACCTTGGTATCGCAACTGGTCTAAGAGAAGGAAAACTCTGAATTCAAACCAAAGCAACTCATTCTCCCTTTTATTTTTTCTATGTTTTCTTTCTTATTGAATCTTAAGAAAAACTGTCTCCGTAAAAATTCCCAGAACATTTTAACTTAACATAATATTCAAATAAAGAGAAAGATCCAGAAATTATTTCTAAATAGATGGGGGATCCAGCAAAAAAAGAGATAATAATTCAAGAAAAAAAATTAGAAAAAAAATAAAAATGAATTATAATTAATAATTAGAAAAAAAAAAAAAAAAATAAAAAAATATAAATTAAAAATAAACAAGAGACTATATAAAAATAAAAAATTTTGAAATAATATTAATAAAAGAGAAGAAAAAAAAATATATAATAAAAGAAAAAAAAAAAATGATACTGATAAATTCAAACAAAAATTATAAAATAACAAAAAAAAATTAGAGAACAATAAAACCACAAAAATTACACCACCAAAAAAAAATATAGTAAAAAAAAACATAATTTGGTTATTCTTATTTTTCTCTCGTTTTAACATTACAAATATCCCTCATTCATATTATATAGAAAAAAAAATATTTTTCGGTGCTTTTAGGTTAAAAGAAATATTTGCTGAATATATTTTTTTACTTAATTATAGGAACAAACATAAGTATGTATACCAAGCTTATATCTTTTTATGTTTAAATTTTAAAACTTATTAGACTTACCTCAAGCGCATCTCCCAACAGCATGGATTAAGCCCTCAGCTCCAGATAAAAGTTTTATTTTGAAGAGCCTCAGTTGCCAAGAAAATAGTTTCATCAGTGTAACTATCTCTTACTACACCAAATCTTATCAGTGTTTGTTAATTATATTTATGTGCAAAAATGTTATCAATAAAAAAAATATGTGTATTTATCCATATGAATTGCATTACTATTCATAATATATCTGTTTAATCGCATTAAATGACCACTGAGAAGTAATGTGTTGCCGTTATCAAAGCCGAGAGAGCGCGACTTTCGTTGAGAAAATCAAAGAATTATTATTATTCTCCTGACTTGTATGCGTCCGATTAGTTTGAGTATTAATCACTTGTGATTATGAAGAGAGGATTTTGGTTTTATGTTTTGTTGTTTTACGGCATTTATCACCTCAGTGCGGTTCATTTTAATTGCTGAATAAAGTTTTGAAATTAAAATGCTAATTCGCTTGACATAGATAATAAAACTCTTAATAAAATTATGATATCATATGATACAATAATTTTCTTTTAACCCCAATTCTAAATGGTCAGAACACACCCATATGACAAAAAGGATACCTAACACTCACAGAAAATCAGACAATACTCAGAAGTAATAACTAATATTGTGACCAGGTGAAGAATAATATAAAATAATGGTTTTCACTCACAAAAATGTGTCTTTTGTAAAGTGCTGAAAATTGACAATGAAGGGTGGTGCTCCATATTCACCAAACCTTGAACAAAGTTTTAACTGTTATGTTTCTTTCTTATCAAGAATACAAGTGATTTAGAGATTAACGTTTATTCCCAGGACATGGTCCCCACTCTAGCCCCACGAAGCCACACACTCTCCTCACTGATCTAACATCCATATGATTAAAAAGGAGTGTGGGGAGTAACGTGCCATGTATAGAGGAGCCAACTAGTGATGTTGGGGCGAAATTGAAATACAAAATTTTTTTTTAATGTTGTTTGCTCAGGACACTATAGATCATCAATTTCATTCTAAATTAAAAAAGTAATTCGCTCACTATGTGCCCATGATAGCCCATTGATCGGATGGGGCCTCTGGCGCAATACTCACTGACCTCCGCTTATTCCTGAGTCTCTAGCCAAGATATGGCCGTTAAATGGTACTCCCATAATTCGTAGCAAACATATTGCATATGTTCTTATCTTAAGACTGGTCAGTCTGCACTACAATTTATTGGCTCAATAATTATATCTGTTAAAGAAATTAATTTTCATTCTCCCCCTATACCCCACTTTTTATCAGCAAGGTCAATTAATCATTGACCCTCACCTCACCTCATAGTGTTAAAGTCTAGTTCCACCCTCACGAAGAGTTCCTATCAACAAAACACAAATTCAAATTTAAAATATTAGTACTACGCAAATTTGGCTCAACAAACTATTTTTTACAAAAATTAAATTTTAATCCCTGTGGCAAAGAGAGAAGATGACACAGGTCAACAAACAACCAGAATAAAGATCCCAAATTCCCAAGCACGTTATCTTGAACAGACAGCAAGTTTCCATGAAGGACCATACCCATTTTGATGTCTGACCTGAAAAAGTAAAAATAAATATTTACTTGGTATTTGATTTCTAATTATTTGGTTTTATTCTAATAAAGATAAGCAAAAATCCCATCAATAAATTTTAAAAGAAATCAACTTAACAAAATAGAAATCTTATTATAATGGAGATTGTGTGTTTTTCTGTCTGTAACCGAAACTATATTACTACTCAACCACATTTCGTTATTTACATCACATTCTCCATGATTTTATTTTTATTTAAAACTTCTATTATATAAAATTGTTATACATCATTAATACTATTGACCATATCTAGATACAAATAACAGGTATTGTATTTATATATACAACAAGAATAGCGTTTACAGTGTGAATGGAAAGGCTAATTTTGCATATTGATCTTTAAAATTTGATTTTAAAATAAATATGTGCTTAGTATTATTGATTTCTAATTGTTTGGTTTTATCTTAATGAATATGAGAAAAAAATCTCGGGGATAAATCTTAAATGAAATTGATTAATAAGAAATAACTGTAATATTATCCTTTACTTCCAATTTAACTAAATATTTAAATTAGGAAAATTTACCAATGACAAACGGGAGTAATGGAAGATGATGGAAGAGTTCGTTTCAAAGTTGTTCTATTTTTTCAATCATACCCCCTCTGTTCCAAATCTTTCTATCTGCATTCTTATTCAGTTTCATTAGCCTTTCTAATTTAATTGATATTTTATTATATTAAAACTTAAATATTGCACCCGGAGGGTGCATATATTTGCTAGTATATATAATTATATTCTTTACTGAAGAATTTAGTCAAATTAGTCAAATTAGAGGTGATTGTCTAATTTTAACATAATCCATACATGGACAAAATTTCAGAAAAATTGAAGGGGGTGGGTGACATGGCCTGGATAATTTGACATGGAATTGAAGGGGGTGGGTGACATGGCCTGGATAATTTGACATTGGCCCTCAAAATAATTGTAACCATGTTCAGCAAGAAAAGAAAATACTCACTTTGTTTCGGGAAATAAATGTCTCTGATAGGACAACAACTTAACAACAACATCCGTGTTTGGATTAACGGCAAGTAGACATCCTTGTTCAGGGCCATCATCAAATATCAATGGAAATAGAATGTGGCCTGGAAAAAGACAATATATATTATTCTTTTAGAATGGATAATTTTTGTTTGTTTATTGTTATTGTTGGGTCATATCACGGGCGAGACATTCCATGGAAGATTACAAAAGCCTGCAAAATATGTGAAGTCACGTGGGACCTGGTTGGGTTCTCAGTTTCAGCTTGGACGTCAGGCAGATAAGATGTTACTGCTTTGCTGAGACTACTACAACATGCGCTGTGATTAGTTAGAGAAAATTGTTTAGTTAAGAAATAAAAGTTTAAAATAATAATATGGTTTTGTGGTTGATGAATGTCTTGGCAACAAGACTGACCTAGAGACCAGACACGAAGTCCCCAAGACTAGGTCTAGACGCTGGAAGAAGAACGTAAGATACCAAAGATGAACAGAAGAAAAATAGAAGTGTTGGGTCAGTAAAATGGTTATTCCTGTATATAGAGTGAATGAGGGAGAGGCTCTGTGATTGGATTTACCAATCACGTGATAGCCCAGAGTTTTGGCGCAATATCCAAAAGTAGTGTCAGACAGAATACACCCGCGGTGTCACGAGGCAACGAATTCAGGGGCTCCAGGAAACCACCCTAATAACTCTTCTCCAACGCACCGGTAAGTCCCTTAAACTCAACTTATATAAACAGGAAGGACTTTATATGTTGTTGTTTGTGTTTATGCCTAGCAATAAATTGTTTGAATTAAAGGATATATTAATTCCTTTCTTGTTGTTGTTAGTCTTAGAATTGAATGTTATACTAACACAATATTATAAAACTAGCCAATTTGATGGCATGTAAGAACCCCCTTCTTCTGTTATATAATTAATAGGTAGCCTATTAATTATGTAGAATAAGTGTAGATTAAATTCAAATTAACGGTTGTGGAAAACATAGGGGATTAGGTTGACACTTTTTAACCGTGTTGACTTCTTTCTCTCGAATCGCCAGTGTGAATGTGAGAAAGAGTTTAGCAAAGTCATATTTTGGCTGGGCATTGAAGAGGATGGTCAGCAATGGCACTCTGTCCATTGAAGCCAAATTCTCACACACGCGTTTGTTGATCTGGATCTTATAAAATAATAAAGAGCTCTAATTAAAGCAAAATCTTGTGTTAGCTATCTAAAAACAAACAATACAAGATGTCTCAGTATCAAGTACAGAAGATCCAGCCCAGATTAAGAAAAACATCCTAGCAGCGCAGAGCACCCCAGATAGCAAGATAGAGAAAAGCCATCTACTCAGAACAATAGAAGAAGATACACAAGTATCATCAATATCTATAGGAGTGGGCCTTACATATGACATCTGTGTGTCAAAACTATTTTCAAACATCGGCCTTCACAGTCACAAAAATTATAAGCTATTTAATAAAAAACGTTACAATTCTTTCTCCCAAATTCACACTATTGAAAAGAATAGGTTACCTAAAACCAAGGGAGATAAATATGTATGGAATTATTTCAGGTTATTTTTAAAATTATTTAAAAACAGCTGGTGTATCTGTCTACACTGTAAAAAAAGAAAAGAAAAATCAAAACTTTGACCACAGGAGACTGACGACAAATATTAAAAACCGAATTCTACTTATTTCATCTTTCTAAACAATGTTGATTTTTGTAATTTTTGTTGTAAATCTTTGATTTACAAATCAGAATTGTTTATCATCAGGTCATGCTAACAGCATGGATCATTATTATTATTTTTTTTGATTTTGAATGAGTCAATTGGGCTTGTTCCAAATATATAATATATATAATATGAGGAACAAAAAGACGAAAACAGTTCTACCAACTGCTGATATCCGCTGAGCTTCTTTTCATAAATAAGATAATTATGATAAATAGAGAATATTATTAACTATTGAGATATTAATAATAAATAAATAAATAAGTCAATTTTTTTTGTTTCTATTCATAACTTTATTTATACTGTAATTAGTATAACATATGACCAACTAGAAACAATTTTACGCCCCCAGCATAAGGGGGGTCAAAATTAAGTGACCTGAAAAAAATGAGAAAGTTTTGAAATAAAATAAATAATGCATTATAAAGATCATTCATTGATACATAACACTGAAAATTTCATTAAAATCCGATAATTCCCTCATTTTTGTTTTAATTATTTCTGTAGAGGGGGGCTAAAGTCATTTTGTCAAAAACGAATTTTAGGCTCCGTTTGCCACTCCCTACTCTAATCTTATATATAAATCTAAGGTATCTAGTAAGCTAATGTTAATCCAAGGGAGATAAATATGTATGGAATTATTTCAGCTTATATTAAAATGATTTAAAAACAGCTGGTGTATCTGTCTCCACTGTAAAAAAAAAAGAAAGAAAAATCAACACTTTGACCACAGGAGACTGACAGACAAATATCAACAACCGAATTCTACTTATTTCATCTTTCTAAACAATTAGGCTACGGGCCCAAAGGCCAAAAAGGCTCTAGTTTTTGATTTAATTTGTAATTTTTAGGGTGGGAAAAAAAAAAGCGGCCAAATGAATGCTTATAGACTCCTGAATATCACACTATTTTTTTTTATGCGTAAATGTTGCACATATTAAAGTTTTCCGTGGATACCACCAATTTTCCCCGTGAATTTTACCCCCCCCTACTATATTTAACATAATAAAACTTGCATAAAGGTTAATATTATCTTTAAAAAATGTTATTCACTCGAAAGAAGAAGCATTAAACAAACTCCTAATGATTTTTAAAAAAATTTTTCGGCTTACAAAAATAATGCAAATTATAAACGAAAAACAATGTTTACATTTTTTCACCGTTAAATCAATTGAAATTTAACGTAGCCAAAAACAAGTTAAAATTAAAATGCCAATAGAACATTTATTTTCTGGTGTGTTTACATTATACACTTCTTCTTCGCTTGAAGCAGACACAAATCAATTGAAATTTAACGTAGCCAAAAACGAGTTATAACTAAGGTTTTTTTTAAAAATTAAAATACACATAAAACATGTATTTTCTGGTGTGTTTATATTATACACTTCTTCGCTTGAAGCAGACATGTTGAGTGATAACTCATGCTACGGTGATCGTGATGGGTTAATTTTATCAGCAGTCAATGAAAGATGTATTCTGATTGGCTACTTCGTTGTACGCAGCTAACTAAAATTTTTAGCATTTAATTTGTGTATTAAAATATATATTATTAACTAACATGAAAAAACGGTAACTCAAAATACATACAGATATGTTTCTCATGATTTTATACATATTTCTCTAAAAAATAATGCCCACCGCATATTTTTTACAAGTTAAAAGTCATCTTTTTCGCCTTGGGAAACCGACCTAAATGTTGATTTTTTAAATTTTTGTTGTAAATCTTTGATTTACAAACCAGAATTGTTCATCATCAGGTCATGCTAACAGCAGGGATCATTATTATTATTATTATTTTTTTTTGATTTTGAATGAGTCAATTGGGCTTGTTCCAAATATATATATATTTATATAGATATATTTATTTAATTTGTTGAGTTTTTAAAAATAAATGCTTATTATAGACAGCTACCCAGGTTGTCTTGCTAGGTCGCAATCATCAGGCTGTCAAATTAGATCCCATGGTGTTTATTGAAGATCTTTTCTTAATGTCACATTCTGGCCGCAAATAACGTTGGTTGCTTTCGTGGACGCTGATGCGCTTCGAATTTTTTTAAAGTTCAATTTTTTCAAAAATTGCATTTTTTTGTAAAAATGCCAACGAAGTTACCTCCCTTTATTCGTTAAAAATAGAAAAAATTTTCTTTTGAAAATTTTTTTTTTAAACTAATACCGTATGTTAAAGGATGTATATATTTTCAAACATATACCTAGATATAGATATATATTTTTTAAAAAATTTTAAGATGAAACAAAGAAATCACAGTGCTCAACCACAAATTTGTAGGAGCTTTATCTATTTATTTATTTATTTATTGTGAACATTTATTTTTTTTTTAAATGCAAAAATTGAAAAATTCGATAACAAAATCTAAAACATAAAGAGCGTCCACATAATCAACCAACGTAATTTGCGGTCCAAAAACATAACAGCAAGAAATATCTTCACATAAACACCAGAAGAATTATTAGCAACATGATGATAGCAAAATAGCTTGAAACCTGGGTAGTTACCTATGGAAAACAATTATATTTAAAAAATTCAACAAATAAATAATCATATATTATATATATAAATATATATATATATATATATATGAGGAACAAAAGACGAAAAACAGTTCTACCAACTGCTGATATCCGCTGAGCTTCTTTCATAAATAAGATAATTATGATAAATAGGAGATATATATAACTATTGAGATATTAATATAAATAAATAAATAAGTCAATTAGGTTTGTTATGATAAAGAAAGATCTTTAAGTCACTCATTTGAAGCTTTGATTTATACTGAACAAGACCAACATTGTAATTGTCTCGGCTAGTAAGTACGATTCTGCGGTAAGAGTTATGCCCCTTAGACCTCTCAGTGTATTTTTCGTAAATAGGATACATTTTTGCTATTCACGGGCCATTTCCGGTAATTGTGAATCAGCGGGAATTTTCAATCTTTTCTCTTCTGCTCAACCGCCACAGACGTGTTTGCCAACCTCTATCCTCCACAGAAGAGTATTCTAGGCAACACGGTAAGAGAGTATACCAACATTGTAATAAAATTTAAAACTATAAATAATTATAAATACTTGTTCTGGAGGGGGGGGCAACAAGTCTCCGCCCCAGTTTCCTGATTGGTGAGGCACCTGATAAATTTTTTGTTATTGTATAAATGGCCTTGTGCCAGACTTATCTGTCAGTAGCTATGATAATTCCCAGAAATTGGTCTGGGATTATGTTATTCTTACTGAATCTATATTTTAAGATTTAATCTTTAAACTAACTTTGTTGAGTAAATTCTCTTATCTTATGCAGTCCTCACAAGAACGACAATAGATATGTATATGACAGCAGTTGTATAAAACAGTCATTCGTTTTATATCAACCGACTTTTAGCCTTTAAAATTTCTTTTGTTCGAATAATTCTTCCTATCTTGTGTTGACGTTACCCCACCCCTGACTTGTACATCGCTTGTACGACTCTAGACACAATTGTTATTTTTATATCCAAAAGTTAACCAAAATTGTTTTTTAAGTATCTAATGAAATATCGCCAGTCAATCCATAACACTACTACAGTGTTATATAATAAAGAAAGATCTTTAAGTCACTCATTTGAAGCTTTGATTTCTGAACAAGACCAACATTGTAATAAAAATTTAAAACTATAAATAATTATAAATACCTGTTCTGTAAAAGCAGATGGTAGTGTACAGGATTCCACCAAAATGTCACTCAGAGATATTTTACTCAACAAAACATTAGCAACATGGTTCCTGAAGAAGAAGAAGAAATATTTAAACCCTTTTATTTAAGATAATTTTATTATAAAAATTGATATAATCAAAATTGTTTTAAAAGAAAAATAATAATGGAAATATGTGGTGTAATGGTTCCTGTCATATGAAATGGATATGGTGAGACAAGTTCAAATCCTAGATGCAACTGTTTGCATTTTGCATAGTGCTAATACCCTTGGGAAAGGTAACATCCAACTATTCTCCCTCCAGCTATGGGCAAATAGTAGGGCAGACTGGGATCTTTAACCTTGGTATCGCAACTGGTCTAAGAGAAGGAAAACTCTGAATTCAAACCAAAGCAACTCATTCTCCTTTTATTTTTTCTATGTTTTCTTTCTTTTGAATCTTAAGAAAACTGTCGGTAATTATTAAATAAAGAGAAGACAATTTTTTAAATAGAGAGGGAAAAAAAGGAAAAAAAAAAAAAAGGTCTTTATTTTTTTTAATTACATTCTCATCAATATAAAATACTTTTGAGATATTTGCTATATATTTTTTTATATTATAGGAACAAATATATTAACAATATATCTTTTTATGTTTAAATTTTAAAACTTATTAGACTTCCTCAAGGCATTCCAACAGCATGGATTCCCTCGAGCTCAGTTGCAAAAAATAGTTTCATCTATATTCTCCCATCTATGGGTTAAATAGAAAAATGTATCTTAAAAAAAAATTGTATTATCCATTAAGAATTGATTTTTTCAAAACTTTATCGGCATTAAATGACCCACTGAGGTTGATGTGCCGTAAAACCAAACCAAACCATCTATATTCTCCTGACTTTGCTGGTCCTTTTGATTATCACTTGTTTAGAGGATTTTTGGTTGTTTTGTTTTACGGCATATCAACCTCAGTGGGTCATTTAATGCTGATAAAGTTTTGAAATAAATCAATTCTTAATAGATTAAAAATTTTTTTATAAATACATTTTTCTATTTAACCCATAGATGGGACCCTAACAGGTACTACCACTCCAGCTCAGAGTGGACCAGGGAGCAATGGTGATGAAGGGGTGCTCCATATTCACCAAACCTACAAAACTGGAACCTCACCATCAGATAGAGTTTAACGTTATTCCCAGGACATGTAGACCCGCAGCCACTGCCTTCTAACATCCATATGATAAAAAGGGGTGGGGCTTGCCAAAGGGCAATAGGTTGGGGAAAATCATATAGGTGCTAGGGCTTGACGTGACCAGCTGATTGATCGGAGGGGGCCTCTCCAACCGCCCGTCTAGCCAAGATAGGGCCAAAGTGGAGTATTGCATGTCATAAACTGGTCATCCACCTGGGCTCTATCCTTAAGCATCATGGGTCGCCACCCACGGCCAACAAGTGGCCCCATTGGGGAAGTCTTACCCCTCTGCAGGTGCAGTCGGTGCATTCTAACGCCAGCCGACAGGGTGGTTGTTTAGAGGAATACAGACTCATTTAGATTACACGTCACACCTGCAGCCTCTATAAGCACAGGTGTAGCCCGCACGCAAACTGGTCTAATGGCTAGAGTCGTGGAAATTGACTCGTTGACCCGAGTTCAACTTCTGGNAAAAGAGCAGAGATCAACTTCTTGGTTCAAAGCTGTTTGCATTTCACATAGGCTAATACCTTGGGGAAAGGTATGAATCCAATTCTCTCTCAAACTATGGGTAAATAGTGGGACAGACTGGGGTCTTTAACCATGGCTAGGTAACAAGTCTAGGAGAAGGAAAACTCTGAATTCAAACCTGTTAAACTCCGTTTAAGAAACTGACCTTGTGTCACATCCTGCTCGTGCGGAGGGGTTGGTAAATACATACGGCACTTATACAGTACACCAGTTTTATTTTTTAAAAATTTTTCTAAAAATTCTTGGCTGAAAACAGTCGTTTATTTTCATTAGGGTAGTGTGTTGTTAAGAAACAATCTATAATCTTGTTGGTAGATAGAATGAGGTTCTAAAATGTAAGCATATAAGTTTTCTATAAGCATATAAGTTTTTTCATGAACCTCCCTCGGGGCCGTGAGCACCTGTTGTCTTTTTGCTGTGCACCTTACTGCATTACTTTCACCTTTACTGGCCATGATCATCTGCTGCTTTCATCTAGGACCTCCACTTGTGTCTGTAATTCTGCCTCAGGGCTCATCCAGGGAGGTTTATAATCAACAACAAAGAGAGAATAAAGACAAAACAAGACAATTTCAGGTGAAACATCAAAATGGTCAGAGATGAGGTATATAGTTCACATTCATTCTCCTCTGTCTGTCGAGATGAGAGGGGGCACAAGGTCCCCTCTTGTTCCCTTAAGGACTTCTTCTGTTACTGGTCTTTATACAGTAATTTATTTTCATTAGGGTAGTGTGTTGTTAAGAAACAGAGTTTGTTACCAACGCATTGCCTCTCACCCCATCCTTTGCATCGTGGAAGGAGGAAGTTAATTCAGTCGACGAAAGTCTTAGGGTTGACATCAAGAGAAAAGGTTGAATGCAAATTGGTCTCATATTTTGCATCAAAACCGAAAGGATTTTACAAGCATGGCATCTATAATCTTGTTGGTAGATAGAATGATACAAAGTATTTACACAATTTATCTACTGCGATTCAAGGATGTCTGCAAAAATGATCTTAGGTGCTTTGGCATTGACCCTTCCAGCTGGGAAAATTTGGCTCAAGACGCCCTGGGTGGCGGCAGAATCTCCATAGAGGACTGTACATGTCAGAAGTCACCCCGATACAACATCATGAAGCTAAGAGGTCCATAAGAAAGCAACGGCAACAAAGCATCGGAACATCATCATCTACAGGGACAACCTACAAATGCAAAATCTGTGGTCGAGAATGTTTCTCAAACATAGGACTTCCTAGTCACAGGAGGCGCTGCAACTTCAGGGGCACACAAAAACTTTTATCATAGTCTTTCAAGACTGAATTGCCAATGAATGAGATAGAATGAGGTTCTAAAATGTAAGCATATAAGTTTTCTATAAGCATATAAGTTTTTTCACTTATAACATACTTTAAAATCAGACATTACATTCATTCCATCCTGATATATATTATAATGATTCTATTTTAGTATTTTACTCAAAGATAGCAAAAAGGGGCACTTCATTGCACAATTTATAACTTATAAAATAAAGTGTATTATTTGGGTTAGCTCAGTCGGTAAAGCGTTCAACTAGAAACCACAAGGTTCCCAGTTTGATACCGGCTCTCGCCAACTCAGCATATGAGTAGCAGAGGGATCTGTGCGGTAAAGTAAGGAGCTGACAGTAGGTGTGGCGCTCCACCTCAGCTGCAAAAACAATCGCCTAGTCTAGCGCTAGTGAAAAGGGGATAGACACCCTCGCTGATTGGCTGATACCAACTTTAGGCCATCCTGACTACTTTACTTACTTATTTTACTATTTGGATTATTCAGACTCATTGTCCTCATCTTTATTGTTATCTGCACAACATTTCAGCCGATGTGCCTATGGCCTTCTTCAGGTATTTCTTGTCGAACTTGGGAACTTTGAACCTATCCCTTTATTTAATCCACGGAGGGATAGACTGTTCTCATTCCGTTAACCATGATTGGGTACAATGTTAATTATCCTGTTACTGTCGCCCTTGACCACGATTGAACCCACAGCCCAGGGATAATTGTCGCTTAGAACTGTATTAATTCAACACCTACATCCACTACGCCATGTGTCCAATTGTTGCGCAGATAACAATAAAGATGAGGACAATAGTCTGAATAATCCAAATAATACTAATTATGAAGCCTCATCTAAAAAATTCAGAGAAATAGTGTAGATAACAATAAAGATGAGGACAACAGTCCGAATAATCCAAATAATCCAAATTATCAAGCCTCATCTAAAAAATTCAGAGAAATAGTGTAGATAACAATAAAGATGAGGACAATAGTCCGAATAATCCAAATAATCAAGCCTCATCTCAAAAATTAAGAGAAATAGTGTAGATAACAATAAAGATGAGGACAACAGTCCGAATAATCCAAATAATACTAATTATCAAGCCTCATCTAAAAATTCAGAGAAATAGTGTAGATAACAATAAAGATGAGGACAACAGTCCGAATAATCCAAATAATACTAATTATCAAGCCTCATCTCAAAAATTCTGAGAAATAGTGTAGATAACAATAAAGATGAGGACAACAGTCCGAATAATCCAAATAATACTAATTATCAAGCCTCATCTCAAAAATTCAGAGAAATAGTGTAGATAACAATAAAGATGAGGACAATAGTCTGAATAATCCTAATTATCAAGCCTCATCTCAAAAATTAAGAAAATAGTGTAGATAACAATAAAGATGAGGACAATAGTCTGAATAATCCAAATAATACTAATTATCAAGCCTCATCTCAAAAATTAAGAGAAATAGTGTAGATAACAATAAAGATGAGGACAATAGTCTGAATAATCCAAATAATACTAATTGAAGCCTCATCTAAAAAATTAAGAGAAATAGTGTAGATAACAATAAAGATGAGGACAATAGTCTGAATAATCCAAATAATCCAAATTATCAAGCCTCATCTAAAAAATTCAGAGAAATAGTGTAGATAACAATAAAGATGAGGACAATAGTCCGAATAATCCAAAATAATCCAAATTATCAAGCCTCATCTAAAAAATTCAGAGAAATAGTGTAGATAACAATAAAGATGAGGACAATAGTCCGAATAATCCAAATAATCCAAATTATCAAGCCTCATCTAAAAAATTCAGAGAAATAGTGTAGATAACAATAAAGATGAGGACAATAGTCCGAATAATCCAAATAATCCAAATTATCAAGCCTCATCTAAAAAATTCAGAGAAATAGTGTAGATAACAATAAAGATGAGGACAATAATCCAAATAATCCAAATTATCAAGCCTCATCTCAAAAATTCAGAGAAATAGTGTAGATAACAATAAAGATGAGGACAATAATCCAAATTATCAAGCCTCATCTCAAAAATTCAGAGAAATAGTGTAGATAACAATAAAGATGAGGACAATAATCCAAATTATCAAGCCTCATCTCAAAAATTAAGAGAAATAGTGTAGATAACAATAAAGATGAGGACAATAATCCAAATTATCAAGCCTCATCTCAAAAATTCAGAGAAATAGTGTAGATAACAATAAAGATGAGGACAATAATCCAAATTATCAAGCCTCATCTAAAAAATTCAGAGAAATAGTGTAGATAACAATAAAAGATGAGGACAATAGTCCGAATAATCCAAATAATCCAAATTATCAAGCCTCATCTCAAAAATTCAGAGAATAGTGTAGATAACAATAAAGATGAGGACAATAATCCAAATTATCAAGCCTCATCTAAAAATTCAGAGAAATAGTGTAGATAACAATAAAGATGAGGACAATAATCCAAATTATCAAGCCTCATCTAAAAAATTCAGAGAAATAGTGTAGATAACAATAAAGATGAGGACAATAATCCAAATTATCAAGCCTCATCTAAACATTCAGAGAAATAGTGTAGATAACAATAAAGATGAGGACAATAGTCCGAATAATCCAAATAATCCAAATTATCAAGCCTCATCTCAAAAATTCAGAGAAATAGTGTAGATAACAATAAAGATGAGGACAATAATCCAAATTATCAAGCCTCATCTAAAAAATTCAGAGAAATAGTGTAGATAACAATAAAGATGAGGACAATAATCCAAATTATCAAGCCTCATCTAAAAATTCAGAGAAATAGTGTAGATAACAATAAAGATGAGGACAATAGTCCGAATAATCCAAATAATCCAAATTATCAAGCCTCATCTCAAAAATTCAGAGAAATAGTGTAGATAACAATAAAGATGAGGACAATAATCCAAATTATCAAGCCTCATCTAAAAATTCAGAGAAATAGTGTAGATAACAATAAAGATGAGGACAATAATCCAAATTATCAAGCCTCATCTAAAAAATTCAGAGAAATAGTGTAGATAACAATAAAGATGAGGACAATAATCCAAATTATCAAGCCTCATCTAAAAATTCAGAGAAATAGTGTAGATAACAATAAAGATGAGGACAATAATCCAAATTATCAAGCCTCATCTAAAAATTCAGAGAAATAGTGTAGATAACAATAAAGAGGAGGACAATAATCCAAATTATGAAGCCTCATCTAAAAAATTCAGAGAAATAGTGTAGATAACAATAAAGATGAGGACAATAGTCTGAATAATCCAAATAATACTAATTATGAAGCCTCATCTAAAAAATTCAGAGAAATAGTGTAGATAACAATAAAGATGAGGACAATAGTCTGAATAATCCAAATAATACTAATTATGAAGCCTCATCTAAAAAATTCAGGGAAATAGTGTAGATAACAATAAAGATGAGGACAACAGTCCGAATAATCCAAATAATACTAATTATCAAGCCTCATCCCAAAAATTCAGAGAAATAGTGTAGATAACAATAAAGATGAGGACAATAGTCCGAATAATCCAAATTATCAAGCCTCATCTCAAAAATTCAGAGAAATAGTGTAGATAACAATAAAGATGAGGACAATAATCCAAATAATCCAAATTATCAAGCCTCATCTCAAAAATTAAGAGAAATAGTGTAGATAACAATAAAGAATTATGGAATCCTTGTTTGCACTCACCCAAATTATTGAAGAGTCAGTCAGTCAGTCAACAATTGGTTTGAACAATGTGACTGGCCAAGCACAACTGAACCAGATTATTTGAAGTGAGCACATACGTGCACTCACTCCAAATAAACTTTTTCTTTATTTGGAAATGAGATACAACGTATGTGCACACAACTCGGCATGTAGCCGGAAATTTGGTTTTGGGGGAGGGGTGATAAAACTGGTCATATCACTACACGGATCTATCTAGCTAGGCTCACTCGCCGACCAATTCATTCAAAAATAAAAATAAAATTCTTGCATTCTCTCCTTGCGCAGCTCCCTTTCACCAACTGGTACTTATGGGAATTCAGAACAGTCCACTCATGCATTTGGGTGATTCCATTCCCTGAGTCCTGATTGGCTGCTTGGTTTGTATGATCCTCTGAGGCTCCATAAATCCTGCCACTTTGCAGCGGTCTTTACAGCATACCAGAATCGTATTGGGTTACGACTGCTTGCTGTCTTGTCAATTCGACCGTAAAAAGAAAAAAGCTATATGGCCACTTGCCCCATATCATCCGAACCCTCCTAGTAAGATGAACAAGACACAGTGGACACTACTGGAGAAGCAAGGATGAACTCATAAGTGACATTCTCTTATAGAAACCAGCGCATGGGCACACTAGTGTGAGCTGTCCAGTAAAGACCTACATTGACCAGCTCTGCACAGATAGTATAAATTCTATATAAGATCCGAGTAAGACGAACAAGACATGCTGGACACTGCTCGAGAAGCAAGGACAAACTCATAAGTGACCTTCTCCTATGGTAACTAGCACATGGGCACGACAGTGTGGGCTGTCCAGCAAAGACCTACAGCTCTGCGTAGATAGTATAAATTCTGATCATACCTACGCATATTGCTTTGGACATTCGTGGACAACGGAACATAGGATTATATCACTGGACCTTTGACACTACATAGGATTCTATAGTGCAGGACTTATTCACTTACCAAAGGATTCTATAGTGCAGGACTTATTCACTTACCAAAGGATTCAAGAGCTCAGGACTTACTTACTTTAAGTCCTTTTCTAATAAGAATGTTCTCGGGGGGGGGGGGGGGGCTCAGTTAAGTCCGACGCTTTTACTCTCCCAGCAATGCTGCACTCTTCTCACCAACACTATCAAAATATCTTGTCTATCGTCCACTCGTCGTCACAGCTAAAATGCTACTGCAAGCTTTTCTCTCAGTTTGTGAGGGCTAGGAAATAAATACACAATTACAGTGTTCATCCAGGCTCCTTACTCTGACCTGCCCGTGCAGCACGTGCGACACTAATCAGCACACGTCAATCCTTCCCATCCGGGCCACTCTGGATAGTTTAGCAATTCCCATGTGTCAGGCCACGACTCACGATCAGGAGAATGCGATTCAATCTCCCCACTCGCCTCTGATCTTATTCTGCATGCCAAACACAGTCGTGCACGCTTCGAACTACTACGTTCGTGGTTTCTCTCGCCACACCTTTTCAACTGGCCAAGAATGGCGGTCAGAAACTTAACAGATATTCGATAATTTGCCAATGATATCTAAACAATGTGGTAAAGAAGTAGGTATTTACCTAACCCATTTGTCACTGCAACATGAACGTAAAAGGTAACATACTTACCATACAAGTACAACATGGTTTACTGTAAAACCAAGTAAGGCCGCAGGTAAACCTTGTACAGCAGTTAATGATAAAAGCTTCTCAGATAAAGAGTCTAATGTGAAAATGTTTTGTACATTAGAAAGA
This sequence comes from Doryteuthis pealeii, assembly GCA_023376005.1. Taxonomy (NCBI): domain Eukaryota; kingdom Metazoa; phylum Mollusca; class Cephalopoda; order Myopsida; family Loliginidae; genus Doryteuthis; species Doryteuthis pealeii. Next base: position 7,132,537 of record CM042163.1, read on the forward strand.
TTCTCAGAAAAGATGTATTTGCAGATTTCAATTGTTTTGTCATTTGATGTCCTCGCTATAGCCATTGAGCAATTATCCAATGAAGTGTAGATTAACCTAAAAAAAATGGAAGGAGAGAAAAAAATTATCAAATTTTAAAAATATTTAATGAAAATCACATCCAATACATGCCATTTACTGTTTGCCCTATTTAGCACAAATTGTCAATTCTTGGTGATATTTTGACGTCAATACGCAACCCATGACATGCAACACCGTAAAAGCAGGAACTCAAGATTTCACCAATGTCATGAAGAGGGTTTCAAAAACCAAAACATTATAGCATCGACATTACCATCAAGAATATTCATCCTTTGGAACACTTCATGTCTATATTTTCACACAACACACACACGCATATATATGTGAAGAGAAATGGAAGTGAATCCCACGGTTTGTAGTATAGTGAGAAATTTGAAAAAAAAACACAGGTTTAAATAAAATGAGTGGTAAGTTTATTAGCCAACGCTGCAGTGTTTCAATCTGTCTAGTAGATCTTCTTCAGGGCTTTTGTTTTAAGGAAAATGTGTTTTTTCAAATTTCTCACTATACTACATATATATATATATATATATATATATATATATATAGGACACGTAAAAGCGAATTAATCTTAAAAGTGATGGAAAAAATTTCTAAAAAGAAATTTAGGGTACCCTTATAATTAGATGTATAATCTAAAATAAATATTCTTTTTTTGGTCAATTCTCATCAGAGAAATACATTGAAAGCAGGTTATATGAAGGTTGGAATTGTTGAAAAAAAAAAAAAAAAAAAAAAAAAAGGTAATTTTTTTCTTTTTTTGTTTGTTTGTTTTCTCTTTTTCAATAGGAATGAGAAATTAAGAGAAAGTACAAACCATGCGGAGGGGCTCGAAAATTTCTGGTTCCACCACACGAAAGGTTGAGGCTTGTGAGGTGGAACCAGAAATTTTTCGAAACCCTCCGCACGGTTCGTAATTTCTCTTAATTTCTCGTTCCTATTGAAAAAGGGAAAACAAACACAAAAAAAAAAAAAAAAAAAAAAAAAAAAAAGAAAAAAAAAGAAAAAATTACCTTTTTTTTCAACAATTCCAACCTTCATTACCTGCTTTCAATGTATTTCTCTGATGAGAATTGACCGAAAAAAGAATATTTATTTTAGATCATACATCTAATTATAAGGGTACCCTAACTTTTTTTTTTAGAAATTTTTTCCATCGCTTTTAAGATGAATTCACTTTTACGTGTCCTAATAAAATTTTGTACTACTAAGAAACTTTTCATATATATATATATATATATATATATATATACACACACACACACACACTTCATTATCTATTTGACCCTAACACAGGTATTAGCACTCTGCTAATTTTGTAAAGCCAACACTCTTAAATTATTGAAGTAAAAGGACTGAAGTTTTTTTTTGGTTGTTTGTTTGTTTATTGATTTTAACGGCATATCCAACTGTTACATAATTATTAGATACCTAATATTTATGTGCAATAGTGTAGAAATCAAATGGCCGTTATAAGCTACAGTCCATGGCCTTGAGAGTGAGTGACAGCGCTTGACCTCACTCTCACCTTGCCTTCCGGGGATAAATCGTGAGAACCGGAAGGCATAGAAGACCCTGTCTTCCGGTTTAAGGATAGAAGTCTCAGTCAGTTAGCAAGTAGGAGCCGAGCTCGTAGGATGTGCGCAGATGTCTGGTTTGGGGATTTACAAATAAAGTAACATCAAAGTAAATCAAAGTCTTGTGTTTATTACCTAAAAACTAACAATGACACAGGGCTTCCAATAAGGAGAAATCCCTAACAGAAACCAGACCCGAAGTCCCCAAGAAAGTCCAGACCTTAGAAGAGACCAGACCAAGATAGACGATCAGAATAGCAAAGCCGGTCAGAAGAAAATACGACCAGAAGTAAGAAGTAAGAAAAGGGTATACAACACAACCCGTCCTGGGTTATTTTGATTTCTTTACAACAGAAAGCAAATGCCAAAGGAACATACTTATGTATTTCTTGTAACGTAACAGGAAGATGACCTTTCTTGATATTTTCTTTCATTTGGAATGTATGAAGAACCAATTGACTCTCTCCCTCACGATTGACCAAAACAGTGGCCACTCCAACACCATTTTGAAACGGGTGAAGAGACGCATGACAACACTGCTCCTGAGAGGACAAAAAAATATGCATAAGAATTTATTTTGTTTATTTTTATTTTTTAATGGTAATGGTTATATTCAGAGGAAATAGAATCAGTGACCCGAGTTCAAATCTGGGACAAAACTGTGGAAAGGCATGAACCCAACTGTCTCCCAGAGATATAAGAACATATTAAAAAATTAACGCAACCTTTATGGATTAAATAAAGGGTTAAGTTCAAAGCTCTGTGAAGGCTCCCGAGTAAGACATTGAGGCTCCCGAGTAAGACATTGAGGCTCCGAGTTCAACAAGAAGGGTCCCAAATTCTGCAAGAAATACCCGAAGGCTGGAGGGCACATCGTCTGAACAGCCCTTTATGTAACAATAATGATGAGAACAACTGTCCTGAAAATCCAAATAATATACAGAATATGTTATTGGTACTAATGCAGAAATGCACGCAAGAGATAATATCATTAGATTACGTATAAAAATTTTTTTTTTTTTTTATTTTTTAGATGAAGATTTTCCAATCATTAATTTTGATCTTAATTTCAGTTGCCTTTTATCACAATTCACATAAGTTATTATTTCTAACAGTGCATTTGAAAGACAATAATAAAGGATAAGCTATTTATGAGACTCAAATTTTTGCCGCAGAGAATGCCCAGTGTAGAAGCAATACAATACTCACCATTTTCAAGTTGAATTCCAATTACAGTCGAATTGGCAGACAAGTCAGCAAGCAAGCCATAACTTAATGCAGAATGGTGGATATTTATCTATCACCATAACTCACTCAGTTCAACACCCAATTATCTGTAGCAGTTGCATTACCAACTATAAGAACAACTTGTATTAACTCTTAAAGTCCTATACCACCTTACTCCACCCGGCTGGAAGTCTCATTTGTTTTCCTAATCCACCCCAAACGATAGCCTTTGTTTGAATGTAATATTAAACATATTTAGAAGTCTTTGATTTAAGGGAAATAACGGGTAACTTTAGATGCAAAGGTCATTTTTAGCCATTTTTTTATATATCCTTATAGGAATACTCTGGACTTAGAAAATTCTCAACAGGATGTTAAGAGTTCAAGAAGTCTGTTACATACTCATTAAACATCGGGTATATAAACGGGGACAGAGAGACAGATTAGAGATGAAGGCTGATAGTCTTACTTTACATTCTGCTTACTTCATCTACTCGTCTGTACGCCATGTTCACTGATTGGGCTTACTTCTGTTAAAGGTTGGTTATTCTTTGTGCAGGGCTGGACACTGCTTGTTTTAACATTTAATTAACACACCAAGACTTGGTTGTTTCTTGTCAAGCTTTTATTTTCAACCCTGTCCAACAGATTCTGCTGTGGGTGAGTTGCGAACTCTGAGAGACATCCTCCCTGATAGGGTGTCAGCTCGCATCTCACTAACTAAAACTTATTCTCCCGTGTCTGTACCGGAAGGTCAGTTGGGGTCATCGTCATGTCACTAATAACCCCAAACAGGTATGGAAAATTCTCCACCCCCGATTTTAAATCTAACAAACTTTATTTAAATATTCTAACTACAGGTACACTCATAATTTATAAGCTGCTCATAAATTATGTAACAAGTCTAAACAAAATCGATAACTCATTGAATATTCATACTCGGATCCACTTCAACCACACACTCACCACACAATCACGGTCCCTACAGGTATATCAACTCGTTTCGGGTCATTTAATGCCAAATCAAGTCATTTTGATATTTGGTTTGTTGCTTAAGTGGTCACCCATCTAAGTATTGAACAGGTTAATCACTGCTTAACTTTGTAGACCTAGCTTCCAACATTGTAAGCCCCTATAATTTTTGGCCTTGTGCCAAACTAAGCTAAGCTTAGTAAATTACTATTAAAACTTTGATTGATTTTAATGACATGACAACCCATTTAGGGTTATTTATGCCTACAGGTTAGGGAATGACGTTCATTGCATGTTCATATTACTCTTTTGTGTAGTTGTTTAAGAGTTTATTGATTTTAATGACATGACAACTGGTCTAGGGTTATTTTATACCTAGAGGTTAGGGAATGACGTTCATTGCATGTTCATATTTACATCTTTTGTGTAGTTGTTTCTTAAGAGTTGATTGATTTTAAGGGCATGTCAACTGGTCTAGGGTTATTTTATACCTAGAGGTTAGGGAATGACGTTCATTGCATGTTCATATTTACATCTTTTGTGTAGTTGTTTAAAGTTTGTTTTTAAATGTTCCTATCAAATACTAATCATTTTTAAACAAATCAATTTGGCCGATAGATGAGACATTAATGGGTCAGAGTCAGTATATTCTAAGCCCCTCAAGACCAGTGCTGTGAAGTTGGAGTTTGAAGCAATTAAGGGGTTGCTGGAGTCAAAGTCTTTATTAATAGACTAGCAAAAAAAAAACAAAAAACAAAAAAAAACACTGGGCAGTGTAAAAATTAAATTTTGTAAGATATACAAAAAAAATGATAGATTCATAGAATACTAAGTGACAGAATATGATAGCTAACTAGGTAGATTTAAAAAAAAAATGTTGTATTCATAGAAACACAGTGTGTGTGTGTGTGTGTGTATGTGTGTGAGTGAGTGAGTGAGTGAGTGAGTGAGTGAGTGAGAGGGGGAGGGGGAGGGGGAACAGAATGCGGGAGAGAGATTTGTGAATATTAAAATCGAGAACAGAGAGTATTTACATCAAGATCCGCCATCATAGTTTATTTACTGTTGAGATCTCGTTACCTGGTGCTTGGTCGACACCAGCTGGGTCACCTAGGTGAAGGTGTACCATGTTGTCAGACCCGAAACACCTAATGATCCTTGGTTAAATCGAACTTAATATTGCCCTCCAGCCCTTGGCCTAGTATCAAAATATTGCCCTCCAGCCCTTGCCTAGTATCAAAATATTGCCCTCCAGCCCTCTGCCTAATATGTGACTGTTGTCCTCTGCCTAGGACCAAAGTATTGCTCTCCAGCCCTCAGAACATATCCACATCTTGGATAGTGTAATATAAATAAATATGTTGAATAACAGCTGTCCATGAAGATATCGATGCTTCTATTTTGACAAACAAAGGACTTAGGTGGCTTACAGTATCTGCCTTTACTTAAATGGTCACCCAATTAAGTATTGAACAGGCTCACCGCTGCTTAACTTCGTATTTAAGAAGGAGTGAAGGATTCTAATTAGCATCTCATTATTTAACAGCTGTCCATGATGATATTGATTCATCTATTTAGGAAGGAGAGAAGGATTCTAATCAATATTTTATACTTATCTCTATTAAATTGAAAATGTGGATGATTAAAAAAACTATGTTCAGCATAAATTCAACCCTCACACACACAAAAAAAAAAAAAAAAAAAAATTATGTTCAGCATAAATTCAACCCCCCCCAAAAAAAACTGTTCAGCATAAATTCAACCCCCAAAAAAAAACTATGTTCAGCATAAATTCAACCCCCCCAAAAAAAATTATGTTCAGCATAAATTCAACCCCCCACCAAAAAAAAACTGTTCAGCATAAATTCAACCCCCCCCAAAAAAAACTATGTTCAGCATAAATTCACCCCCCCCCCAAAAAAAATTATGTTCAGCATAAATTCAACCCCACCAAAAAAAAAAATGTTCAGCATAAATTCAACCCCCCACCAAAAAAAAAACTATGTTCAGCATAAATTCAACCCCCCCCCAAAAAAAAACTGTTCAGCATAAATTCAACCCCCCCCCAGCATAAATTCACCCCCCCCCCAAAAAAAAAAAAACTGTTTCAGCATAAATTCAACCCCCCACCAAAAAAAAAACTGTTCAGCATAAATTCAACCCCCCCCCAAAAAAAAAACTGTTCAGCATAAATTCAACCCCCCCCCAAAAAAAAACTGTCAGCATAATTCAACCCCCCACCAAAAAAAAACTGTTCAGCATAAATTCAACCCCCCCCCAAAAAAAAAAACTATGTTCAGCATAAATTCAAGTTCGACAAGAAATACATAAAGAAGGCGGGAGAGCACATCAGCCAAAATGTTACGGAGATAACAATAAAGGTGAGAACAATACAATCTTAAATATTCATCACCATCAAATTTCAAATCACTTTATAAATAAACAAAATGTCTAAGGTAACAATCACTTACCAATTCTGTTATCCGTTGTTGATGGACAATTTCCCATTGGCCTAATTTAGTTAATGTCCAAAAATAAATACTGTATTGAGTAACACACACAAGTAGCTCCCTCATTATGGGGGAGCAGTCATTGTTGTCAAAGGGAGAGAACCTGCTGCTAAGAAGACTGACAACTTCCTCGTCGCTGACTGGGAGCTAAAAAAGCAAGAATTACATCATACATACAAAGCAAAAATTTAAGCAATGCGATATTCATTTATTATTAAGCAAAGTACCTTTGCTAAAAAATGGAAATTATATTATTTATACAAGGATCAACACTTCTGCCTAAAACTGATCTGTCACTACTTAAACCTCTTCTTAGAATCAGTATATTACCAAGTGTTGCCCTCCAACCTCTACCTGTTGCCCTCCAGCCCTTGGCAGAGGATCAAAGTGTTGCCTTCCAGCCCTAGTATCAAAATATGCCCCCAAAATATTGCCTCCAGCCTTGGCCTAGTATCAAAGTGTTGCCCTCCAGCCCTTGGCCTAGTATCAAATATTGCCCTCCAGCCCTTGGCCTAGTATCAAAATATTGCCCTCCAGCCAATGGCCTAGTATCAAAATATTGCCCTCCAGCCCTTGGCCTAGTATCAAAGTGGCCCTCCAGCCCTTGGCCTAGTATCAGCCCTTGGCCTAGTATCAAAATATTGCCCTCCAGCCCTCTGCCTAATATGTGACTGTTGTCCTCTGCCTAGGACCAAAGTATTGCTCTCCAGCCCTCAGAACATATCCACATCTTGGATAGTGTAATACAAATAAATATGTTGAATAACAGCTGTCCATGAAGATATCGATGCTTCTATTTTGACAAACAAAGGACTTAGGTGACTTACAGTATCTGCCTTTACTTAAATGGTCACCCAATTAAGTATTGAACAGGCTCACCGCTGCTTAACTTCGTATTTAAGAAGGAGTGAAGGATTCTAATTAGCATCTCATTATTTAACAGCTGTCCATGATGATATTGATTCATCTATTTAGGAAGGAGAGAAGGATTCTAATCAATATTTTATACTTATCTCTATTAAATTGAAAATGTGGATGATTAAAAAAACTATGTTCAGCATAAATTCAACCCTCACACACACCAAAAAAAAAAAATTATGTTCAGCATAAATTCAACCCCCCCCAAAAAAAACTGTTCAGCATAAATTCAACCCCCAAAAAAAAACTATGTTCAGCATAAATTCAACCCCCCCCCCCCAGCATAAATTCAACCCCCCCCCGCAAAAAAAACTATGTTCAGCATAAATTCAACCCCCCTCCCACCAAAAAAATAAAAAATTATGATTCAGTTGAAAATTGGACAGGAAATTGCTTTATTCTCTAAAAGTTTTTTTTAAAGAGTATTGCTCTAATAAAAATTTTGCTATGATGTGTTGTTTTTTTTCTGTTTATATACATATAAACATAATAAAAACTTTAATAATATACTAGAAGTGGCTACCTAGCATCGCCTGGGTAGAGGGGGTGGAGCAAAAAAAAAAAGCTGGGTGTATTGATTTGTTTACTTTTGAGATTTACAAATGCTGGACATTTCAATGCTATTTCTATGTATATTTTTATTTTTAAATATCTTCGAATATAAATTAAATCTTCATAATTTTTACACAAAAAACAAGAACTGGTGATATTTAATGTGTATATATATTTACTTTGTCGTTAATTATTTTATTTTCGTAGTTTCATCCAGACATGATACATCCGGGTTAAGGGATATATTCTGAAGATGGTATTTGGTATATTATCGCAGTAGTAGCTGGTGCGCCGAATAGCAATACGTCTTCCGAGCAGGCGTGGTGCAGTCTAGCGAGTAAGATTAGGTTGTAGGTGTAGGTGCCTGTACCAACACAGTGTCGACTATTTATACATGACACTGCCCAATCAGATTATAGTGAGGGGGTACCAAGGTATTTACATATTCAATATAGATAGATAAATTTGAAACAAATTATTTTAAAAAAATGTCTTATTGACCATAATACCAAAAAAAAAAAAAAAAAAAAAAAAAAAAAAAAAAAAAAAAAAAACGCTTTTTAACTCTTAACATGCTATACAGCCTCATTCCACCCGGCTGGAAGTTACATTCATTTTTCTGATCTACTCTAAATGATAGCCTTTAAATGTAATATTAAACATATTTTGAAGTTTTTGATTAAAAGGAAATAACAAGTAACTTTAAATGAAAAGGCCATTTTTAGCCATTTTTTGATAAATCCTTATAGGAATGGGGCTCTGGACTTTGTTTAAATGTAATATTAAACATATTTTGAAGTTTTTGATTAAAGGGAAATAACAAGTAACTTTAAATGAAAAGGCCATTTTTAGCCATTTTTTGATAAATCCTTATAGGAATGGGGCTCTGGACTTTTAGGCTACAGTCCCAGGCGTCAAAAAGGGCTTAGTTTTCGAGTTACGATGCTCTACAATTAGCGGTAATAATTTTAGCGTAATTATTAATTAAAAATCAAAAAAGGCTAATAAAAAGTTTTCGCAATCGGTGGCATATCTTGATATTATGCGAAAAGTAAAATTTAAACGGACTACTTTGTAAAAAAATACGAATGAAAATGGAGTAGCTCCAAAAACGGAATAAGCGAATGAGAATCGTGTGTTCGGAATACGAATAAGTAAAAAATGGCCACCTCCAGCGAAGAAGAAGCAACAGTTGTTAGCGACAAAAAATGTTTTATGTGCATTTTATTTTCCAAAAAGCATAAAATTTCTAAGAAAACGTGGACTCATCATGTGACAACAAATACGTAAATAAAATGAGTAATAAGCGAATTTGCTTTTTAGAAAAAATAATAGTATTTCGCATCATGTGACAACAAGTCACGTAATAAGTAATAAGCGAATTTGCTTTTTAGAAAAAAAATAGTATTTCGCATCATGTGACAACAAGTCACGTAAATAAAATGAGTAATAAGCGAATTTGCTTTTTAGAAAAAATAAAAATAATAGTATTTCGCATATCGCGTAAATTTTTGTTGTTTCTATTCATAAGTTCGGTCTTTTATCTCTTTATTTATACTGTAATTAGTATCGAAAATGCCCCAACATAAGGTGGGTCAAAATTAATGACCTGAAAAAAATGAGAAAGTTTTGAAATAAAATAAATAATGCATTATAAAGATCGTTCATTGATAAATAAACACTGAGAGTTTCATTAAAATCCGATAATTCCCTGATTTTTGGTAAATTATATTCTGTAGGGGCTAAAGTCTTACGCTTTTTAGGTTCATTAAAAAATTTTAAAAATTTTTCTAAAAGCCAGTTCTTTAATTGAAAATTATATTTTGAAATTTTTCCTGAAGAAAAAAAATTGTTTACTTTAGTTACTAAAGCATTATTATTGTTTGCTTGAGTTACTAAAGCATATTATTAGGAATTTTTTGGGGGTGTTTTGAGGGTCATTTTTTATTTCATAAACACAGAACACCAGCTGATGTTTACATTCCAGATAAAATCTGTAATCTCATTGGCTAATTGAATTCGGAGCTATTTTCGTTCTATACGTATTTTAATCACTTAAAACTTATTTTATTAATTCTTGCGACAATAAACATGCGCGAAAAAAAAATTGGAATTTTGGGGTGATATCATTTTAATAATAAAGGACAATTTATTCGGCCACTTTTTACATCCGACACAATTGAACGATAATCGGCTTGGGACTGTAGCCTATTTGTTTAAATGTAATATTAAACATATTTTGAAGTTTTTGATTAAAGGGAAATAACAAGTAACTTTAAATGAAAAGGCCATTTTTAGCCATTTTTTGATAAATCCTTATAGGAATGGGGCTCTGGACTTAGAAAATTCTCAACAGGATGTTAAGAGTTAAATAATATTAAAAAGGGAGATTCAAAAATTAATCGACACTCTTGTTTTATGGAAGACAAACTCATTATGGATCATTTGATAGGTAGAACCATGTCTAATCTGCAGAGAACAAGTTACCTCAAAAATGATTCACCATTTCTCAAGCTTGCTGAATCTTCTCATCAGTGGTGGAGGTTGACAAGCATCCTGCTCCCTTTTTTTTTTGCATTACTCTTGTCTGGCCACTTTTAAACTTCTCTATCCACTCATACACACTTCTACGTAATAGTGCATTGTCCCTGCCTTGTATTAAAAGCCTCCAATGAATTTCAGCCCCTGACACTCCTCCCAACCAGAGAAATCAGGTCACTTCCTAGGTGCATACTGCTAGTGAAGCAGCCATGTCAACACTGAGAAGATAGCAAGCAAAATGACGTGATCAGGCTCAAACTTTGACCACATGTTAGACTATCAGTGGTATAAGACGTACAACAAATCACCACTTTTATTTATGGACTTTCCCAAATAGCAGCAGCAGGCACTGCAGGTAAAATGAACCAATCAGAAATGAGCCAAGAAAAGCATTTAAGATCTTTTGCAATTGTCCGAGAATCGTTTCTAATCGGATTTTATGACTGAAGGAACACTACAGCAAGGAAATCTGCTACACTCTTGTTCTACCTCGAATTTCAAGGAATACAACAGACTTTTTATTACTGAGACTACACCCTTTTTCTACCATTGGATTTACCAACAGGAGAACTAAATATCTAGAAAGGCGACCAGAACTGTAAATGAAAATTAAAGGATGTCCTCCCAACTTGAAAGAATTGCGACGTTAGTGTAACGATTATCGTCGTAGGAAATAGAATCGGTGACCCAAGTTCAAATCCTAGACAAGACCGTTTGCGTTTTACTTTGCGTTGACGGCCTTTGGGAAGGCATGAGTCTATCTGTGTTGACTTTTTTTGTGATATAATTATTTATTATATATAAAGCGAATTTATATACAAAATGTGGCACAAGGCCTAAAGGGGGAGTGGGGTAAGAGACTGGTCTTCACTATCCTATCTTTTAACTTAACTATTCCCATTCGTGACCGATTCATTTAACAATTTTCCATTCACCATAAAACTCATTCACACAAAAGTCACCAAAACATTCCATTCACTCTATGACAATCCTACACTTAACCCATATTTACATATTTTGAGGGAGGGGGAGATGATACATATGTACAATATGTTAGCGTAACGATTATCGTCGTAGGAAATAGAATTGGTGACCCAAGTTCAAATCCTAGACAAGGCAGTTTGCATTTTACTTGGCGTTGACGGCCTTGGGAAGGCATGAGTCTATCTGTGTTGACTTTTTTTGTGATATAAGGTGTGTGCTAGATCCCCGCTCCTACTTATAGACTAGGCGAGATCATGTGATCTTTTCCTTGGCCAATCACTGGCAGTACTCTGAGGCTGATACAATACTTAACCCACCCTACCGGTCATAATTACTGCAGGGAGTAGACTCAATAAAATCAACAACAGACACTGACCAATGTAAAACGACATAGAATGAATTTAAGATCGTTGGTTGGTAATTGAAATGGAATCAGTTGCTAACTGGATTCTCTGCTACAAGGAAAAAAAATCTTGTTCTACCTAGGATTTCAAGGAATACAACAGACTTTCTACTACTGAGACTACACACTTATTTCTGCCATTGGATTTACCAATAGAAGACCGAAATGCCTAAAATGACGACCAAAATCATAACAATACTTTATCTCATATTTTCAAACGCAGGAAAGCTGGGCAGCTCACTGGTCGAAATGTGATTGAAACAAATGAGATGAGGGTACACCATCGAATATTTTAGGAAATAGATTTCCGATTAACCTGAGGGGGGTTGGGGGGTGATAATCTCATGACTTCTTATACAATATTCCGTTGTCGAGTCGGCTAAAATGAACCAATCAGAAATGAGCCAAGAAAAGCATTTAAGATCTTTTGCAATTGTCCGAGAATCGTTTCCAATCGGATTTTATGACTGAAGGAACACTACAGCAAGGAAATCTGCTACACTGAGCTACACCCATTTCTACCTGGGATTTCAAGACTTTCTAGTACTGAAACTACACCCTTTTCTACCATTGGATCTACCAATAGGAGAACTAAACTCTTAAAATGGCGACCAGAATCGTAACACCACAACAGTGCCAACTATAAGCATGCATGCGCAGAACGCAGTGTGACAATAATAAAACATGTTATGGTGAAAGTGCAGATAATTTTTTTACCCTCCCTCGTAGATAAAAAAAAAAAAAATGGTATTTGGATATAAAACGAGGGATCAGTTTTGCATTACATCCAAATTTTAAAGATAAATTTATAAGCAAAAATAAATTACAGTCTTGGTTATACTACTTACCTTAAAACTTTCAGCCTTATTAAAACCTGAGAATGTTTTGTTATTAAACTTGTCATTATCACAGAGAGAAGAAGATGAAAAATTATGTACACAAGTTTTCACTATTAACGATGATGGAGTCATCTTTTGAGGCTGCGAGTCAACATGCTTGGACAGGTTTTCACCGGACGACAACGAATGGTCAAAATTATTTTGAGAAGCTGGCGATAGGTTTGGACGGATTGTGGAACAAGTGTCAGATTCAAGATCCTTTTTTTCAGTCTCAACTGACATTATATTTTTGTTACTAGATTTATCACATAAAGTCTTTGCAGTTGTAGATTTTGTATCTTTACCTTTTTTTGGACAAGTGACTTCAGTTAATCCCGATTGAACCAGATGTACGTTTTGGGATGAAATTGTTTTATCAACCATTACACTCTTCTCTCCATCGTTCGTGTGAATATCTCTTTTATTGTTAATTGATGAAATGTCAGTTTTACGATCTGAACAGTGAACTTCATTTTCTATTTCAAGCAAATCCTCTTTGCCGCAAAGATGATGATGGTTGTTTTTTGAACTGGCCGTGGGACTCCCCACGCCCTGCCATCTTTTCGCCCGATTAGAAACGGACGGGACAGCATTTGTGTCGCTAAACTGAGACAGACCGTCGCCGCATTGGGGAAATAACGGAACTTTGTCGGCAAAGGAATCATCGAAACCGACCGAGTCTAATACCAACAAATCGGACGAACAAGTCTTTGATTCGGATCCTGGATCCGAATTTTCGTTATCGATGCATGGATCAACTGTCTTTGGTGGACATTTTGCAGACGAATCCAAGAGATCTTGGGATTCGTCTACACCCCTCACACGTTTGTGGCTGGGTTCATGGTTAGCAGATACATTTTGGAGATTCTCAACTGAATCATTTTTGGTAAACGGTAAACATTTCTGAAGACTTTTAGAATTATCAAGATGGTATCTTTCAGTTTTGGATCGGCATTATGTTTAGGAATTCTTACGGGTGTTTCAGCCGATTGACTTTCAAATAAGCATTTCTGGGAGTTTTTGGAACCAAGATTGGCACAATCTAACATATTCTGAGATACCGTTTTACAACCATTAGCATTGACTGGATGTTCAGGAACCGTATTTTGAAGACTCCCAGACAGGTTTTTTTGAAAATCTCCTGATTCTTCAAGATTAGCCGAGTTTGATATATCTGAAGATTTTTTCAAAGAGCTTTCAGATTTAGAATCTAAGTTTTCCTTGTCGGAAAAGCAGCGAGACGAGTTCTTCCTATTCTGGGATTTTTCTTTTATTTGAGCATATTCAAAATCAGGAAGCTGGAATTCATTGAAAGAAGTATTGCGTTTTCCTTCCTCTATAATATAATCTATTACAGACAAAAGAATTACATTCTGTTCTTCCTTTTTGTACGAACGTCTTTTCTGCCTCGGCTTCTCAAGTACAGAACTTCGATTGATATCACAGCGAAATTCAACACCTGATTTAGTTGTCCGCGGCAAAATTTCTCTAAATGATGGACTGTGTTTTCGCTTTCTTCTGATTGTGGGTGGACTTGAACTAAAATCATAATTATTTACAAAATCTGCATTTTTTGGTTCGGAAGTCAAGGTGGAACTCTTCAAATTCTCTGTTAATTGGCAAGAATTTGCATTACCAATATTTTTCTTTTGAGCATCTTCAGAGGAATGACATGAAGCTTCAGATTCACTTTTTGTAAAGTCTTCATCAGTAACTCTTAAAGCTTCCTCTAATTTCTTAGAATTAATAATCTGTAAATTTTGGTTTTCTGTAGAGGTAGATTCGGGTTTTTCGATATTTTTATTGGAATCATCAAAATCACTAGAGACTACCATTTCTTTCATAGGAGAGCATTGTGGAATATTTTCAGAGTTTTTAGTTAAAGCTGATTTTTGTTTCTTTAAAGTGATAGATTGAAGATTCTTGATTTTCAATTTTTCTTTGGCAGGAGTATCCTCATTTTCCAGAGAGAAGTCCAAAAGATTCTTGATTTTCAATTTTTCTTTGGCAGGAGTATCCTCATTCTCCAGAGAGAATTCCGAAAGATTTAAATCTAAAGTTTTCTCTTGAGAGGATAAAACAATCGGAGAACTGACGGTTCCATCACAAGATTCATTCTGGATACTCTCGTTCTGTTCTTGGATTTTCTTTCGGACATGTTCTCTGGAATTCTTTGCTCGGATGGCGAGCTATAAAACAAAGAAAATTGAATTAAAATTTAATACATATTCATTAATCAGAGAAAGAGAAAGAAAAAAGAGAAAGAAAAAAGAGAAAGAAAAAAGAAAAGAAAGAAAGAAAAAGAAAAAAAAGAAAAGAAAGAAAAAGAAAGCGAAAGAAAGAAAAGAGAAAAAAAGAAAGAAAAGAGAAAGAAAAAAGATTCAAAGGTCACATGACCATAGAAAGTCAGAGAATGTATCATCACACTAGTTGAAATATACTAATAAAAACAACAATGATGAGGATACTCATCCAAATAATAAATGGAGTCATGACTTAATCTTAGAATTCCAAATGAGGAAATAACATTTTTCACTGAAATGTTTTGAATTTTCTTACCTGAAGTCTTTTGCATTTTTTGGCATATTCCTTTTTCATGTGCACCAATTGTTGCAGAAGCTGAAAAAGAAAGATTTTTTTAAATGGATCAACAATTTCAACAATCTAATACAAAGAGACTATAACAAATTTAGAAACTAGAAATATTTAGTATTATCTGTGTTATTCGGACTATTGTCCCCATCTTCATTGTTATTTGTACAACGTTTCGGCCGATATGCCCTCCGGCCTTCTTCAGGTATTTCTTGTCGGACTCGGGAACCTTCTCGAACTCGGGTTCCCGAGTCCGACAAGAAATACCTGAAGAAGGCCAAAATGTTGTACAAATAACAATGAAGATGGGGACAATAGTCTGAATAACGCAGATAATACTAATCTTCAAGCTTCATCTCAAACATTCAAATAGAAATATTTAATGAACTAGCAGGACTTGTGTATATGCCACAGTATGATAATTTAATTATTACATTTGATATGTTTACTTAAGAGCTATTGCAAATTAGTTATGCTGATAGCTTTTGGTTTAGTGCGCCTTGAAACTCACGTATTTGCTTTGAATGAGTCCTCGTGAAAATTTATGGGTCCCAACTAAAGCCATCTAACTCCTACCTTGTAAAGTATCCTGTGTAATTTGTTTCTAAGAAACTATTGAAATATATTTACAGTTAGCTTAAAATAGTGGGAGAAGAAAAAAGAAAAACACTGAGATGCATGGATATGATTTTACTGCGTCCTTTTAGATTTTTGTGCACAGGGGACGCAGGACACGTACCTATCAGCATCTCTGCAAAATACTTCAATATATGTAAAAAGTATAATAACCATGATTTAACTCTCTCCGCACTTTTTCTTTTATTTCCTTCTTTTCATTATGTTCAATTGAAATGGATTAGCGTTATCACTTCCACTTCACCCCTCTATCTTTTCCCAACTTTCTTATATTTTTCTGTGTAGCATGTCTTTTTTCTTCCCTTTCTTTATAATAAAAACAGAATGGTCCATTATTTAGCTGAGGTGACTACATTCAGGGGATAAGTAATATCAAATAATCAGGATTTACATTTTTGCTTTACATCTATGATGATTTTGAACAGTCTCATTTTTAACAATATTTTCTTCATATATATATATCATATATATAGTGATGCTGATAGCTTTTTGATTTAGTGTGTCCGAGGATG
This sequence comes from Doryteuthis pealeii, assembly GCA_023376005.1. Classification (NCBI taxonomy): domain Eukaryota; kingdom Metazoa; phylum Mollusca; class Cephalopoda; order Myopsida; family Loliginidae; genus Doryteuthis; species Doryteuthis pealeii. Next base: position 7,148,920 of record CM042163.1, read on the forward strand.
CACATATTTGCTTTGAGTGAGTCCCCAAGAAAATTTATGGGTCCCAACTAAAGCCATCTGACTCCTACCTTGTAACCTATCCTGTGTAATTTGTTTCTAAGAAGCTATTGAAATATATTTACAGTTAGCTTAAAATAGTGGGAGAAGAAAATAGAAAAACACTGAGATGCATGGATATGATTTTTCTGCGTCCTTTTAGATTTTTGTGCGCCGGGGACGCAGGACACGTCCCTATCAGCATCTCTGCAAAATACTTTGATAATTAAAAAGTATAATAACCATGATTTAACTCTCTCTGCACTTTTTTTCTCTTTATTTCATTCTTTTCATTATGTTCAATTGAAACGGATTAGCGTTATCACTTCCACTTCAACCCCTATCTTTTCCCAACTTTTTTATATTTTTTCTGTGTAGCATGTCTTTTTTCTTCCCTTTCTTTATAATAAAAACAGAATGGTCCATTATTTAGCTGAGGTGACGACATTCAGGGGATAAGTAATATCAGATAATCAGGATTTACATTTTTGCATTACATCTAGGATGATTTTGAACAGTCTCATTTTTAACAAAAGGGTGTTGCAATATGATAACGGTCGGATAATTAAGGAACATGAGTATTAATTTTTGTATGGTGCCAAAATTCATGTTTATAAGAATCAAGCTTTTTTTTTAATTATTAGTTTCTGACTAATATTTCCTTAATGAAATTATAGTAGCTTATTTATACAGGGTCAGGCAAAATGATCTGACACATTTGTAGGTTTAATAAAATGCAAATAAAGTAAAGAAACAAAAAAGTCTTTTTATTTTAGAAAAGTACATATAATGCCATTTTTTTTTCATATAATGCCATTTTGTTTTGTTTCTTTATAATGCCATTGTTTTCGTTTCTTTTTCAGTTGCTGCCATGAATTGGACTGGTGAGCATCTCGCTTTCATTGTGGAAACGTTTATCAACATCCTTTTGTATGGATGCATTTGAAGATCATTGTGAAGAATTCTTCGCAAACTTCTTTCGGAAAGTCTAAGAGCCTGGGCGCGTTTAAATGTGGAACAGAGTGGAGATTGTTGAACTGAAGCTCTTACCGCTGCCACATTTTCTGGAGTTCTGGCAGTGCGAGGTTGGCCGGTTGATTTTCGTTTCAATGCAGATCTAGTAGCACTGAAGTTGGTAACCCATAACAAGATCGTGTTTCGAGCTGGTACGGGATCATGTCTACCAATATTGAAGTGCAAACGGAATGCTCTTTGTGTTGCAGTTACAGATTCGTTTGTTTTGATAAACGTTTCCACAATGAAAGCGCGATGCTCACCAGTCCAATTCATGGCAGCAACTGAAAAAGAAACGAAAAACAATGGCATTATAAAGAAACAAAACAAAATGGCATTATATGAAAAAAAATGGCATTATATGTACTTTTCGAAAATAAAAACAATTTTTTGATTCTTTACTTTATTTGCCTTTTATTTTATCAAATGTGTCAGATCATTTTGCCTGACCCTGTAGTATCACGGAAATTTGATCTTACTGATAAGATAAAGTGAAAATTATTCCAAGTTGTTGCCGTGTCGGTGCTACTGTATGGCTGCACCTGAAAAAGGTTGATGGGAGGCTACACAAGGATACTGCATGCGGTTTTGAACAAAATGTTTGTTTTTTAGACGAATTTCTGTTATTATGGCATTCATTCAACTAAAAATGTAAAACTTTTGATCATTCAATTAATTTGAGGTTATCAACGATGTTTCTCACATTCTAAGCAAAATGAATTGAACAGAAAAGGTAATAAAAATTACAATATATATATTTTTATTTATTTTTTATTTTTTGCTTGAAGGCAATTACAATGCGTATATCGCATAAAATTCGATAATTATAGTAAATAAACATAAGTGAATTTCGGCAAAGGATCGTTCGGTCTGTAGAACATCGTACAGACTGTTTCGACTTTATTAAGTCTCATCAGCGATGTATATACTGTTTCGATTTCTGTCGGAGGGAAATCGTTAGTATACATCGCTGATGAGACTTAATTAAGTCGAACAAGTCTGTACGATGTTCTACACACCGAACGATCCTTTGCCGAAATTCACTTATGTTTATTTACTATAATTATCGAATTTTATGCGATATACACATTGTAATTGCCTTCAAGCCAAAAAAAATATATAAATAATAATATATTCAACAATGCTTCTAAAAAACAAACATCTAAAAAAATCTTATTTACAATATATATATTTTTAACACACTGGTTTATGAAGTAACAAAACAAACTAACGAATCCAGGTTAAAAAAAAAAACAAAAAAAAAACAATATTTAGTGCGTCCTGGGACTCACATATTTGCTTTGAATGAGTGCCCAGGAAATTTGATGGGTCTCAACTGAAGTTTCTTAATAAATTTTAAGTTTTTTGGCTAAACTTGCAAAACGTTCAGAAAATTAGAGTGACCCAGAAAAAACAGAACCCAAATCATTTATTTTCCCCATTAAACTAACCCTAAACCCCCCTAGTTGAAATTAACAGTTTTATTACAAAATGTGGGTTCTGTTTTTTCTGGGTCACTCTAATTTTCCGACCTATTTACAAGTTTAGCCTTCTTAGAAACTATCAAAATGTATTTATAGTTAGCTTGAAATGGTGAGGGAAGAAAAAAGAAAAACACTGGGACGCATGGATATGATTTGACTGCGTCCTTTAAGATTTTTATCCGTCAGGGACGCAGGATGCTAATCTATCAGCATCTCTGATTAAAGTAAACCATGTATTTCTTCGATAAATCCCTCACAATTAAAAACATTTTTCTACAAAAAAAAAAAAAATCCAAAAACACCCACCATAAATTTTGACTTTTTTTTCCCTCGTCAAAATTGTAAGTTTTTGTTGTTGTAGTTTTATTACCTTCCACGAAACAAACGTATTGATTCAAAATTAAAATCCCTTTTTATATAAACCGAGTGGAAGAATTGTAGCCTCAAAATAAAAGGAAGGGGGGGGGGATCTTGATAGATAAATTTCTTAACCCACGAATTTTTTTTTTTTTAACGTACATGGGTTTATGTTAATGAATAAATTAACCGTTAATTCATTCATCACAAAGTTTTTTCGCCGTAAAAAAGAAAAAAGAATTTTTTTTTTTATTTCTTTCAAAGTAAATTTTTTAGGCACAAAACAACGAAATCGCTAGTTTAAAAATGTATTTCACTCAATTTCTTAATGTCATTATTTGTTTTTGTTTTGTTTTTTTAACAAGGAAAATAATTACCGAAATTATGTTTAAATGTGAATAAGTATATCATAAACAGCTAAATATAATTTCGGTAATCATTTTAAAAATACAAATGCATTACTATTTTTATGCTTTTATTTATATTTGATATTTTAACTTTTGTAGAAGAAATTAAAAACTTATTAACAAGTTTTTAACTGTTAAATGTATATTTTTATTTGTATCATTGAATAATACAAATAAAAAACAAACTCTTTTCTGTGTAATATACATTTATTTAACATAGTTAACAAGTTCTTAATTTCTTCTACAAAAGTTAAAATAAAAGATATAAATAAGATATAAATGAAAGTATAAAAATTCAAATTTTTAAACATTAAATGTAAAGAGGGAGTATTGTATATTAAATAAATTGTAATTTATTGAAGAAAAAAAAAAGCACGTTGCATTTGAAAATAAAATGAACAATATTAAACTTACGTAAGTTTTAAACAAATGAATGAATCGAAATGAATATTGAAATAATTTAATTAAATCAGATTTCACAGTCGAAAAGTTAATCAACTTTTGAAATAGCAAGCAATAATTATAAATTGCATTAAAAATGATTTTTACTTAATTTTATCGATTTTTTTTCTTGATTTATTTCATTTTTTTCAAATTGTCAATCGTCTTGAAAAAAAACAAAAAAAACAACCACTACCACTTCAATCTTTAAAACTTTAAGTACTAAACATCAAACTTGTAAATTTTCAATAAATTGATAAAAAATGTAATTACTCTATAACCTACCTCTTTCTTATCCATTGTCTCGAAATGTTTTTTCGTTAAAGTTTTTGTTTAATAACTATTAAGAAACTAACTCAACAAGTTTATTTATCGGACAAGCAAACGTCATGTTTGTTTGCCGCCACACAAACCGGAAGTACTTATTTGACCCCCGGGCAAATTGTTGTCTTTTATGGAGGTGGGGGTAAGCAGACGTTTATTAAGATCTAGGGACTGGCAAACTGAGCCTAAAATGCGTTTTTGACAAAATGACTTTAGCCCCCCCCCCCGAAAATAATTTACCAAACACCAGGGAATTATCGGATTTTAATGAAATTTTCAGTGTTTATTTATCAATGAATGATCTTTATAAAGCATTATTTATTTTATTTCAAAACTTTCGCATTTTTTTCAGGTCACTTAATTTTGACCCCCTTATGTTGGGGGCGTAACATTCTTTTCAAGTTGGTCTTATAATTACTAATTAGTAATTAGTAAATATAAGACCAACTTGAATTAGTAATTACAGTATAAATAAAGAGATAAAAGACCGAAGTTATGAATAGAAACAAAAAAAAAAAATTTTACGGAGGCTATTCTGAGAAAATAAGTACCGAAATTCGAAAAATAAAATGTAAAAACATAATAGATAATTAATTTTTGGAGATTTTTTTAAAAACTCAATTCGATAATTTTTTATTTTTTTTTATTCACTTTTAAATCTCGTAGAAGCTGATTTTTTTTGCCAGTCCCTTTATTAAATACGGATGAAGAGAAATGTTGAAATAAAACTTATTGGGGAAAAATATATCCATAGTAATTTGATTAAAAGTTTTTAAAAATATATATATATATTCATGACAGAAAGTGTAACAAGAAATGGTCAAAGTAAAATGTCGTCTGGAAAACATCCAGCCATTTTTAATATTTTGTGGACCGGTTGCACGGCTTTGCTGTTACCTAGCAATAGCTATGTGCAAAACACGCTCTTTTAATACGCACTAGTATTGTTAAAAAATATTTTAAAACGTCAATAAAAAATGGAAAATTAACTTTTTAATGTTTTATTTTACGTTTAATATAAAGAACAATTCCAAGTTTATGTGTTATAAAAAAGAAAAAACAAATTTCTCTTACATAAAACCTAAATTTTTGCATTTAAAAGTAAATCCCGTAAAATACCGCCATTTCTTAATCTTTGTTGACAAAATTATCGCATCTTGACGTGTGCACTATTTTTCGTATGGAGGATTATACGTAGGCATGTGCAGAGATGTGCAAAGGGAGGTAATTTTTTTTTTTTAATTTCTTAATTTTAAAACAATTACCAAAAATCAGGGAATTGTCCGATTTTAATGAAATTTTCACCAAATTATTTTCCCACGATTTAATTTTATAAGGATTAATTTATTTTATGGAAGAAACTTGAAAAAAATACTTTTTTTATCAATTCAGAATATAGGGGGGGAGGTTGACCTTTGAGCATTTGAAGAAAAAAAAAATCCCGGTCCCTAATTTTTACATTTCTTGAAAGATCATATCCTGAAGAATATATTAATAAAAAAAAATAAATTCAAAAATAAATTCAAAAAAAGTGATTTTAAAATTTAAAATTCATTTTCTTAAAACTCAAAAAATAAATAATGTAGCAAGTTTTTTTTTTTTTTTTCATAATATTAAAAAATATAGTTTTCTTTAAATTGATGCAAAAAAAATTATTCTATCTAAGTTAAACTGAGTTTTTCATTACCTTAAACATTTCAAGGTCCATTATATATGTGCAAGATTATTATGGACTAACTAGCAATTTTAACCAAAGATAGCCCAGAATTTTATCTTTGAAAAAATCTAAGTTAAAAACCATGCAAAACCTGGCAACATATTTTAAAAGAATTAAAACGATTTTTTTAAAATCATCAATTTAAAGAATGGAAGCCTAAAAGAGCCAATTATCTTGCTCTCTGACCACGTGATTTGTGAACGAATTCAACGCATCTCACAAGCTATTATAATTCATTCATTATAGGAAAACTTTATTTCAAAAAGTACATTGTTCTTTTATTTATTTATTTATTTTTTACATTCCTTTCAAAAATAGTAAACTCGAAATTAATACCTAATCTAATTAAAAGAAAAAAAAAAATTAAATTATTGAACACTGAAATTAAACTGAATGTTCTTAAAAATATATTTTACACAAATATTTTTATTGTAAATATTGTTATACTAACACTAACTAGTAAACATTTTTGTATAAATTTTTTTTTATAAAACAAACAAGTTCTTAAATGAAATAAATAATTCATTATAATATATCTCTTATTATAATGGAGATTGTGGGTTTGTCTGTCTGTAACCGAAACTCTGTTACTACTCAAGTCACAATTCCCTTTATTATTTACATCACATTCTCCATGATTTTATTTTTATTTAAACCTCAATTATTAATAAAATTGTTTTACATCATTAAGACTATTGACCATATCTACATATTAATAACATGCAATTGTATTTATATATACAACAAAATAGTGATTTACAGTGTGAATGGAAAGGCTAATTTGCATATTGATATTAAAAATTTGATTTTAATAAATATATGCTTAGTATTATTGATTTCTAATTGTTTGGTTTTATCTTATTGAATATGAGCAAAATTCTCGGGGATGAATCTTAAAAGAAATCGATTAACAAGAAGAAATAGCTGTAATATTATTCTTTCCTATTTTAACTAAATAGTTAAATTAGGAAAATTTACCAATGAAAGACGGGAGTAATGGAAAATGATGGAAGAGTTAGTTTCAAAGTTGTTCTATTTTCCGATTATACCCCCTCTGTTCCAAATATTTTTATCTGAATTCTTATTCAGTTTCATTAGCCTTTCTAATTTAACATGATATTTTATTATATTAAAACTTAAATACTTGCACCCGGAGGGGGCATATATTTGCTAGTTTTATTAATTAATATACCAACACTGAAAGTTTTATTAAATTCGGTTAATTCCTTGACTTTTGGTATTTTTTTCTTTCGGCAGGGTGACATACAATGATGGAAACTTGTTTTCAAGTCGCATGTTTAAATTTGCACTTTCCCATCGCGTAGCTGGATATTTATTGTTTTTTTTTTATATTTTTAAGAGAAGGTTTCTCCTTGGTAAATGAAGAAATTTATTTTTGGTTAAAATTTATATTTTTATGAAAAATTAAAATTAAAATAACTTGCGAAAATTGTTAAGTGGTAAAAAGTGCTAAAAAAAATTTCATTTTTTTGGTCAAATCTAACAAATAACTACCTTTTTAAATTTAAGTTTGCATAGCGAATAATTTAATTTCATTGTAAAATTTACTTAAAAGAAGTTTTAAGTTAGATTTTGTTTTTGTTTGGAGCATCGCCTACTTTTACTTATCGGACGAGAACCAACAAAACGGACGCGTCTCTACAGAACTCTACAACCAGAAGCGACCAGAATTCCCTTTCTAGAGCCACTTCTCCAACGAACATTATTTCCCCTCACAGATAAGTCTGGGAGCAAATGCCATCAAAATTTGCCACAACATTTCTGTACTTTTTTGATAATACATGTGTCTGTATTTTATATTCGTGTTTGTTTCCTTCTTTTGTCCTAACAATAACCACTAACGGAGAATAAGGGCTCCAACGAAACCCCGTAAATACTCTTAGTTTGTTTTGATATGATCAATCTACGATATTGTTACAATTCATCAGAATTCATAAATTGTGAATAGACCTGTAGATAGGAATATCTAAATTAAGGTCTGTTGATTTAAAATTAAGGGGTCCCCATGGAAAATTATCAGTGACGGTTATAACCCATGACCCTTTAGAGGTGTGCGATTGTGCACCATGACAGACACGTGAGAATAAGTTAGTTTTTAGTTAAGAGATTCAACCCAGATTTGAAGGAGAGAATTTATCTGTCTCATACCCCACCTGTATGGACTGGGCACAAGGCCTCGTTTTAACATGGGCCCACCCACAAGCCGAAGCTAACGGGTGGGAGATAACAAAAATTGCGTCGATCCCGTCGGCATTTCCCCCTCAAGGGGGGCGCCTCAGGCGCTGGGCAATAAACCCAGCCCTGCCCCCAAGGAGCCAGGTATTGCCTGAGGGGACAGCCCCCTGGGATCGATGCTATTAATTTAACACAACTCACTGGTCCTGTGGCCGAAGCACACCGGACCCCCGTCCCGAAGGATGGTTTGAGATTGCCTCCGCCAAGATTTGAAGGAGAGAAGACATGCTGTTTGCTCTCCCGGGTTCGGTCTCTCCCCATGGTGGAATCAATATGGGCTTAGAAGAAAGAAAACTTATTCAAGCAAAACCAAGTCTTGTGTAAATTATTAAGACAATGTTAAGCCCAGTCCAGAAGAAGAATTAAGAAGAAAAGTCAACCCCTAGCAGAAGCTTTGATAGAAGTCAGCCCAGGCCCAGACCCAGACAAGATGGCAGCCAGACAAGATAGAAGAAGCAGTAAGCAACAAGTAGAAGAACTCAAGTTTCTAATCTAATATGTTTCTCTGTCTCTCTCTATTATATACCCGAGTTTATCAGAAGTGTATATATGACTATATAACAATATTTTGGTAGTTTTTAAGGTGCTATTCACAGAATTCCGTCCCGGCATCCTGCCTTAAAAAACGCTAGGTGGTGATAACTGAAAAAAAAACAACCCTGCCTATGAATGAATATGAATGTGTAATTCATTGTTGGAAATAAATATATCAAAATAAAAATAAAAATACCGAAAAAAATGTTTTGATTTTTTATTTGTAATTGATTGTCGGGGAAAAAAAAAAAAAAAAAAAAAAATGAAAATACCAAAAAAAAAAAGAAGTTATTTTTTTTAGTGGATTGAAGGCGTTTTTATCAACAAATAATCTGCTGCAGAGTTTGTTTCCAAGAATGTTTCTTCTTTCTTAGTTTTTAAGGTGCTATTCGCAGAATTCCGTCCCGGCATCCTGCCTTAAAAAACGCTAGGCGGTGATAGCTGAAAAAACAACCCTCCCTAACTAAAATGAAAATACAGAGAAAAAGAAGAGATATTTCTTTAGTGAGATTTCTGCTGCAGAGTTTGTTTCCAAGAATTTTTCTTCTTTCTTTGTTTAATCGTATATCAATATCCATGGTTACTTAATGCCAAAGCCATTCTTACAGAACGATAGTAGTGATATTATTTAACTAATAGCTAAGGGGGGTTCCAAGTGTTATATACTGACGTTTTCACGTTACCAAATCAGCATATAATGTTGTATACCCTTCTTACTTCTTACTTCTAGTCGTCTCTTCTTCTGGCCGGCTTTGCTATTCTGATCGTCTATCATCTTGGTCTGGTCTAGCGTCTGGGGACTTCGGTCTGGTTTTTCCAGGCTAGGGATTTCTCCTTATCAGAAGCCCTGTGTCATTGTTAGTTTTTAGGTAATAAACACAAGACTTCGATTTACTTTGATGTTACTTTATTTGTAAATCCCCAAACCAGACAATCTGCGCAGATGAGACTTACATGTTACTAGCTCGGCTTCTAACTTCTAACTGACTTAAACTTACTATATCCTTAAACCGGAAGACAGGGTCTTCCATGCCTTCCGGTTCTCACGATCCATCCCCGCAAAACAAGGTGAGAGTGAGGTCAAGCGTTGTCACTCATCTTTCGAGGCCGTGGGCTGCACTAATCGCCATTATGTTTTCTACACTATTGCCATAATCATTAGGTATCTAATAATTATGTAACACAAGGGTATTAGTCCGAAAGAGAACATCATAGGGCAACTGGAGTTCGGACTCTTTAATACAATGTTTTTATAATCAATACACATATAATATAAAAAATCTGGGTTATCTGCCCCTTAATTAGTTCCTAGAATCAGACGCCGGGGGGCAGAGCCCTAAAAATCATCAGAACAGATCCCGCTAGCACTGGGAGCAGAAAGGAATCCGCAGGCACAGAAGTCGGACCGGTTTTAGCAGCGTCCGAATTACGGTCAGCATCACTTAGTCTAGGCACCCACCACAGGGATAAGACCAGACAAATTCAACAAACAGAATTCAACAGGCAGAGACCGGTAGCAGCAACCACAGAACAACCACAGAACATTTGCTGAAACACTTCAACACGAGCTAAGTTAGCTTGTCTAATACATTGTATAACTTAATATTTCCCGCCGAGCGAACATCTCTGGCAAATTTACAAACTCTTACACGAACACTTTTTCCTTTTTACAAAATACATACTATATCCAAGTTCTGAAGATGGTCTAATAGACCGAAACGTTGCATCGTCGACAATAAACATCCAGTTTCCATAACATCCCGTGTTTGTCTACCTTTCTCCACAAAATACATTTTGTAAATTTAACTCACATTTTCACATTGCACCCAATGAATTATTAACCCGAAAAATACAATATATTCACCTTGTACCATTCCTTCATAACAGTATTTACTGCAGTCTTATTAGTTTTGAATTTTTATTTCAGTTAATAACGAGCAGTTGTCGATGTGCATTTATGTATTTTTTTTAGCGGATTGAAGGTGTTTTTATCGACAAATTATTTTTTTTTTAGTGGTTTGAAGTCATTAAAAGTAAGCGATATTTTTATCGACAAGTAAATGTAAATATTTAGCCCCCTCCCTTAAATCATTTCAAAGAGGGGGAGGGTAAAAATATTTACATTTACTTGTTGAAAAAAGACTGGAGGGGGTAAAATATCGCATTAACTTTTCGGAGAAAAACGCCTTAATCGCTTCAGCAGGCACCGCTAGGGACTTCGTTCGTAGGGAGGGTTGTTTTTTCAGCTATCACCGCCGAGCCAGCCTTTTAAAAAAGGGGGGGGGAGAAAAGAAAAAGGAAAAAGAAAAAAGAATAAAATAAAAGACAAAAAAGAAGATCTAGAGCTGGGTTAGCTCAGTCGGTAGAGCGTTCGGCTAGAAACCACCAGGTTCCTAGTTCAATACCAGTCCTCGCCAACACAGCGTATGAGTAGCATTGGGATCTGTGTGGTAAAGTAAGGAGCTGATGGTAGGTGTGGCGCTTCATCTCAGACTCAAAAACAATCTCCTTGGTCTAACGCTAGCGAAAATGGAATAGACTACCTCGCTGATTGCCTGATACCGACTTTAGGCCACCCCGACAACTTTACTTTTACTTACTTTGTCTTTTATGCACGTCTTCAGGGTTGGGTTCTTTTTAAACTTGCAGTAGCCACTATTTACAATTCGGTCCGCCAATTTCTTGGAGTATTCAGATTTATCCATCACCACAGTAGCATTGCCTTTGTCTACTGGTAGTATTACGATGTTCTCATCACGTAGTGATTTGATGGCCAGTCTCTCCTCCTTTGTGATGTTTGGTTTTGGAGGCTTTGGTTTCTCTAGCACCTGCCTCACCTTCCATCTTAGCTCATCTGCTCATGCTTGAGGGATATTTAAGGCTGCCTCCTCAATTGGAGCTATCAGGTCCAAGTATGGAATCCGCTTGATGGTTGTGGCGAAGTTGAGACTCTTATTTAGCACTGTCTTCTCTGAGGCAGTTAGCTGGCGTTTACTGATGTTGACAACGGCATCTATTGTCGGGTGTTGGGCTTGATCTGTTGTAACGTGGTTCTTTATCTTATCCAACTTCCTAATGTGGCGAGACTTGACCTCCTGAAATTCCTTGTTGTAAGCGTCAAAAATAATTCCATAACCTATAGTATTTACCGTATGGTGGAAAAATGTTAACATGTTCTCTAAGAAGGCTCCATTCGCTAAAGATCTATAAACTATCATTTGTTATAACTATCATTTGTTATAAGTTATAACTATAACTTAGATCTATAACTATCATTTGTTATAAGTTATAACACGTTTGATAAAGAATATTCATATTTATATTTATATTTATTTATATTATATTTATTATATTTATATTTATATTATATTTATATATTATTATTATATTTATATTATATTATTATTATATTTATTATTATTATTATTATTATTATTATTATTATTATTATTATTATTATTATTATTATTATTATTATTATTATTATTATTATTATTATTATTATTATATTATATTATTATTATTTTATATTATATTATTATTATATTATTTATATTATATATATTATATTTATATTTATATTTATAGTATTTACCGTATGGTGGAAAAATGTTAACATGTTCTATAAGAAGGCTCCATTCGCTAAAGATCTATAACTATCATTTGTTATAACTATCATTTGTTATAAGTTATAACTATAACTTAGATCTATAACTATCATTTGTTATAAGTTATAACACGTTTGATAAAGAATATTTCTTTAAATTAGTTAAACCATGCCGAAAGATTTAAGACTGTCATTGTAGCAGTTCCCTGGTAATATTTTCTGGTGATGTATTGATGACACGAAGACGACTGATGTTGAACGTAGAATATTTTATTTACTTCCAAACACCGTGAAATACTGAAATAAAATGGGATATAAAACAATTACTAATTTACAAAAGGGGTCTTTAACAAATGCCAGCAACTTCACGGGAAAATTGGAAAGAAGCATACCTGTGCGCCGTACCAGTACCGAGAACTAACTAAAAGACTAAAGTTCTAATTTTAGGACGATATTTTCCACACAACCTTTTTGCTGCATCAGCCAGGCGGAAGTCCCTATTTTGCCCTAAGGAAACCTGTTGATATTCCCACAATGCAATTCAGGCTCTGTGAGTCCCTCTCTTATGAGACCCTAACAGAGTTGTTTCCCTTACACTGTCCAAATTTAAGGGAATATTTTGAGGGTAAAAAATAAATATATCTAACTATTAGGTGCACTCAAAGGCGACAGCTACAGTCATAAATGTTCGAGGGAGGTAGCAACTAATTTTTTTTCAATTAATTCCATAATATTGTGTTTTTCTGTAATATTCTCCTCTGCTTAGTTTGGGAAAATACCATTAATCCAAATCATTTGATCAAATTATTTAGATTAGTTTGTTTAATAAATATTAAAAGGCTATTCTGCTAAACTCGGTAGAACAATTTAGATACTTAGGCAGTAACATCTCCTCCACAGAAAACGATGTTAATGCATGTATAGGAAAGGCATAGGCCGCTATAAATAAATTATCGGTCATATGGAGATCCAATCTCACAGACAAGTTAAAGAGACAGTTCTTCCAAGCAGTTGTCGTATCAGTGCTGCTGTATGGCTGCACCACCTGGACCCTAACGAAGCGACTAGAGAATATGTTGGATATGGGCTCTGTCATCTGACATCGTAATTCTTTTCAGGAATGGGGTGAGCTTGCTGGAGATTTCAGACCGTAATTGATGTTTCCTCCAGCGGTTGTTCTGTATACGATCGTGGACTAGCTCATGCCCTACTCTTTTGGTGATCCTTTGTGCTCTCCTGGAATTAACTGGTAGTTTTAGTGTTAAGCCTGGTGGAATTAGTTTGAGATCTCGGCATATAACGCCCTTATGGCAAGCCCCAACCCCTTTTTATCATATAGGTGCTAGAAGGTGGTGGCTGATGGTCTACATGTCCTGGGAATGACGTTAAACTCTATCTGATGGTGAGGTTCCAGTTTTGGAGGTTTGGGGAATGTGGAGCACCCCTTCATCACCATTGCTCCCTGGACCACTCTGACCCGGAGTAGTAGTACCTGTTAGGGTCCCATCTATGGGTTAAATAGAAAAATGTATTTATAAAAAAAATTGTATTATCCATTAAGAATTGATTTATTTCAAAACTTTATCGGCATTAAATGACCCACTGAGGTTGATATGCCGTAAAACAAAACAAACAAATCGGCATATATCGCAGATAATAACACAGATAATACTAATCTTCAAGCCTCATCTCAAACATTTAGAGAAATAGTCAGAGGCTTTGTATCATTATTAAGTAAAATTATCAAATTTATTTATCACAACAGTATACCGTGGGACTTAATGCCAAAGTACTTTATGCTTTTGAATAAAAGTATTTTGTAAAAATATCCAATTACGAGAAAACACATCACGATATAAAAATGCTCGGTAAATGATTTTAACAATTCTTCTGTCTAAGGTTAGTGTTATACACATGAAACTTGCATAACGGTATTAGAGTATCCATAATATGACATTTCATCTTTTAATCCTGCTGTTGCAAGATGGGTATATTATCCTGACTTTTGTGAGCTAGGACTACTAATGGAAGGGGAGGAAGAAATAAATAAATAAGAGATGATAAAGGTTTAAAAAATAGTGATGAGCCAAAACAGGATGAATGATGATTTGACCGTAGCGTGACCCCGAACGGAGAATTGAGTGGCAAGCGGAAGTCAGATGTTGACCGCAACCGGAAGTCGGGTGGTGACGTGGAACAACGAAGAAATGTATCGGTCTCTTTTTGCTTTTGGACGCCTAGGGAAACGGATGGGTCTCTGGACCCTAGTATGGGTTAGGGTTAGGGTTAGGGTTAAGGGTTAGGGTAGGTTTAGGGTTAGGGTTGGGGTTGGGGTTGGGGTTAGGGTTGGGGTTAGGGTTAGGGTTAGGGTTAAGGGTTAGGGTTAGGGTTAGGGTACAGTAGTTTAGTAGTGTTCTCTCTCTCTTTCTCTCTGCCTTCCCTCCTCTCCGATACCTACCCTGGAAATAAAGGCTAGCAGTTGTGACAACATATTTCTCATGTTATAATTTCTATCAACACCATTTTAGCACTGTGAATTTGGAGGCACGTGGACGAGACCCGCTATACAATATACGCCTGCCGCCACCTGACGGATATCGTTAGTGCCCGGGAAAAAGGACAACGTTACTTATATCATTTTGGTACCGGGAAAATATACCACAACGTAACAAGTACCCCAATTCTATTATCGTGGACAGGTTGGGTAAATACATACAATATTGGTTGAAATTGTTTTGATTCTGCTTGAGTAGATTTTAGCTTATCCCGCTAAGTGAGTTTTGATGAGAAAAGAAAAGCCTTCATCTATCAAGTTGATATCAACCAAAATCAGAATTAAAAAAAAAAAAAAAAAAGAAAAGAAAAAGGTAAAATGTTTATGCTTACTCTGTTACCGACCAATAAGAAATTCAAATACCATACAAAGGCCCAGATTTTTCCACCTAATTCCAGCCAAAAACTTGGTTCATTTAGGCTAATCAGTGGTTATTGCGAATTCAAATACCATAAAACAAAGGCCCAGATTTTTCCACCTAATTCCAGCCAAAAACTTGGTTCATTTAGGCTAATCAGTGGTTATTGCGAATTCAAATACCATAAAACAAAGGCCCAGATTTTTCCACCTAATTCCAGCCAAAAACTTGGTTCATTTAGGCTAATCAGTGGTTATTGCGAATTCAAATACCATAAAACAAAGGCCCAGATTTTTCCACCTAATTCCAGCCAAAAACTTGGTTCATTTAGGCTAATCAGTGGTTATTGCGAATTCAAATACCATAAAACAAAGGCCCAGATTTTTCCACCTAATTCCAGCCAAAAACTTGGTTCATTTATGCTAATCAGTGGTTATTGCGAATTCAAATACCATAAAACAAAGGCCCAGATTTTTCCACCTAATTCCAGCCAATTTCTATTGAATAAGTGAAATATTTTTCTGGTTGCTTTCTCTAGATTCCAAATGAGACTTTTCTATTAAAGTTGTTGCTCTCTATCAACACCATTTTAGCACTGTGAATTTGGAGGCACGTGGACGAGACCCGCTATACAATATACACCGCTGCCGCCACCTGACGGATATCGTTAGTGCCCGGGAAAAAGGACAACGTTACTTATATCATTTTGGTACCGTGAAAATATACCACAACGGTACACTGCTCTGTTTGTTCTATGCGATCACTTTACTTATTTGCTCCTCTGGATTCTGCTTAGCATGTCATGTTTTAGAATAAACATGGTTGACCATAACAGGTGGATTTATAGGGCGTAGTCTTGTTTTGTCTCGTTCTTTGCCTATAATTTGTATAGGCTTCAACTATACAAATTATGCTCACAATGAAACTAGATATAGTTATTTACTAAGCTTAGCTTAGATGTGGCACAAGGCCTGCTATATAGGGCGCCTAGTGAGAATTGAACTCACTATCAATAGTCTGCTAATATAGCTCACTAACCATTAGACTATGTGGCACAAGGCCTGCTTTATGGGGCGCCTAGTGGGAATTGAACTCACTATCAATAGTCTGCTAATATAGCTCACTAACCATTAGACTATGTGGCACAAGGCCTGCTTTATAGGGCGCCTAGTGAGGATTGAACTCACTATCAATAGTCTGCTAATATAGCTCACTAACCATTAGACTATGTGGCACAAGGCCTGCTTTATGGGGCGCCTAGTGAGAATTGAACTCACTATCAATAGTCTGCTAATATAGCTCACTAACCATTAGACTATGTAGCACAAGGCCTGCTTATAGGGCGCCTAGTGAGGATTGAACTCACTATCAATAGTCTGCTAATATAGCTCACTAACCATTAGACTATGTGGCACAAGGCCTGCTTTATAGGGCGCCTAGTGAGGATTGAACTCACTATCAATAGTCTGCTAATATAGCTCACTAACCATTAGACGATGTGGCAAAAGGCCTGCTTTATAGGGCGCCTAGTGAGGATTGAACTCACTATCAATAGTCTGCTAATATAGCTCACTAACCATTAGACTATGTAGCACAAGGCCTGCTTTATAGGGCGCCTAGTGAGGATTGAACTCACTATCAATAGTCTGCTAATATAGCTCACTAACCATTAGACTATGTGGCACAAGGCCTGCTTTATGGGGCGCCTAGTGGGAATTGAACTCACTATCAATAGTCTGCTAATATAGCTCACTAACCATTAGACTATGTGGCAAAAGGCCTGCTTTATAGGGCGCCTAGTGAGGATTGAACTCACTATCAATAGTCTGCTAATATAGCTCACTAACCATTAGACTATGTGGCAAAATGCCTGCTTTATAGGGCGCCTAGTGAGGATTGAACTCACTATCAATAGTCTGCTAATATAGCTCACTAACCATTAGACTATGTGGCACAAGGCCTGCTTTATAGGGCGCCTAGTGAGGATTGAACTCACTATCAATAGTCTGCTAATATAGCTCACTAACCATTAGACTATGTGGCACAAGGCCTGCTTTATGGGGCGCCTAGTGAGAATTGAACTCACTATCAATAGTCTGCTAATATAGCTCACTAACCATTAGACTATGTAGCACAAGGCCTGCTTTATAGGGCGCCTAGTGAGGATTGAACTCACTATCAATAGTCTGCTAATATAGCTCACTAACCATTAGACTATGTGGCACAAGGCCTGCTTTATAGGGCGCCTAGTGAGGATTGAACTCACTATCAATAGTCTGCTAATATAGCTCACTAACCATTAGACGATGTGGCAAAAGGCCTGCTTTATAGGGCGCCTAGTGAGGATTGAACTCACTATCAATAGTCTGCTAATATAGCTCACTAACCATTAGACTATGTAGCACAAGGCCTGCTTTATAGGGCGCCTAGTGAGGATTGAACTCACTATCATAGTCTGCTAATATAGCTCACTAACCATTAGACTATGTGGCACAAGGCCTGCTTTATGGGCGCCTAGTGGGAATTGAACTCACTATCAATAGTCTGCTAATATAGCTCACTAACCATTAGACTATGTGGCAAAGAAATAGATAGATAGATAAATATGAAGAGACTGAGATAGATAGATAGATATGAAGAGACTGGGATAGATAGATAGATATGAAGAGACTGAGAGAGATAGATAGATAGATAGATAGATATGAAGAGACCAAGGTATATCAGAGATAGATAGATAGATAGATAGATATGAAGAGACTGAGATTGATAGAGAGATAGATATGAAGAGACTGAGATAGATAGATAGATAGATATGGATAGATAGATAGATAGATAGATTTGAAGAGGCTGAGATAGATAGATAGATATGAAGAGACTGAGATAGATATATAGATATGAAGAGACTGAGATAGATAGATAGATAGATATGAAGAGACCAAGATAGATAGATAGATAGATATGAAGAGACCGAAGTAGATCAGAGATAGATAGATAGATATGAAGAGACTGAGATAGATAGATAGATAGATATGAAGAGACCGAAATAGATAGATAGATAGATAGATATGAAGAGACCGAAGTAGATCAGAGATAGATAGATAGATAGATAGATAGATATAAAGAGACTGAGATAAATAATTCACTTTAAAATATAACAAAGATGACAGTCTTGTTGAAATGCAATGACCAAAACATTCATAAAAATAAAACTACAAGAGTTGAACTTTTCAAATTTGTTTATGATTCAAAGAAGTTTTTTTATTTTTTTGTGTAGAAAGAAATGATTTTTATCTTTTGGTTATAAAGTATATTATCAGTATTATCTACCCGGTGACTATTAAAATAACGTCCCCAGCTATGTCGGTGTTACTTGAAAGAAAACAACTAGCTTAGGGCGTTAAATGTATTTTAGAGGGGGGGGGCTTTTTTTTGCGTAATTCTTATTTAATTAACATAATTTGTCGTAATTCTTGTTCATTTATAGAAATTTGTCGTAATTTTTGGTCATTTATAGAAATTTGTTGTAATTTTTGGTCATTTATAGAAATTTGTTGTAATTTTTGGTCATTTATAGAAATTTGTTGTAATTTTTGGTCATTTATAGAAATTTGTTGTAATTTTTGGTCATTTATAGAAATTTGTTATAATTTTTGGTCATTTATAGAAATTTGTCGTAATTTTTGGTCATTTATAGAAATTTGTTGTAATTTTTGGTCATTTATAGAAATTTGTCGTAATTTTTGGTCATTTATAGAAATTTGTTGTAATTCTTGTTCATTTATAGAAATTTGTCGTAATTTTTGGTCATTTATAGAAATTTGTTGTAATTTTTGGTCATTTATAGAAATTTGTCGTAATTTTTGGTCATTTATAGAAATTTGTCGTAATTCTTGTTTATTTATCGTAATTTGTCGTAATTCTTGTTTAGATATGAAGATGGATATATAGTTTGGAATAAACTGAGATAGATAAACAAATAAAATAATATAGATAGATATGAACAAATGGAGAAAGAAAATCTGAGACGATATAGCATTATTTGGACTATTGTCCTCATCTTTATTGTTATCTCTACAACATATTGGCTGATATGCCCTCCAGCCTTCCTCAGGTATTTCTTGTTGGACTCGGGAACCTCCTTTTCGGACTCGGGAACCTTCTTGTCATAATCGGGAACCTTCTTGTCGTAATCATTGAGCCATCACAAAACTTTGAACCTAACCCTTTATTCAGTCCACAGGGTATCTTGTTCTCATTCCGCTAACCATAGCTGGGGTACAGGCATTAAGCTGTGTTGATTATTATTCTATGTTACTGCCGCCCTAGATCAGGATTGAACCTGCAATTTAGAGATAACTGTCACTTAGAAATGTCTTAACCTAACTTCTTTTATCCACTAGGCCAAAACGTTAACAATGAAGATGAGGACAATAGTTCGAATCACGCAGATAATACTAATCATCAAGCCTCATCTCAAACATTCAGAGAAAAAGGATGTTATCATTTTGAAAAAACCAATTTGCCTATCTGGACTAATGTAGGAAGAAAGCGTGATAGGATCTCTAAGACTGTATCAATGGACATCCCGTTCAACTCTCTTTTCACGTATTCGTGTAAACTGGCTTTATCTTCATCATCTAAGATATCTATCCAAAAATTTTCGAAACTGTCTTTGGCACAATCCAGTTTTTTTTCCTTGTAGATGAGAGAAGCAAGACACTTCATCCATGGCAACATCAAATTCTTATGCTTGAATTCTTTGAGAGCCCGCAAAATTCTTGAAATTTGCATAAAAGTGTGATTATTGCTGCAAGAAAAAAAATTCAATGAAAGTTATGGGTTTTTTTTTTGGGGGGGGGGGCAGAGATATAATCTCAGTAATCAACCTACCCTAACCACCAATTCTATTTCCTATGACAACAACTATTCAGTATATATTACTAATCTATATTTTTTCTTCTTTTCAGCTATGGTTATCCTGATCCTTCTTATTTGGGTAATAAACTATTGCTATTTAATAATAATCATTTTAAACAATCATAGATTCAAGTAACAATTCTTAATGCAAATAATGTGCACAGTTATATTGTTTAAGTGGAGATGCTTATGACATTTTTAAACAATCATAGATTCAAGTAACAATTCTTAATGCAAATAATGTGCACAGTTATATTGTTTTAAGTGGAGATGCTTATGAATTTTTAAACAATCATAGATTCAAGTAACAATTCTTATGCAATAATGTGCACAGTTATATTGTTTTAAGTGGAGATGCTTATGACATTTTTAAACATCATAGATTCAAGAAACAATTCTTAATGCAAATAATGTGCACAGTTATATTGTTTTAAGTGGAGATGCTTATGAATTTTTAAACATATAGATTCAAGTAACAATTCTTAATGCAAATAATGTGCACAGTTATATTGTTTTTAAGTGGAGATGCTTATGACATTTTTAAACAATCATAGATTCAAGTACAATTCTTAATGCAAATAATGTGCACAGTTATATTGTTTTAAGTGGAGATTGTTATGAACATTTTTTAACAATCATTAGATTCCAGAAACAATCTCTTACTGCAAATAATTGTGCCCAGTTATTGTTTAAGTGGAGATGCTTATGGAACATTTTTTAAACAATCAAGATTCAAGTAACAATTCTTAATGCAAATAATGTGACAGTTATATTGTTTTAAGTGGAGATGCTTATGACATTTTTAAACAATCATAGATTCAAGTAACAATTCTTAATGCAAATAATGTGCACAGTTATATTGTTTTAATGGAGAGTGCTTATGACATTTTTACAATCATAGATTCAAAGAAACAATTCTTAATGCAAATAATGGTGCACAGTTATATTGTTTTAGTGGAGATGCTTAGACATTTTTAAATACAATCATAGATTAACAAGTAACAATTCTTATGCAAATAATGTGCCCAAGTAATATTGTTTTTAAGTGGAGATGCTTAGACATTTTTAAACAATCATAAGATTCAAGTAACAATTCTTAATGCAAATAATGTGCACAGTTATATTGTTTTAAGTGGAGATTGCTATGACATTTTAAACAATTCATAGATTCAAGTAACAATTCTTAATGCTAAATAATGTGCACAGTTATATTGTTTTAAGTGGATATGCTTATGACATTTTTAAACAATCATAGATTCAAGTAACAATTCTTAATGCAAATAATGTGCACAGTTATATTGTTTTAAGTGGAGATGCTTATGACATTTTAAACAATCATTAGATTCAAGAAACAATTCTTATGCAAAATAATGTGCACAGTTATATTGTTTAAGTGGAGATGCTTATGAATTTTTAACAATCATAGATTCAAGTAACAATTTCTTAATGCAAATAATGTTGCACAGTTATATTGTTTTAAGTTGAGATGCTTATGACATTTTTAAACAATCATAGATTCAAGTAACAATTCTTAATGCAAATTAATGTGCACAGTTATATTGTTTTAAAGGGAGATGCTTATGACATTTTTTAAACAATCATAGATTCAAGTAACAATTCTTAATGCAAATTAATGTGCACAGTTATATTGTTTTAAGTGGAGATGCATTATGACATTTTTAAACAATCATAGATTCAATAGTACAATTCTTAATGCAAATAATGTGCACAGTTATATTGTTTAAGTGGAGATGCTTATGACATTTTTAAACAATCATAGATTCAAGTAAACGAATTCTTAATTGCAAATAATGTGCACAGTTATATTGTTTTAAGTGGAGATGCTTATGAAATTTTTTAAAACCAATCATAGATTCAAGTAACATTCTTAATGCAAATAATGTGCACAGTTATATTGTTTTTAAGTGGGAGATGCTTATGACATTTTTAAAAACATCATAGATTCAAGTAAACAATTCTTAATGCAAATAATGTGCACAGTTAATTGTTTTTAAGTGGAGATGCTTATGACATTTTTAAACAATCATAGATTCAAGTAACAATTCTCTTAATGCAAATAATGTGCACAGTTATATTTGTTTTAAGTGGAGAATGCTTATGACATTTTTAAACAAATCATGAGATTCAAGTAACAATTTCTTAATGCAAATAATGTTGCACAGTTTTATATGTTTTAAGTGGAGATGCTTATGACATTTTAAAACAATCATAGATTCAAAGTAAACAATTCTTAATGCAAATATGTGCACAGTGTTATATTGTTTTAAGTGAGATGCTTATGACATTGTTAAACAATCATAGATTCAAGTAAAATTCTAATGCAAATAATGTGCACAGTTATATTGTTTTAAGTGGAGATGCTTATGACATTTTTTAACAATCATAGATTCAAGTAACAATTCTTAATGCAATAATGTGGCCAACAGTTTATATTTGTTTTTAAGTGGCGAGATGCTTAATGGACATTTTTAAACAATCATAGATTCAAGTAAACAATTTTACTTAATGCAAATAATGTGCACAGTTATATTGTTTAAGTGGAGATGCTTATGACATTTTTTAACCAATCATAGATCACAGAAACACAATTCTTATGCAAAATGTCACAGTTATATTGTTTTTAAGTGGAGATGCTTATGACATTTTTAAACAATCATAGATTCAAGTAACAATTCTTAATGCAAATAATGTGACAAGTTATATTGTTTTAAGTGGAGATGCTTATGACATTTTTAAACAATCAATGATTCAGAACAATCTTTTAATGCAAATAATGTGCACAGTTTATTTTTTTAAGTGGAGATGCTTATGACATTTTTTAAACAATCATAGATTCAGAAACAATTCTTAATGCAAATAATGTGGCAAGTGTTATATTGTTTTAAGTGGAGATGCTTATGACATTTTTAACCAATCATAGTTCAAGTAACAATTCTTAATGCAAATAATGTGCACAGTTATATTGTTTTTTTAAGTGGAGATGCTTATGACATTTTTAAAACAATCATAGATTCAAGTAACAATTCTTAATGCAAATAATGTGCACAGTTATATTGTTTTAAGTGGAGATGCTTTATGACATGTTTTAAACAATCATAGAATTCAAGTAACAATTCTCAATGGCAAATAATTGTCACGTTATATTGTTTTAGTGGAGATGCTTATGACATTTAAACAATCATAGATTCAAGTAAAAATTCTTAATGCAAATAATGTAACAGTTATATTGTTTTAATGGAGATGCTTATGACATTTTTAAAACAATCATAGATTAAAAGTACAATTCTTAATGCAAATAATGTGCAAGTTTATATTGTTTTTAAGTGGAGATGCTTATGACATTTTTAAACAATCATAGATTCAAGTAACAATTCTTAATGCAAATAATGTGCACAGTTATATTGTTTTTATGTGGAGATGCTTATGGACATTTTTAAACAATCATAGATTCAAGTAACAATTCTTATGAAATATGTGCACAGTTATATTGTTTTAAGTGGAGATGCTTATGACATTTTTAAACAATCATAGATTCAAGTAACAATTCTTAATGCAAATAATGTGCACATTATATTGTTTTAAGTGGAGATGCTTATGACATTTTTATAAACAATCATAGATTCAAGTAACAATTCTTAAATGCAAATAATGTGCACAGTTTATATTGTTTTAAGTGGGAGATGCTTATGACATTTTTAAACAATCATAGATTCAAGAAAACAATTCTTAATGCAAATAATGTGCACAGTTATATTGTTTTAAAAGTGGAGCATGCTTATGACATTTTTAAACAATCATAGATTCAAGTAACAATTCTTAATGCAAAATAATGTGCACAGTTATACTGTTTTAAGTGAGATGCTTATGACATTTTTAAACAATCATAGATTCAAGTAACAATTTTTAATGCAAATAAATGTTACAGTTATATTGTTTTTAAGTGGAGATGCTTATGACATTTTTAAACAATCTAGATTCAAGTAACAATTCTTAATGCAAATAATGTGCACAGTTATATTGTTTTAAGTGGAGATGCTTATGAACACTTTTTAAACAATCATAGATCAAGTAAAATTCTTAATGCAACATAAATGTGCACAGCTATATTGTTTTTATAGTGGAGATGCTTATGACATTTTTAAACAATCATCTAAAGTAACAATTTAATGCAATAAGTGTGCACATTTACATTGTTTTAAGTGGATGATGCTTTATGAACTTTAAAACAATCATAGATTCAAGTAACAATTCTTAATGCAAATAATGTCACAGTTTATTGTTTTAGTTGGAGATGCTTATGACATTTTTAAACAATCATAGATTCAAGTAACAATCTCTTAATGCAAATAATGTGCACAGTTATATTGTTTTTCAAAGTGGAGATGCTTATGACATTTTTAAACAATCATAGATTCAAGTAAGCAATTCTTAATGCAAATAATGTGCACAGTTATTTTGTTTTAAGTGGAGATGCTTATGGACATTTTAAAACATCATAGATTCAAGTAACAATTCTTAATGCAAATAATGTGCACATTATATTGTTTATGATGGGATTGCTTTTTTTTTATGAACATTTTTGTTAACATCATAGATTCAAGTAACAATTCTTAATGCAAATAATGTGCACAGTTATATTGTTTATTATGTGGAGATGCTTATGACATTTTTAAAACAATTCATATGATTCAAGTAACAAATTCTTAATGCAAATAATGTGCACAGTTATATTGTTTTAAGTGGAGATGCTTATGACATTTTTAAACAATCATTAGATTCAAGTAACAATTCTAATGCAAATAATGTGACATTATATTGTTTTATGTGGAGGATGCTTATGACATTTTTAAACAATCATAGAATTCAAGTAACAATTCTTAATGCAAATAATGTGCCAAGTTATATTGTTTTATGTGGAGATGCTTATGCAATTTTTAAACAAATCATAGATTCAGTAAACAATTCTTAATCCAATAATGTGCACAGTTTATATTGTTTTAAGTGGAGATGGCTTATGACATTTTAAACAATCATAGATTTCAAGTAACAATTCTTAATGCAAATAATGTGCACAGTTATATTGTTTTAATGTGAGATGCTTATGACATTTTTAAACATATAGATTCAAGGTAACAATTCTTAATGCAAATAATGTGCCAGTTATATTGTTTTAGTGAATGTGCTTATGCATTTTTAACAATCATAGATTCAAGTAAACAATTCTTAATGCAAATAATGTGCACAG
>CM042163.1:7179191-7194191 GCA_023376005.1 Doryteuthis pealeii
TCTTTAAGATAAAATAACCCAACAACGGTTGACATACCATAAAACCGAATCATTTTAACCAACCAACCAACCAACGAGCCAGCCAAAAACGTCTTTAAGATAAAATAACCCAACAACGGTTGACATACCATAAAACCGAACCAATCAACCAACCAACCAACCAACCAACCAACCAGCCAAAAACTTATTCAAGATAAAATAACCCAACAACGGTTGACATACCATAAAACCGAACCAACCAACCAACCAACCAACAAGCCAGCCAAAAACGTCTTTAAGATAAAATAACCCAACAACGGTTGACATACCATAAAACCGAATCATTTAACCAACCAACCAACCAACGAGCCAGCCAAAAACGTCTTTAAGATAAAATAACCCAACAACGGTTGACATACCATAAAACCGAACCAATCAACCAACCAATCAACCAACCAACCAACCAGCCAAAAACTTATTCAAGATAAAATAACCCAACAACGGTTGACATACCATAAAACCGAACCAACCAACCAACCAACCAACCAACCAACCAGCCAAAAACGTCTTTAAGATAAAATAACCCAACAAGGGTTGACATGCCATAAAAACCAACCAACCAACCAACATTAAACTTACCGTGAATTAAGCCTCTGGAATCTTTCATCAGAATTTGCAGAAAGTTTGAAATTGTCCATGTCATCAAGTTCCATTCCAAAAAAGTCCAGCATCATTTTGAATGCTCTCCTTACTCTTTCCCTCATTATTGGGTCATTTTTAATAATCTGTGGAGAGAAAAACAGAAGATTCATTATTAAAACCAGCAAAATAAAAAAAAAACGCCCTCCAGGCAATGTAAAAATTAATTTTTGAAAGATTTTGCCTGAGGGGGTGGGAGTTAAAAATTCAGTGTCAGATGGTTTACATCATAAATAAGTAAAATCATCAAATTTATTAAAAATAGTAAAACAAAAATAACAATTTGAAATGGAAACTTACGTCTGTCCCCTACCCCAAAAAATAAAATATTTTATGCATTTATTAATTATTCATTAGATGTTTATTTTGAATATTTTATTTTGAATATTTTATTTTGAATATTTTACATATAAAATTTTATTTTGAATATTTTACATATAAAATTTTATTTTGAATATTTTACATATAAATTTTATTTTGAATATTTTATTTTGAATATTTTACATATAAAATTTTATTTTAAATATTTTACATATAAAATTTTATTTTGAATATTTTACATATAAAATTTTACACAAAATCGTAGAAATTTATTTATTTGTAGACTTTTTAGTTAACCTCCTAATACTGAAAAAAAAATGACTATTTTTTGTTTGTAGATAATTTTCTTGTAAAATTCTATATGTTTGAGAATTTTAGAGAAGGAGCTCCTCTGAAATTCGTTTTTGAATTACGAGAAGAGAGTCCCTTTGGTTTGAATTCAGTTTTCCTTCTCCTAGACTGGTTGTGGTACTAAGGTCAAAGAGCCACATCTCCCCTACTATTTACCCATAGCTGGAGGGAGAATAGTTGGATTCATACATTTCCCCAACATATTAGCACTATGTGAAATGTAAACTGCCACATTCAGGATTTGAACTTGTCCTGATGATGATGATGATGATGGATTGGTGGTGATGTTACGTAGTGCCTTTTCTTTGACGGTACTAAATAGGTATATGTTGCATACCTCTTTACCGGCACTATATATCTATATATGTTATATACTTTCTTACGTCTTACGCTGGTCGTCTATTCTTCTGGCCGGATCTGGTATATCTTCTAAGGTCTCGTCTGGTCTTCTATTGAGGGTTCCGTGTCTGGTTCCTGCTGGGGATCGTTCCTTATCAGAAGCCTTGTGTCATTGATAGCTTTTAGTAATAACAACAAGACTTCGATTTACTTTTGATGTTACTTTATTCGTAGAACCCCAGACCAGACAATCACGCAGTGAGCTCACATCTTGCTAGCTTCGCTTCTAAGGCCTAACTCTAACTGAGTTGCTTACTCCTTAAACCGGAAGGGCCTTCTATTGCCTTCCGATTCTCACGATCATCCCCAGACCGCAAGGTCAGAGTGAGGTCAAGCATTGTCACTCACTCTCAAGGCCATCAGCTGTACTGATCGACATAAGGATTTCTATACTACCTTAAAAAGATATTAGGGATCCATAATTATGTAACAGTGATGATGATGATGGATTATTAGTGGTGGTGTGGTGGTTGTGGTGTTAATGGATTGATAAAGATGATGATGATGATGATGATGGATTGGTGGTGATGATGATGGATTATTAGTTGTGGTGGTGGTTGTGGTGTTAATGGATTGATAAAGATGATGATGATGAGGATGATGATGGATTGGTGTGATGATGATGATGGATTATTAGTGGTGGTGGTGGTGGTTGTGGTGTTAATGGATTGATAAATGATGATGATGATGATTGGGGATGATGATGATGGATTATTAGTGGTGGTGGTGGTGGTTGTGGTGTTAATGGATGATAAAGATGATGATGATGAGGATGATGATGGATTGGTGGTGATGATGATGATGGATTATTAGTGGTGGTGGTGGTGGTTGTGGTGTTAATGGATTGATAAAGATGATGATGATGATGATGATGAATTGGTGGTGATGATGATGATGGATTATTAGTGGTGGTGGTGGTGGTGGTTGGATTGATGATGATGATGATGATGATGGATTGGTGGTGATGATGATGATGATGGATTATTAGTGGTGGTGTGGTGGTGTTAATGGATTGATGATGATGATGATGATGGATTGGTGGTGGTGGTGGTGATGATGATGATGATGATGATGATGACAGATTGTGGAAATGTGCTGAAAAGAACACAGGAAAATTATTCAAACAAAATTAAGTTTCTTACACGTGCTTCTTCATCGGTGAGCGGTGATGCAGCCGGATTCTTCCCAGCTACTTTATTTGGAAACAGCCTGAAATATATATATAAAATATATACAATGTAGCTTCCTATATTATAAATAAAGAGTGCTCAATATCAGTGATAAAACATATATAGATATACAAGTTCCTAGCCTGTTTATTTGGAAACAACCTGAAATATATATAAAAATATATTTAATGTAGTTTTCTGTATTTTAAAATAAAGAGTGTTCAATACACCGGGGATCATTTTTGGACATAATTTCTGTTGAATTTGATTTTTCATTTGATTTAGACTAAAATTGGCATGTTGATTTCAAAACTGCAGTCAGTTTTCTTCTATCACAGATATATGAACAGATATATAGATAAATAGAGAGAGAGAGAGACAGACAGACAGACAGACAGACAGATAGAATTAGATAGATAGATAGATAGATCAGGGTTCCCACTCGTTTTAGGAAACCATTTTCCAAGACGTTTCCAGGACATTTCCAGGACATTTTTAAAATTTTCCAGGACAATACTTATTCACGGCAATTTTATAATTTACAATTATGTCTCATATTGACACATTAAGCCAGTTTTATTCTTACTTTTTTATGATGCCGGGTTAATGAAGTATATTGAGTTCATTATAGATGATGACTACATCTATCAATTAATTATAGAGGGTGTCCATAAAGTCAGTGTGCACTTTAAAGTTATAAATTCATTAAAGTGCAAACAGATTTTATGGACAAAATGTACTATAAAATTGTCAGGCCTCCTGTTTTTGTTTAGCCATGATCACCATTGCTGTTTTTTTTATTGGCAAATCAATTTAGATATTTTACCCCTCTCCCTCCATGTTTAAAATAATATTTTTTTAATTGAATTTGAACAAATTTCAATAAACTCAAATTTCAAATATTTACCGTACTATATTTCTCACTTTTTATCAACAAATATATGGAGATATTTCCCAATGCCCCTTCACTTTATATCTATATTATATTTTATATACTATCATATATTAAAGTTATATTTCAAAGTTAAAATAATAGATAGTGAAGCACATTGGAAAAGAAAACATCTCAAAGAAGCATATGTTTGACTGTAGTGACCTATTGAGTAGACAAAGTATAGAGATGAACACAATATGGGAACCAATTATTAAAAAGACTAAATCAAATTGTTTTTAAAGTTAATTAGTTTGAAAATAAAAATATCGAAAAAGACTGATGGCAAATTTTATGCCTTAAGTTGCACAGGAAACGCCAATAAACTTTTTCTAAATGATCATGATTCTTCTCGTGACACATGTCAGAATGATAGGCATGCAAAAACAATGGTCATTGTTTTTTAATGAGATCTTTGAAGGTTCTTCAACACCTGTTTGATCAACTGTCAAAAATAATTTCCTCAGTGGGTCATTTAATGCTGACAAACTTTTGCAATAAAGTAATTCATAATGGATAATCAATTTTTTTTATATATACATTTTTCTATTCAACCCATATATGGGACCATAACAGGTACTACCACTCCAGTAAAGGTACTACCACTCCAGGAAGCAATGGTGATAAAGGGGTGCTCCAAATTCTCCAGACATCCAGAACTGGAACCTCACCATCAGATGTCATTCCTGGGACCTTCAGCCACCACCACCTAGCACATATTATAAGAAGGGATGATCGTGGGTTGATCGGAGGGGCTCTCTCTGACCGCCCGTCTAAACTAAGTAATGGTCTAAGCTAGGTATACCCAATTTGTCAAAAAGTCCATGTTTTTACAATACAAATATACCCCCACCGTTTCAAAATTTTTAAACAAAAATCAGGGAATTATCCAATTTTAATGAAATTTTCAGTGTTGATTTATCAATGAATGAAACTTACAATGCATCAGTTATTTTATTTCAAAACTTTCTGATTTTCTTCAGGTCACTTAACTTTGACCCCTCCCCTTAATTTTGGGGTGCAAAATATCAATGGGGTTATATATGATTAATACTAATTTCTGCATGAATAAAAAGACAAAAGATGGAAGGTGTGAATAGAAGAAAAGAAAATAAGGATGCTACTCAGGTAGAAAATAAGTACCGAAAATCAAAAAATAAAATGAAAATAAAAAATAAAAAATAATTTTTGGATATTTTTTAAATTTTTTTTTTTACTCATTTCGATAATTATTTAATCATTTATCTTATAAAAGAAAAAAAGTATACATCAATATTTGCTCTGTTTAAAAGGGAGGGGGCGCTAATTTTCAATAGAGTTTGTGACAAAAAATTATTAGAGATTGATACTAAAGTAAAGTAGTTATTAAAAATATATGTTTTTAGAATATAATAATATGACATTTTAAACTTAACATCATGATACTCATATCTTAAATGAATTTTATATATTAATTTATCATAGCAGAAATAGCTAATTAAATCAAAAAGTTTTAAAATAAAATAACTGATGCATTATAAAATGTATTCATTGATAAATCAATACTGAAAATTTCATTAAAATCAGATGATTCCTAGATTTTTGGTAATTTTTTTTCAATTGTGTGTTAAATTTATTTTGTAAACACGGGTTTTACGGCAACTCCAGTGGCTATATTAAGTCATATTTGATAAAAATTGACAAAAAAAAATAGTTTTAAATGTATTAAAAATAAATTATGTGTAATATTATTTGGCTTTTTGTACTGATGCTCATTATGTTACTACTTTTTGACTGAGACAAAGATTTGACCATAAATAATCAATTTAATTTTAATTAGTTTTTAAAATGAAAAGTAGACAAAAAAATAGGTATCCTTAGTCTAAGCAGAGTGTTGCATGTCATGGACTGATCATCCACAAAGATTCCACCCTTAAGCATCACGGGTCGCCACACTATGGCCAACAGGTGGCCCAATTGCAGTCGGTGTATTCTAAAGACCCACCGACAGGGCTAAGGGCTGGTTATAAAATATCTAAATTGATGTGTCAATTTAAAGCTGGCGGTGGGGGGTGGAGGGCGTAATTGTAGAATATCTACATATATTTGCCGATATAAAGCGAAAAACACAGCACGTACATATTTGAAATTTGAATTTGTTTTGTAAAAATCCATGGTAAAAAAAAAATTAAACCTGGGGAGGGGGTAAAATATCTAAATTGATTTGGCGATGAAAAGTGGGGTTGGGGTGGGGCATTATAAAATATCTCCATTAATTTGAAAAACATGACTCGGAAAATATCTATATTTGGCTAGAATTGTCTAATGCCAGCAATTAAAAACAGCGTAAATTAGGGCAGGAATCTGGGATGACAAAATGTTAAAATGACTAATAGTACTATTCGCAGAGTTCCGTCCTGGCCTCCTGCCTTAAAAAAACGCTAGTGATAGGTGAAAAAACAAACCCACCTATGAATGAAGTCCCTAGCTGAAGTGGTGCCAGCTGTATATGAAAAAATAATTTGTCAATTGAAGGCGTTTTTATGGATTTTTTTTTTTTTTTTTTTTTTTAGTTTGAAGACGTTAAAAGTAAGCCATATTTTTAAAAAGGTTAAAATATTTACATTTACTTGTCGAAAAAAGACTGGAGGTGATAAAATATCACATTAACTTTTTGGGAAAAAGCGCTGTTTTTTAAATTTTTTATTAATATTTTCAAAAATTTGGCTTACTTTTAACACCTTCAAAACACTAAAAAAATAATAATTTGTTGATAAAAACACCTTCAATCGACAAATTATTTTTTCTTCAGCTAGGGACTTCATTCATAGGTGGGTTTGTTTTTTGATCTATCACCGCAGGAGACCGGGATGGAACTTTGCGAATAGTACCTGACCAATATTTCCAGGAGTGGGTGGGGGTAAAAAAGAACAATTTCCTCGTATATTCCTTTAAAATAAACTGAATTTTACAATACTAAATATATTTTATTTATTTATTTTAATATTCACTTCAATGTGTATATTCTAAAAGTTATCATTTTGTGAGAATGGTTAGTTTAAAGGTTAGTTTTAAAGGCTTGTTTTACAATTTAGGCATAAATTGGATCCTCTTTTTATGACCATAATTTTGTTTTTTCGTCGACATTTTTATTTTAGAGTACCAAAGCCAAAAAGAATAGAAATAACAACAAAGGGTAATCTTCAACTTGTTACTCGTAAATTCCTACCATAAAATTAGGCTTGGGCATTTTATGGTAGGAATTTACGAGTAAAAAGTTGAAGTGTAAAAATGAATCCCCACTTTAAAACTAACCATTCTCACAAAATAAAAACTTTTAGAATATACACATTGAAGTGAATATTAAAATAAATAAATAAAATATATTTAGTATTGTAAAATAACGGGTGCAAAAAAAATAAAACATTTATTGCAAAAACACGGATATAAAATGAGGGTTCAGTTTATTTCCTCGTATATTCCATACGAGGAAATTGTTCTTTTTTACCTGGGTGGGGAGTATTATCACCGTAAAAACAACACTTACTTTAACTGAGTTGAAATTGACATTTGATGTCCTTGAAAATTTTGTTCAAGCACCACTTGCTTGAAGACTTGCTAGGAGGGTGTGTTCCCCAACCCCACCCCATCAACATTACTAAAGACAGTAATACTGCCAATCCCTTCATTGTTGACAGTCGCTCGATTCCAACCCCCACATCTGACAAACTACCGAGACTAAAATGGTTATCAACTTTTGTCTTAAGAAATTTTTTTACTTTCCAGTGTTTCCAAAAATGTTTAACAAACTTTTTTTGAATGAACATTAATTTTATTTAATTCTTAAATGTATTTTTTTTTTTAATTGTTCATTTTCAGTCAAAATTTTGCGTGTGTGCTATTCTATACAAGTACAGAAAATTCTTTTTAAATGTTCTAAATTTTACAAGGTAGAGGGGGAGTTTTGTAAAATGTAATTTATTTTTTTAACCTTTCTTTAACGAATACCTTATTATCTTTAGTCTGATGACAAATTCTTGTCTTGTTCAGTGTCGTATAAAAATAAATCAAAATATTGCTACATGATGAAAGCGAAATTACAAAATAGCCAATCAGAAGCATTTTTATTGTTTAATGAATATTCATGACCAGTTTGGAAAATGTTGGGTAGGTTCATTGAGCAAAAACAAAACAAAAAAATAAAAAAGTATCCTTGTTATTTTACTAGTTATATTTGTTAACGGTAACAATAACATTAATTTTGTCAATTTTTCCAGGACAAAAAAACGAAAATTTTCCAGGATTTTGAAAAATAACCCCCATCTTTTCAAGGTTTTCTAGTACTGGAAAACAAAATTTTTTTTTTCCAGGTTTTCCAGGACGCGTGGGAACCCTGATAGATAGATAGATAGATAGATTGTTAGATAGATGTGAACAGATATATAGATATATATATATAGAGAGAGAGAGAGAGAGGAGGGATAAAGAGAGAGAGAGAGATAGAAACAGAATTAGATAGATGGATAGATAGATAGATAGATAGATGTGAACAGATATATAGATAAATAGAGAGAGAGAGAGAGAGAGAGGAGGGATAAAGAGAGAAAGAGATAGAAACAGAATGAGGGGGTGACATGGAAGCATGAGAGTAATGTGATATGTAAATTAGCACGGAAGTTTTAAGCAAGAATTTTGAGTTGGGGAGAATGGAAAAGTTTAAATGATGATTCAGTTGTGTTATATGTAATCCAGTCCTTTTGGCTGCTGATGAAAATTAACATACAGATGTATGTGTGTATATGTGTGTGTGTGTTTATATAATATCAAGTATTCCTATTAATAATTGTCCAGGCCTGGTATAGCGCCTCCAGGAAAGACATGGGTAAAATGCTCAGGGATGAATAACATTTAAAATAGTGTCTATGCTCCTGCTGCTAGTAGGATCATTATACATACTATCCTGTGTGTGTATGTGTGAGTGTATCTGTGTGTCTGTGTGTGTGTGTGCGCATTGTTACGTAACAGGGGTGACGTGGAAGCATGAGATTAAACTTAAAATGTAAATTAGTGATATAATGAATATGTAAATACCTTGGTACCCCCCTCACTATAATCTGATTGGACAGTGTCATGTATAAATAGTCGACACTGTGTTAGTCCTATACCTAATGCCTACAAGCTAAGCTTACTCGCTAGACGACACCACAACTGTTCGGCAAACGGATTGCTATTCGATGTACCAATTACTACTGCAATAATATACCAAATACCAACTTCAGAATATACCCCTTAACCCGGATATATCAATTAGCATGGAACGTTTTAAGCAAGAATTTTGAGTTGGGAGAATGGAAAAGTTTAAATGATGATTCAGCATAGACACATGGCATGGTTTGATTGGACGAGCGACTGAAATTCGACAAAGTAGTGAGAGGTGAGTGTGAATTGAGTTTGGGAGAATGTGCTAAGTGAGCAAGACATGAATTTCTGGGTTCTTGGCAGTTCTGATTTGGGGGGGGTGAATACAAAGACTACTCACCCACACCAAACAGGTCATCCCAGTGTGTATGTGGGGAGGGGGGTCTTACTCCTCTGCAGAGGTGCAGTTGACATATTCATACCTGGGTCACATACCGCTTCAGCCACCACAATCCTGTCCTCAAACATTATGGGTCACACCCAATAAGTGGCCCCAGTGGGGTGGGTCTTACCCTTTTTCTTATCTTTAATACTCATGTTTCTTCTTATTTCTCTGTTAACTCTGATACTCGAATAGCAACACAGAATATCTTGACTTTACATTCAGTTAGCAGATACAAATTGGCTAGCAGTATGGCAGCAATTGTGTATATGACTAAAAGGGAGTCGTAGTATACATCGCTGAAGAGACTTAATAAAGTCGAAACAGTCTGTACGGTGTTCTGCATAGCGAATCCTTTGCGGTGTCATATTTTATGCGATACATGCATATAATTGCCTTCAAGCAAAATATAATATATATATAATATATATATATATATATATATAAAAGTTAGGGTATTGGAGTCATGAAGTCAATGACGCTTAGTAACTGACAGTTTCTCACCTATGGGATTTTCAAACCAAGTCTCCACTACCCTAACTTAGACATACAATTTTTTTTTTTAAATTGAAATAGTTCACTCAGTAGGCCTGAGCCTACTCTAGTAGTGACCAGGTTTGAATTCAGAGCTTTCCTTCTCCTAGACTGGTTTCCTAGCCAAGGTTAAAGAGCCCAGTCTGCCCTACTATTTACCCATAGCTGGAGCAAGAATAGTTGGATTCATACCTTTCCCAAAAGTCACAATTTTACTTACCATTGAATATAAGTACTATTTTCCTCAAGTCTCTCATAGTCTCCGTGCCATCTAGTCAATATATTTTCAATAAAATCTCCTGAAATAGCAGACAATAATACTAAGATGAAAAAATACTTTCATTGATGATACTTCATACAGTTCAATATAAAAAAATATGATACTTCATACAGTTCAATATAAAAAATATGATACTTCATACAGTTCAATATAAAAATATGATATTTCATACAGTTCAATATAAAAAATATGATACTTCATACAGTTCAATATAAAAAAATATGATATTTCATACAGTTCAATATAAAAAAATTGATATTTCATACAGTTCATTTCATACAGTTCAATATAAAAACTTAAAAAATATAAAATTCATTTTTGACATGTCAACTCTTGGGTTATTTTATGCCAAAGACATTTTGTCTGATTCATTCTTGTTGGGTATTCAATTTTTTAAACTCATTTTTTGATCTATTTAACTCATAGATGGGGCCCTAACAGGTACTAACACTCCGGGTCAGAGTGGACCTGGGAGTAATGGCAATGAAAGATTGGTTGGTTGGTTAGATTTTACGATTTTTTTATAACTCATTTTGTAAACACATTTTTAAAACTCATTTGGGGATCTATTTGACTCATATATGGGACCCTAACAAGTACTACTATGGGTCAGAGTGGACCTGGGAGTAATGATAATAAAGGAGTATTCCACATTCCTCAGAGCACCAGAATTGGAACTTCACCATTAGATAAAATTTTATGTCATAACTAGGACACTAAGACCCTCAGGCACTGCCTTCTAGCACATATATGATAAAAAAGGGGTTGGGGGTTGCTATAAGGCCAATAGGGTCAAGATAATCATATAGGTGCTAGGGCTTGACATGACCTGACAATTGATCAGAAGAGGCCTCTGTAACTGCCCATCTAGCCTCAGTAAGGGCCAAAGTGAAGTGTTGCAAGTCATGGATTGCTCAGTCAACAGGATTCTGTCCTTAAGCATCCCAGCTCACCAACCATGGCCAACAGGTAGCCCCATTGCAAGATTTAAAGGGTTGGGGGTTGCTATAAGGCCAATAGGGTCAAGATAATCATATAGGTGCTAGGGCTTGACATGACCTGACAATTGATCAGAAGAGGCCTCTGTAACTGCCCATCTAGCCTAAGTAAGGGCCAAAGTGAAGTGTTGCAAGTCATGGATTGCTCAGTCAACAGGATTCTGTCCTTAAGCACCCCAGCTCACCAAACCATGGCCAACAGGTAGCCCCATTGCAAGATTTAAAGGGTTGGGGGTTGCTATAAGGCCAATAGGGTCAAGATAATCATATAGGTGCTAGGGCTTGACATGACCTGACAATTGATCAGAAGAGGCCTCTGTAACTGCCCATCTAGCCTCAGTAAGGGCCAAAGTGAAGTGTTGCAAGTCATGGATTGCTCAGTCAACAGGATTCTGTCCTTAAGCATCCCAGCTCACCAGACCATGGCCAACAGGTAGCCCCATTGCAAGATTTAAAGGGTTGGGGGTTGCTATAAGGCCAATAGGGTCAAGATAATCATATAGGTGCTAGGGCTTGACATGACCTGACAATTGATCAGAAGAGGCCTCTGTAACTGCCCATCTAGCCTAAGTAAGGGCCAAAGTGAAGTGTTGCAAGTCATGGATTGCTCAGTCAACAGGATTCTGTCCTTAAGCATCCCAGCTCACCAACCATGGCCATCAGGTAGCCCCATTGCAAGATTTAAAGGGTTGGGGGTTGCTATAAGGCCAATAGGGTCAAGATAATCATATAGGTGCTAGGGCTTGACATGACCTGACAATTGATCAGAAGAGGCCTCTGTAACTGCCCATCTAGCCTAAGTAAGGGCCAAAGTGAAGTGTTGCAAGTCATGGATTGCTCAGTCAACAGGATTCTGTCCTTAAGCATCCCAGCTCACCAACCATGGCCAACAGGTAGCCCCATTGCAAGATTTAAAGGGTTGGGGGTTGCTATAAGGCCAATAGGGTCAAGATAATCATATAGGTGCTAGGGCTTGACATGACCTGACAATTGATCAGAAGAGGCCTCTGTAACTGCCCATCTAGCCTAAGTAAGGGCCAAAGTGAAGTGTTGCAAGTCATGGATTGCTCAGTCAACAGGATTCTGTCCTTAAGCATCCCAGCTCACCAGCCATGGCCAACAGGTAGCCCCATTGCAAGATTTAAAGGGTTGGGGGTTGCTATAAGGCCAATAGGGTCAAGATAATCCTATAGGTGCTAGGGCTTGACATGACCTGACAATTGATCAGAAGAGGCCTCTGTAACTGCCCATCTAGCCTAAGTAAGGGCCAAAGTGAAGTATTGCAAGTCATGGATTGCTCAGTCAACAGGATTCTGTCCTTAAGCATCCCAGCTCACCAACCATGGCCAACAGGTAGCCCCATGGCAGGATTTAAAGGGTTGGGTGTTGCTATAAGGCCAATAGGGTCAAGATAATCATATAGGTGCTAGGGCTTGACATGACCTGACAATTGATCAGAAGAGGCCTCTGTAACTGCCCATCTAGCCTAAGTAAGGGCCAAAGTGAAGTGTTGCAAGTCATGGATTGCTCAGTCAACAGGATTCTGTCCTTAAGCATCCCAGCTCACCAACCATGGCCAACAGGTAGCCCCATGGCAGGATTTAAAGGTTTGGGGGTTGCTATAAGGCCAATAGGGTCAAGATAATCATATAGGTGCTAGGGCTTGACATGACCTGACAATTGATCAGAAGAGGCCTCTGTAACTGCCCATCTAGCCTCAGTAAGGGCCAAAGTGAAGTGTTGCAAGTCATGGATTGCTCAGTCAACAGGATTCTGTCCTTAAGCATCCCAGCTCACCAACCATGGCCAACAGGTAACCCCATGGCAGGATTTTACCTCCTCCAGAAACTGCAGTTAATGTATTCTACTGCCCCCCCCCCAGCTGAGAGGACAGGCAATGATGGGGTACTCAACCCTCCTCAGATCCCCATAATTAGAACCTCACCATCAGATAACATTTAGCATCATGCCCAGGATGCAGAGATATAAAAAAATAGTTTTACTTACCATCTGGTTCTGATGGTATTTGGTTACTGTAAAATTGCACATTGGGTCCAGCTGAATCTAAATAGATATAAATTCAATTAAATAAAATCTTTTAGAAATAACAATATTTTTAATGGCCATCTTTAGGCAGTAACACTGTAACGTGATTTTAAAGTTCAACATACTTTGGATACAAATAACTCCGACAAAGGTTAATAGACAAACATTTAATAACACAGCACATGGATAACAGTAGAATACAATGTTCATAATAAAGAGTACATGGTAAGGGGTACACAAATAAAGATAAGACACATTCATGAATGATACAAATATAACATAAAAGAGTACAGACATGAGACTAGCGATAGTCCATGCTGTAAAGAACTTACAGTAATGTAAGGGGGGCGGAGCCCCACGAGAGGGTTTAGATAGAATCTACCCCATGTGGCTCGTAGTTGCTGAAAACAATAAAGAGAGCGAAAGGCTTTGAAACCGGCGCTTAAATACTCGTGGTGCCCCTGGCGGGCATCATCAAACTAAAAGGGGCAGACAACTCCACCAGGCGAATACAAACAAACGCTACAACACATTTGTTATTGTAAAAGAGGTATCAATATTACTTGAAAATATATCTAGTGACCTCTCGGGAATCTCTTGAGGATATCTTGTCTTGTGCTGTACATAGATTTTTTTTTATAACAAACACAAGATGTTCTTGCTTTTTATGAGCTCATATTTTATTTTATCTAAAATGCCTAGGAGAACAGACACTCATCCTGCATCTTATGTCTTCCAACTGGTTGTTTCATCAAGATGAGGCCAATAGATCTGGTATAGTGTCAACACCATTATAGGCTGAACAATATACTCACATTATTCATAGAGATTGAGCAGGGGTGAAAAACCCCTGAACACCTTTTTGATTGGATAGTGCATTCTTGTATCACATAGACTGAGGTGGGGGGGGGGACAAAAACACATTTGAGCACAGACAGACTGACAAGGTTATGCAAGCTTTCATTGCAAGTCATACTTATAATTTTGGATAGCTTTGATAAACTCATCACCTTAGTAGCTGTAGTGACCTTTGCTTGAATCTGTAAAATTAATCAGAATAATAACCTTATCAAAAATCTTGGTTTTAATATGTTTTTCATTTTAACAAAATTACAGGTTTCCCCAAGATCTAAATCCGACTCTGGATTTTAGATGATCCATTCTACAAGGATATGAAAAAGAAGTTTAATTTTTTTAACAAGTCTCTTTTCTTTCTCTTTCTCTCTCTCTCTCTCTCTCTCTCTTCTTTTCCCCCTCTTTCTTTCTTTTCTTTCTCTCTCTCTTTTTCCCCTTTTCTTTTTCTCTTTCTTTTCTTTTTCTCTCTTCTCTTTATCTGTCTGTCTGTCTGTCTGTGCTTTTCTTTCTCTTTTCTTTCCTTTTGCTTTATCTTTCTCTCTTTTTTTCTTTCTCTCTTTTCTCTCTCTCTCTCTCTCTCTCGCTCTCTCTCTCTCTCTCTCTGTTTTCTTTCTCCTTTCTTTTTCTCTCTTCTTTTTTCTCTGTCTCTCTCTTTCTCTTTTTCTTCCTCTTTTCTTTTTCTCTCTTCTTTTTCTCTGTCTCTCTCTTTCTCTTTCCTCTCTTCTCTCTCTCTGTTTTTCTTTCTCTCTTCTCTCTTCTTTTTCTCTGTCTCTCTCTTTCTCTTTTCTTTCTCTTTCTTTTTCTCTCTTCTTTTTTCTCTGCTCTCTTTTTTCTCTTTTTCTTTTTCTCTCTTCTTTTCTCTCTGTCTCTGTCTCTCT
>CM042163.1:7199191-7252579 GCA_023376005.1 Doryteuthis pealeii
AAGCACATATTTATTAAAATAAAATTTTTTAAATATCAAATATGCAAATTAGCCTTCTCGTTCAAACTGTAAATCGCTATTTTATTGTATATATAAATACAATTGCATGTTATTAGTACGTAGATATGATCAACAGTATTAATAATGTAAAACAATTTTTATTAATAACTGAAGGTTTAAAAGAATGAAATCATGGAGAATTTGACGTAAATAATTAAGGGAATTGTGACTTGAGTAGTAATATAGTTTCGGCTTCAGACAAAAATGCAGTCTATCTCCATTATATATAGATATATATATTATTATTTATATTTTTGCTTGAAGGCAATTATAAATGCATGTATCGCATAAAATTCGATAATTATAGAAAATAATCTTGACAAGTAAATCCCGCAAAGGATGGCTCGCTATGCAGAACACCGTACAGACTGTTTCGACTTTATTAAGTCTCTGCAGCGATGTATACTAACGACTCCCTCCGACAGGAATCGAAACCGGGACTTCACAGGCATAGTCAGAGACCATATCCGTTCGGCCGCCGGTACATAGTGAACAATCCCTGCGAAAATTAACCTTGTCAATGATAATATTACACGCCCCTGCCATAGTAGGTAGTGGACGTTTATTTAGTAAACAAACCCGGCCGTAAGCTCTTCGGCGAAGTGAATAAGATTTTTGGATGTTTGTTTTATAGAAGCATTGTTGAATAAATTATTATTTAATATTTGCTTTGAAGGCAATTATAAATGCATGTATCGCATAAAAATCGATAATTATAGAAAATAATCTTGACAAGTAAATCCCGCAAAGGATGGCTCGCTATGCAGAACACCGTACAGACTGTTTCGACTTTATTAAGTCTCTTCAGCGATGTATACTAACGACTCCCCTCCGACAGGAATCGAAACCGGGACTTCACAGGAATAGTCAGAGACCATATCCGTTCGTTAGTATACATCGCTGAAGAGACTTATATATAATATATATAATATATTATATATATATATATATATATAATATATATATATATTATATATATATATATATATATATATATAAATATATATAAATATATTAATATATATATATATTATATATATATATATATATATAAAAATATAATATATATGAAATATATATATATATATATATATAAAATATATAATATATATGAAATATATATATATATATATATATAAATATATTAATATATATGATATATATATATATATATATATATAAATATATATATATATATATATATATATAATATATATATATATATAAAATATATAATATATATGAAATATATTATATATATATATATATATATATATAAAATATATAATATATATGAATATATATAATATATATATATATATATATATAATATATATATATAATATATATGAAATATATATATATATGAAATATATTATATATATATATATATATATATATATATATATATATATATATATATATAAAAGGAAGTTTGGTATGTATGTGTCGAGTTATAACTCAGAAAAGAGATGTCACTCAGATTTGAAATCTTGTATAGATTAATATGCTTATAACTAAGAAACACACAAAATTTGACATAATTTAATGATTAAAAAAATTCAAAAATACTGTATACTAACTTTCACCCCCACTCCACTACTGTTAACATGAGTCGAGTTTTTAACTTTCAGCACAGAAAAACAAAAGCTACACTTAATGGACTCTTCACCCCCAACCCCCCCCAGTCCCAGTCAGCACCTTTGAACTGACATCAAGTCTAGGTCAACCGATTTAGCGTTAAAAGACACTACCACCCCAACTTTTGTCGGCACATGTTTTGAACTTGCTGTTAAAACAGAAACCTCATTTTATAAAAAAGAAAGACGATTAACACATAATTTTAAGAAAATGATTTTACTAATATGTATTAGGTATCAACAACTCGAGTGGCAATTTACACTTAAAAAATGTGAATTAAAATTAATTTAATTGATTATTTAAGGTCAAATTTTTGTTTTAGTCCAAAAGTAGTAACATAATGAGCATCAGTAAAAAAAGATGTTGGCATATTCTGATATAGTTATTTACTAAGCTTAGCTTAGATGTGGCACAAGGCCAAAGGTATGGGGCACCCAATGAGAATCGAACTCACTAACAATGGCCTTCAAATCTAGCTTGCTAACCATTAAACCACATGAGGTGCCCTGCCATATTCTGATATAATTATTTATTATGAATACTAGCAAATATATGCACCCTCCATAGGGTGCAAGTATTTAAGTTTTAATATAATAATATATCATATTAAATTAGAAAGGCAAATGAAACTGAATAAGAATGCAGATAAAAAGATTAGTAACAGAGAGGGTATGAATAGAACAACTTTGAAACTAACTCTTCAATCATTTTCAATTACTCCCTTCTTTCATTGGTAAATTTTCCTAATTTAACTATTTAGTTAAAATAGGAAATAAAGAATAAAATTGTAGTTATTTCTTCTTGCTAATGGATTTCTTTTAAGATTTATCCCCGAGAATTTTGCTTATATTCAATAAGGTAAAACCAAACAATTAGAAATCAATAATACTAAGCATATATTTATTAAAATCAAATTTTTAAGATCAATATGCAAATCAGCCTTCCTATTCACACTGTAAACCACTATTTTGTTGTATATATAAATACAATTGCATGTTCGGTGTATATAGGTATGGTCAACAGTCTTAATGATGTAAAACAATTTTATCAATTATTGAGATTTAAATAAAAATAAAATCATGGAGAATGTGATGTAAATAACGAAGGGAATTGTGATTTGTATA
The DNA here is from genome assembly GCA_023376005.1 of Doryteuthis pealeii. Classification (NCBI taxonomy): domain Eukaryota; kingdom Metazoa; phylum Mollusca; class Cephalopoda; order Myopsida; family Loliginidae; genus Doryteuthis; species Doryteuthis pealeii. The sequence goes on from CM042163.1 coordinate 7,202,017, forward strand.
GTAATATAGTTTCGGTTACAGGCAGACAAACACACAATCTCCATTATAATAAGATAAGGTTTATATAGTTAAATTTGGCACAAGGCCTAAAGGGGGGAGTGGGGTAAGAGGCTGGTCTTCACTATCCTATCTTTTAACTTAACTATTCCCATTCATGACCGATTCATTCAACAAATTTCCATTCACCATAAAACTCATTCACACAAAAGTCACCAAAACATTCCATTCACTCTATGACAATCCTACACTTAACCCATATTTACATATTTTTGAGGGAGGGGAGAAGATGATACTTTTGTACAAATAAAAACCCCAATGAAAAGATGAATGGAAAAAAAAATTAAAACATTTTGTAAAAAAACATAAAAATAAAATGATTATTAGTATGGCCTCGGATCACTGGCAATACTACTGGTCTGATAGAATACTTAAACCCCCACATTGGTCATAATTAAAACTGCACTCTTTGAAGACGGACCCAGGATCTTTACCAATACTCTCGAAGGACTTATAAGATTACCAGTAACTGAGGACACTTTAGTAACCAAAGGAATTACATTATTGAAGGACTCTTTATCAAGGATCCAATTCCACTGGATAATCGCTTCTGCTTTAAGGCCAAGGAATGTTTTTAAACATAACAAAAGAAAAAAAAAGAATAATAATATTACATATGTAATTAATTTTTTATACATTTTAAACATTAAATTCTGCCAAAAATTTGATGAAAACAGATACTTTGTGTGAAATAAATTACGTACTAAGTAAACATGCTTAGATTTTAAAACATTGTCAGTGTATTCTACATCATCAGCTGATAGAGATAGATAAATAAGGACACAAGTTTAATACTTCTTTTTAATGGCTACTTTTTAGGGGTAAAAAAGAAAATAAATTAAATTAATATTTTTATCACTTTAATGCAACAAGCAATTAAGAAATAAATTTGAGTTTTTGTCATTTTGTAAATTTAGTTTTTAGAAAAATAAGTTAAGGATTACATTTTTAAAATAATATTTTAAATGTAAAAAAAAAAAATCCAAAAATAAATGTTGAAATATACAAATTCTCAGTGAAGTTTTTAATTCTATAAATTATTTTCCCTTCTCTCTCTCTCTCTCTCTCCCCCTCTCCTCTCCCTCTCTCTCTCTCTCTCTCTTATCCACTCACTCCCTGGTGTTCTTAAAATCTTTTTTAGTCCGGTCATGGCCCGGGTACTTTTGCTAGTATATATATATATTAGGTACCACCAATTTACCCTGTGAAATCCCCCCCCCTCCTATATTTAACACAATGAAACTTGCATAAAAATTAATATTATCTTGAAAATTTTTTTCTATTCAAAAGAAGAAACATTAAACAAACTCCTGATGATTTTAAAAAAATTTTTTTCGGCTTATGGAAATAATGAAAATTATGATTGAAAAACAATGTTTTCATTTTTGCACTGTTAAATCAACTGAAATTTAAAGTAGTTAAAAACAAGTTACGATAAGAGGTCTTTTTAAAATTTTGTGAAAAATCAATTAATAGTCCGATTTTCGTTAAAATTTCCATAACTATTTACCTTTGGATGTAAATATATCTGAAATAGTTTTTTCCTAAAATATATTAGGGGAAATATTTTTTTTACAATGTCTCCCCACCCTCCATTGATGAGCGTCTGAATAACTATATAAAAACAATTTATAACATATAACGCAGTAGTTTTTTAGGAAAAATTAATGAAATAGGAAATAAAAAGTGCAAAAAAATGTCATAATATTATTATTTAAAAACTTTATTTTTTTGCTTTTTTAATTGATATGTACTATATTCTATTAAATTGTCAAGAAAATTTTTTTTTAAGTAAGTAATTAATTTTTGAGAGATTTTCAATCTTTTGTGTGCTTAAATAATTTGTTTGTTTTTTTTAATGTTTAAAAATCTTTTTTTGTGTATCCAAATCAAATTTTTCACAAATATTTAAATATATGAATTTTAAAATTCAGGTGAACTAAAAATTTGTCCGATCCACGATATATTAATATTTTTAAAAGAATTTGTAATTTTCATTGTTGAATAGTAATGTTTGATTCTTAGAATATACGAAAGAGCAAAACTGACATATTTGTTTTTATACAAAGACACAAGACGCTTCTCAGTATATTGAGTTAATATTATTAACTATTGTCTGTTTTTTTTTAAGTGTAAAAAATACTTTTTCAACTTTTTTCTACCTATTAGATAAAAAGTAGTATATATTTATTATTATTAACAGTTTTCTCTTCTAGAAAAATTTCAAATTTCATTTCATTTTCGATTTAAATTTATTACCAAACTGGTAAACTTTTTTAAAGTCAATTCATGTGAAATTTTTAATATTCAAAAAAAACTTTTTAAGTTCTTATTGATTTTAATAGTAAAATTTTAAATTAAAGGCCCTTTAACAGAGTTTTTATAATCATTTTAATAGCTAAATTTGACATAAAACTTGCAATCGTTTCAGATATAATTAAAACATATTACTAGTTGGTGTACCACAAACGTAAAAAACAAAACCCAAATACCATCTATTATTTTCCCTTCAATAACTTGTATTTCGGCTACACGTATACCATATTTATACATGTTAAGTTAAATGCTAATTACGGATAGGATTTATTTAATTTTTTAAAGGAGTAACAATGTAACGTTAATCTCTACCAATCAGATAACTTTGTATTTCTTTAGAATTTAACCCGTTTTTCTTTGTTGTAACAGTCTGTAGCGGGTCGGGGTTACTTTTTTAAAGACAAGATTTTAAAAAACAATAGTTCAAAAGATATTTTATCTTTCGCTTTATGAAAAATGTAACTTAAAATGATCACCCATATTATGATGACCCGGAAATGGAAATTCAGCAATTGAGTTAAGAAGTACTGAGCCACCAAAATAGTATATATGATGGACACACACACCACACACATACATTACAGGGTGTTCGGGCCCCCATGAATTTTGCCGACAGTTTCATAAGGGCAAACAATAAAAAGTGCTGGTTTGGTAACTACAAAATTTAATGGATGCTAAAGGAATATTCAATAGGCACTAGGGTAGAATCTAAAACCCCTGCCCCCTGGGAAATTGATCCGACTACCCTGATCAACACAAGTTTCACTTCACGCGTTATTACGTCAAGATCCTGCTGTTTTTATCAAATAATGACGTAACGAAGAGTTAGGCGCGTCCCTTTTATCTATTAAAAATAGAAAATTTTTCTTATTCCCGAAAAACATTTTCAATAATCCTTACCTAATAAATATATAACTTCCCTCCGTATTAAGGTAAATAAATTTTATATTGATTAACTAGATTGAATATTTGAAGTATTCTCACATATACAATATCACATTTGTTAGTAAATATATGTAAAAGTTTTTTTATTATATTAAAAAAAAATATAAATATGACCATTCACTGATCTTTTATAAGCTATGTATGTATTTTTCAATAAAAAAAATCATTTTGTATTATTATATTCGTTAGAGTCTTTTAAAATTTTCGGAAGACAATTATACTTGTAAAGGTGGATGGCGTGTTCATTATCGAAAGAGTCGCATTCTTTATATATTTGAGATATTTGTTACGGGACCAATATCATTACTTTCGATAATGGTCAGAATGAATTTGTAAGATTATCCTAGAAAGTTTTTGCATAGCATGGTAAAGTCCTAGTGAATTAATTTCATAACAGTTTAACGAAATAAGATTCCACATTCTTTTGTTGAATTAAATAGATAATTCCTAATCTCCATTATTATACCATACTTAAGAAGCCACTCATGTAGGAAATTCAGCTTGGTTGTTAAATAAAAATGCAATTTTTGAAAAAATATGAACTTTTTAAAAATCTGAGCGTAAGTAGCGTCCATAAAATCGATTCAATAGCCGAACGTTTTTGCCAGTCCATAAAATATTAAAAACTATTCTAAAGACCAATACCGGATATCTGCGAAATAAACACCATAGAGTCTAATATTCCCCAGCGCTGTGATTGCGAGTCCTTTCCAAGACAACTGGTGGGTAGCTGTCTATAATAAGCATTTATGTGTTAAATCCAAGTCAACTCAACAAATTAACTCTAATAGCTCCAGTGACCCTACATTAGATATAATGGTGAGCCACCTGAGCTCATTTTCTTTCTTTGTCTCCCAAGCCACACAAAAAATTTGTTTTAGTAGTATACCCAGTAAACTATAACCTAATGGTTAATTGTATATATGCCTCTATCCCAAGACCTATTCCCGTTAAATTTTTTAAGTGCTGCAATGGTTCCATTTATAACTCTCCAGTCCAGTGAGTGCTTACAAATATTATGTTCGCTGTTTATTTGGCCTTATCCGATGTATTTGCCACTATTCTTTATATGTTTCATAGAGTTCCCAGATTTGCCCGGTGTTTTTTTAACGAACTCTGGGAACCCTGTTTGGTGGACAAGTCGATATCGAAATATTGATGCTGTAATTAGTGAAGTCGAGAGAGTATGAATCTATATTTATTGTTTATGTACACTTTTTCTATGAGAAAATAAGTACCTAGAAATCTAGAAAAAATTAAAATGTATAATATATAAATAATAATAATATCAATTTTGTTCAAGACTTAGAATGCTTTACATCTTACTCAGTTCTTGAGTTTTATTATTTCCCCTCTCATGAAACGAATAACAAATAGGTCTCTTCTATACCGAGTGCGATTTGTGTTGTGCCTGGCTATACAATTTAAGTTTCTGTGAGGGCTGAGCCGAGGCCCACCAGAAAGTACATTTTCAAATCCACAAGTTGGCTCTTCAAAATATCCAGAAGATATTACTTTGCAAGCTGTTCAATAATAATCCCAGAGATGAGTGTTTGCAAAATTAAACTCCCGATGTCTTTTCGTTGTCTAGAATCTAAAAAGCCCTTAATTCGACTACAACCTTTAGTAGAAACATCAATGGACTTGTATCATTTAAGAAGGATGTAATTTTTTATTAAATATGTTTTCATTAAGACATAAAATCCAACACTAATATTAAAGTTTCCAAAAAGTAATACGATACTTAAAGAAGCAATTTCCAAAAGTCCTCACATAATTATAGATGTAATACGCCATTCCCCACCTTATTACTGAGAGAAAAAATTTCATGTACCCCAATCGATGGACCCTAAAGATTATAAATACTTGATTTATGGCATAATTTTATTTTTCAAGAATGAGAGATCTAATTGGTCGTAAAGATTAAATAAAATATTTTTTACGCTCAGAAAACAAACTTTAGTTACCGAGAAGCGTCTCGTCATATGTCAGTTTTGCTCTTCCGTATATTCTAAGAATCACACATTACTATTCAACAATAAAAATTACAATTCTTTTTAAAATATTAATCGAGCTCGGATCGGACCAATGTTTAGTTCACCTGAATTCTANGGAGAGATTAAATTCATATTTTTAAATATCCGTGAAAAATTCGATTTTTTTCCACAGAAAAAAAAAAAATTTAATTTATTTCACGCAGAAAATAAAAATATTTAATCACACAAAAGATTGAAAATCTCTTAAAAATTAATTTCTTAAAAAAAAATTTTTTTTTGACAATTTAATAGAATATAGTACATACCAATTATAAAAGCAAAAAAAAGTTTTCAAATATTAATATTATGACATTTTTTTGCACTTTTTATTTTCGATTTCATTAATTTTTCAAAAAAAAAAAAAACTATAGCTCGGTACGTTATACAATTTCATTGATATAGTTATTCAGCCTCTTATCTTTATAGAAAAAAAAAGAACCAAATTTTTTTTCCACGCCATTTTTTTTATCTCATAAAATAAAATAGGGGGGTGGTAGACCTCGTAAAAAATATTTTCCCTTATTATATATTTTAGAAAAAAACTATTTCAGATGTATTTACATCCAATGATAAACATTTATGGAAATTTTCGTGAAAATCGGACCATTAATTGATTTTTCATAGAATTTTTAAAAAATCCTCTTATCGTAACTTGTTTTTAGCTACGTTAAATTTCAGTTGATTTAACAGTGCAAAAATGAAAACAGTTTTTCAATCATAATTTTCATTATTTTCGTAAGCTGATAAAAAATTTAAAAAAATCATCAGGAGTTTGTTTAATGTTTTTTCTTTCGAATGGAAAATTTTTTTCAAGAAAATATTAATTTTTCTGTAAGTTTCATTGTGTTAAATATAGGGGGGGGGGTAAATTGCACAAGGTCAAATTGGTGGTACCTAGCAATCGCAAATGTTATATTAAAATTGTAAATAAGCGCTTAAAACCCTTGAAAAAGAGACCAAAACAAATCCATTTAAATGTATTAAAAATAAACTGCATATGTAATGATATTTTTCTTTTTTTAAAGATGGTCATTATGTTACTACTTATCGATTTAAACAAAGTTTGAACTTAAATAATAGATTTAATTAGTTTTAATTCGCTTTTAAAACTCGTAGTATCCGATTTTTTTGACTTGACGGTGCAAAAATGTAAACATTGTAGTCTCAATAATAGCAGAGAGATAAAAAATTAAAAAAATCCAGACAAAGTATAACAATTGTTTTCATATACTTTTTAGATCGATTTAAAAAATAAGATGAACGGAAATAATGATGGCGACGTTCAATTTTCTGTAGTGTTAAAAGCTGCAGAAAATTAAACGTGGCCATCATTATTTTAAAAAGCAGCTAGAATTGTTTTCAGAAATAAAGAGAAATATTTACCTGTAAAACTTTTTTTTTTTCTTTTTCAAGTTGGCATCTTTCCACGGATAATTTAGTAGTTAAAAGTACTTTTTTTCTTGCTACTACCTCAAATGAAAATTATCTTCTTTCTTATCAATAGGTGTAAAACACTCAAGTATTTCTAGGAAAAGTTTCCCATTTTAGTTTCAGTATAATTAGTTTCATTATCAATTTAGGATTTTTTTTACTTTATCTCATATCCTAAATATTCATACTTTATTTATTTTCTTTCTTTCTTTTTTTTTAAGCCATTCTTTTCTTGGGGAACAATGTTTTGGGTAATTTATGAGGAAGTGCGTCCCAGTCTCCTGCCTCAAAAATGGCTACCTGGTGACTATTAAAATAACGACCCAGCTCAGTCTATTCAAAACTATCCATCTTCATATCTATCTATCTGTCTCAATTTGTTCATATTTATCTATATTACTTTAAATACTAAGATTTTTATTTATTTATGTTTGTTTAATGTCTTGTTTTTAGTTTAAATAAACAAGAATTACGACAAGAAAAGATGCGACCCCCCCCCCAAATACATTTACTTGTCGAAAATATCTATCTTTCTCCATTTGTTCATATCTATCTATATTATTTTGTTTGTTTATCTATCTATCTCAGTCTATTCCAAACTATATATCCATCTTCATATCTAAACAAGAATTATACGACAAATTACGATAAATAAACAAGAATTACGACGAGCTGGAGTTGTTATTTTGTAGGCATAGGCAAAAAAATCGGATACTATGAGTTTTAAAAGCGAATTAAGAATAATTAAATCTATTATTTAAGGTTAAACTTTGTCTAAATCGATAAGTAGTACCATAATAACCATCATTAAAAAAATAAAAATATCATTACATATGCAGTTTATTTTTTAAAAGATTTAAAAGTATTTGTTTTGGTCAATTTTGTTCGCCGACGCCATTTTGGCTGTTTTTCAATGGTTTTAGGCGCTTGTTTACAATTTTAACGTAACATTTGGGATGAAAATTTTTTTTACCAAAAATCAGGTAATTATCCGATTTTAATGAAATTTTCAGTATTAATTTAACAATTAATGAATTTTATAATGCATTAGTTATTTTATTTCAAAACTTTAATTTAGTATTTTTGCTATGAAAAATTAATATATAAAATTCATTTAAAATATGAAAATCCTGATGTTAAGTTTAAAATGTTATATTTTTAGATTCTAAAAATAAATATCTACTAAATGCAAACCTTATTTTAGGTGCAAAAAGTAATAAGTTTTGAAGAAAATCTCTATTGAAAATGTACCCCCTCCCCTTTTTAAGCAGAAAAAACATCGATGTATAATTTTTTCTTTTATAAAATATTAGCCAATTAAATAATTATCGAAATGAGTAAAAAAGAAATCTCCAAAAAATTAATTATTTATTATTTTTTTAATTTTATTTTTCGATTTTCGGTACTTATTTCCTCATAGAAAAGCCACTGTAAAAAATTTTTTTGTTTCTATTCATAACTTCGGTCTTTTATCTAATTATTTATACTGTAATTAGTATCGAAAATGATCAATTTGCAAAACATTTTACGCCCCCAACATAAGGGGTGTCAAAAATAAGTGATCTGAAAAAAAAAATGAGAAAGTTTTGAAATAAAATAAATAATGCATTTTCGTTTAACAAAGTTATTTCGTTACGAAATAACTTTGTTAAACGAAAATAACTTTCCTTTCTTTTAAAAAGAAATATATTTTCTATCAAAATTCTGAAAACTTAAAAAAAATTGTTTTCTTTAAGTGCCAACACACACTGAATCAACTTAAAACATAATATTATTTTCTTTCTTTCTTTTTTCTTACTGCTGCTCATTATGTTACTACTTTTCGACTAAAACAAAAATGTGACCTTAAATAATCGATAATTCTAATTCGTTTTTAAAATGAAAATCAGCGCAAATTTTGTAGGACCTACAAAATGTGGTACCACCAAAAAGGTACCACCAATTTTACCCTGTGAAATCCCCCCCCCTACATTTAACACAATGAAACTTGCAGAAAATTTAATATTTTCTTGAAAATGTTTTTCCATTCGAAAGAAAAAACATTAAACAAACTCCTGATGATTTTTTAAATTTTTATCAGCTTACGAAAATAATGAAAATTATGATTGAAAAACTGTTTTCATTTTTGCACTGTTAAATCAACTGAAATTTAACGTAGCTAAAAACAAGTTACGATAAGAGTTTTTTTTTTAAATTCTATGGAAAATCAATTAATGGTCCGATTTTCACGAAAATTTCCATAAATGTTTACAGTTGGATGTAAATACATCTGAATTAGTTTTTTTCTAAAATATATTAGGGGAAATATTTTTTTGCGAGGTCTATCACCCCCACCCCCCATTTTATTTTATGAGATAAAAAAATGACGTGGTAGAAAAATTTTGTACTTTTTTTTCTATAAAGATAAGAGGCTGAATAACTATATCAATGAAATTGTATAACGTACCGAGCTATAGTTTGTTTTTTTTGAAAAATTAATGAAATCGAAAATAAAAAGTGCAAAAAAATGTCATAATATTAATATTTGAAAACTTTTTTTTGCTTTTGTAATTGGTATGTACTATATTCTATTAAATTGTCAAAAAAAAATTTTTAAGAAATTAATTTTTAAGAGATTTTCAATCTTTTGTGTGATTAAATATTTTCATTTTCTGCGTGCAATAAATAAAAAAAAATTTTCTGCGGAAAAAAATCGAATTTTTCACGGATATTTAAAAATATGATTTTTAGAATTCAGGGGAACTAAAAGTTGGTCCGATCCGAGCTCGATTAATATTTTTAAAAGAATTTGTAATTTTTATTGTTGAATAGTAATGTATAATTCTTAGAATATACGGAAGAGCAAAACTGACATATTTGTTTAACAAATATCTGAGTAACCGAAGTTTGTTTTTCTTTGGTCAAATAAGTTAAATAAAATATTTTTTTACGCTATTAGAATATAAAGTAAGTATATATGATTATTTTATCAGTTTTTCTCTTAGAAAAATATTCAAATTTTCATTTCATTTCATTTTCGATTTTAAATATTAATACTAAAAACGAAGATATTTTTTTTAACGTCAATTTCACTGCGAAATTTTAAGATTAATTTTTTTCAAGTTTTTATTCATTTTAATAGTAAATTGTAATATTAAAGTTTTTAACTATTTTATTCATTTTAATAGAAAAAGTTTGGCTAAAAAGTTTGTCCGTTACACCCATCCGTACTTAGATATATAACCGTAAGAGGGTAATAATATGTATTTCTTTATGTCTAAATTACGACCTGAAAATTACCCTTTCGCATGTAATACGGATAGGTTTGTTTATTTTTTAAGATAATGATGTGATTTTTTCCAATCGGATAATTTGATCTTTGAATTAACTGTTTTTCTTTGTAACAATCCTGTAGGATCTTTAATTGTTTTTTACGAGATTTTTGATAAACAAAGTTCGGAAATATTTATTTCCGTTTTATTCAAGATGGCCTAAACTGATCAATTAGTGGTCCCTATTGTAGGTAACTAAATTAAATAAAAATAAATAATTACCTGTTTAGTGATTATATTTCAACCAGCATAAATACACACATTTTCCGATTACAACAATTACAAATCCAGTAACGATCCCGTATCCAAAATCATTGAAAATTATATTATCCATTTTTCAACATCACCAAAAGAAGAAAAACGAGTAAGGGCTATTGAAAATGAGATTATTATGTTTAATAAGTAAACTTTCAGGTTAGATCTCTTTTTTTTTTCGGGTGTGACAGAAAAACCCAATTTAGTATGACTAATAAATTCCTAAAAAGGAAAATGACAAAAGTTTATTTTTTTTAGTTTCATTTTTAAACGAAACTAAAAAGGCAAGTATGTTATTTTCTAGGAAAGTACTTCTGTGAGGAAGTGTGATACAAGGCCAAGATAACTGCGCTAAAAAGTAAAAGGACTAAAAAATAAATGACTAGTATTTTTTTTAATGATATTAGAAGTGTGGTACAAGGCCAAGATAAATGCGTTAAAAAAAGAAAAGAAAAGACTAAAGTGTTAAACGAAAATAACTAGGTATGTTCAAGGGTTGCCAAGGCAGTAAAAGGACTAAAAATAAATGACTAGTACTTTTTTTAATGATATTAGAAGTGTGATACAAGGCCAAGATAACTGAGTTAAAAAGTAAATCCTGAGGAATAATGTATCACACACACACACACACACACACACACACACACACACACATACATATATATATATATATATATATATATGATAAGTTGTAAACACGGTTTGTTTGGAATGGCTTTTTGCCGACAATTTTTGGGAGAATAAGTGCTTAATTGGAGTCGTACCTAATTTTGAAAATTAATCAATTAATAATGAAAAAAGTTTGTTTTTTTAATCAATTCTTTAATTATCAATTTTTTTTCTTTTGTTTTTTTTTTTTCGTAGTTTAAAAAAAATGTTTTTCTTTAAATTGATGAAAAAAAAAATGAAAATATTTTAACAAAGTTAAATTGAGTTTTTTTACTACCTTAAAAATTTCAAGGTGTATTTTTCATCTGTCAATATCCGTGACTATCTTGAAAATTTAACAAAAGATAGCCCTGAACTTTGAAAAAATATAAGTTAAAAAATGTGCGATGATATACTGCATATTTTCCGAGATATATAAAAAATTAAAATCCTCAATTTCAACTACAGATGACAAAACGAGCCGACTTCTCTCCCAATATGTCATTTGCAACAGAGAAAAGTCTTTTTGGCTACACTTCGAAGAATAAATATTTTTAAAGATATTGGATAGAAAATCCCATGTTTATCATTTACTTTGAAATACCGGATGTGAAAACATACAAGATAGTAAAAAATAGCGATTTCGGGCAATCATAAAATTTTGTCCAGAGGCTAAAAAAAAAAAAAAAATCTAAGGGAGATAAGTCGGTGTAAACATAATAGGAATGATGTCTCTTATTGAACATGGTTAATATAACTTTCCTTTCTTCTAGGTACCACCAATTTTCCCTTTGAAGTTAACCCCCACCTATATTTAACACAATGAAACTTGCATAAATATTAATATCATCTTGAACAAATTTTTATCCATTAGAAAGAAGAAATTTTAAACTAACTCCTGATGATTTAAAAAAAACATTTCAGCTAAAAAATATCAATAAAGAAACTGACCTGTTGTAAATAAACGGACTGTTTTACTTATTTTTCACGATAACGATGAGTAATTTTTCCCAACTCGGATATTGTGATCTTTGAATTAACAGTTTTTCTTTCTAACAACTCTTTATGTTCGTTATTTCTTTTTTGCGAGATTTTTTTTTTTTTAAGTTCAAAAATATTTACGTTTCTTCCTTCAATATGGCCTAAACTAATCACGTGACGTATTTTGGTTGCACCTATAATACAGCATATGTTTTTTTTTTAGTTACTTTATTTTTACGATGAAATTGAAATAGATATTTAAACATTTTGTTGTTTACGAAGAAGACTCGTTAAAACTTTTCCTGTGAAAAAAATCAGGTCAAGTGACAGCAAGCTTTGCTTGTGTTTCTTATTTAATAAGACTTATTCATACCGATAAAGTTTACTAGTTTACCAATATAATTTCTATTTTGAAGTTAGAATTACCTGAAAAATTCTTGGAACAGCTACTGTTAAAAAAGTTAATAGTTAAAAACGTAGTATTGATATATGAGGCCAGGTAAACCGAGACCTACGTATACATCTGATATATCAGATGGTCTTGGGTAAACACTTTTTCTTAAAAATAAATAGGGACTGGCAAACGGAGCCTAAAATGCGTTTTTGATAAAATGACTTTAGCCCCCCTACAGAAAATAATTTACCAAAAATCAGGAAATTATCGAATTTTAATGAAATTTTCAGTATTTATGTATCAATAAATGATCTTTATAATGCATTATTTATTTTATTTCAAAACTTTCTCATTTTTTTCACGTCGCTTAATTTTGACCCCCCTTATGTTGGGGGCGTAAAATGTTTTGCAAGTTGATCATTTTTTATACTAATTACAGTATAAATAATGAGATAAAAGACCGAAGTTATGAATAGAAACAAAAAAATTTTTACGGTGGCTTTTCTATGAGAAAATAAGTAACGAAAATCGAAAAATAAAATGTAAAAAAATAATAAATAATTAATTTTTGGAGATTTCTTTTTACTCATTTCGATAATTATTAAATTGGCTATTATTTTATAAAAGAAAAAATTATACATCAATGTTTTTTCTGCTTAAAAACGGGAGGGGGTACATTTTCAATCGAGTTTTTCTTCAAAACTTATTACTTTTGGCGCCTAAAATAAGTTTTGCATTAAGTAGATATTTATTTTTAGAATCTAAAAATATAAGATTTTAAACTGAACGTCAGGCTTTTCATATTTTAAATGAATTTTATATATTCATTTTTCATAGCAAAAATACTAAATTAAAATTTTGAAATAAAATAACTAATGCATTATAAAATTCATTAATTGTTAAATCAATACTGAAAATTTCTTTAAAATCGGATAATTACCTGATTTTTGGTAAATTTTTTTTGCAAACGCGAATGTTACAGTAAAATTGTAAACAAGCACTTAAAAACATCGAAAACGAGGCTGACTGGCTGATATCGTCGAAATTGACCAAAACAAATACTTTTAAATCTATTAGAAATAAACTGCATATGTAATGATATTTTTCTTTTTTAAATTATGGTTATTATGTTACTACTTATCGATTTAGACAAAGTTTGACCTAAATAATAGATTTAATTATTTCTAATTCGCTTTTAAAATTCCTAGCAGACGACAAAATCGCCTATCCCTAGAAATAAAAATATAAAGAAATTAGATAAAGAAATAAAAAATGAAAAAAAATTGAATTAAAATAAAATCAATACTTATACTTATTTATAATTTTCTTTTCTTTCTTTCTTTCCTTTTCTTTTTCTTTTTCTTTATTTCGTTCTTATTGTTTTTAAATTTCTAAATTTATTTTATTTCAATAAAGGTATTTTTTGTATTTTGCACGTTAAAAACTCAAAGATTATTTTTACAGAAGAAGAAAGGCTTCAAAAAATTAAATAAAATAAAGTATAAATATTTGGGATATGAGATAAATAAAAAAAAAAGTTGTTTTATATCCTGAATTGATAATGAAACTAATGAAAATGAAACTAAAATGTGGAACTTTTTACATTATTTCCTTGAAATACTTGAGTGTTTTACGCCTGTTGATAAGAAAGGGGATATTTTTCCTTAAAGACAGTCGCAAGAAAATAAAAGTCGGGAAAAGAAGAAGGTGCCAATTTAACAAAAAACAAACTTTTAAAGGTAAATTTTTTCACTTTATTACAGAAAACAAGTCTAGCTACTTGTAACACCACAGAAAATTGAACGTCACGATTATTATTTGCGTCCATTTTATCTTTTGGATCGATCTAAAAAAAAAGTATTTGAAAGCAGTTGTTATACGTTGCCTGAATTTTCTAGATGAGGGTTGATGTGTATTATTTTGGTTTTTCGGACTGTTGTCCTCATCTAATAACGATTTTGTGCTTTTACATAATTTTCAATTCTTTGATTCAATTTTTGTATTAAACGGTTTGTAGAGAGTTGAAGAAGTAATTTTTGGATGTAACTTAAAATTGCACACAATCTATCAGACTGTAAAAAAAAAATTTTCTAAAGTTATTTATTTTTCGATTTTTCAGGGGTGCTCATTTCCCCGTATAAGTTTATCGTAAACCGATCCCCCATATCGGAACCGCTAAAAAATTTTTTAAATTTTTAATTTTTTCCTTCAGTGGATTATTATCGATTACACACCAATCTATCAGATTAAAAAAAATTCTTGAAAGTTCTTTATTTTTTTAGTTTTCAGGGGTGCTCAATTCCCCGTATAAGTTTATAGTAAACGATCTCCCATATCGGAACCGCTCGAAAGGAAACTGGCGCAAAGGTGTCAAAGTTAGGGTGACCCAGAAAAAACAGAACCCAAATTATTTATTTATTTTCCCATTAAACTAACCTTAAACCCCAACCCCAACCCCTAACCCTAACCTAAATTTGTGGGTTCTGTTTTCTCTGGGTTCTGTTTTCTGTGTGACACAGAAAAAACAGAACCCACAAATTTTGTAATGACATTACAAAATTTGTGGGTTAAGATGAAATTACAGTAATTTCATCTTAGTGCAAATTCAGCCCAACTGTTAAGATAGAGCGGTTTCGATATGGGGGATCGGTTTACTATAAACTTATACGGGGAAATGAGCACCCCAGAAAACTCGAAAAATAAATAACTTTAAAAAAAATTTTTTTTACAATTGGATAGATTGGTGTGAAATCGATAATAATCCGTTGAAAAAAAAAATTAAAAACGAAATTTTAGAGGGGGGGGCTGAAAGTTCCGTTCCGCCCGGAAAATAAAATGTAAAAAAATAAATTTTAGGGGATTTTTTTTTTTTTCTCATTTCGATAATTATTTAATTGGCTATTATTTTATAAAAGAAAAAAATATACATCGATATTTTTTCTGCTTAAAATGGGGTGCCTAAATTTTCAATAGAGTTTTTCTTCAAAACTTATTACTTTTTGTATCTAAAATAAGGTTTGCATTAAATAGATATTTATTTCTAGAATCTAAAAATATAGCATTTTAAACTTAACATCAGGCTTTTCATATTTTAAATGAATTTTATATATTCATTTTTCATAGCAAAAATACTTAATTAAAATTTTGAAATAAAATAACTGTTGCATTATAAAATTCATTAATTGATAAATCAATACTGAATATTACATTAAAATCGGATAATTCCCTGATTTTTTGCTAAATTATTTTGCAATCGCGAATGTTACATTAAATTTGTTAAAAGGCCATTTTAAGCCATTTTTAACTAGCGTTAAGCGATAGAAATTGGCCGGAAAAATCGTTTTAAATGTTTAAAAAAAATTGTATATGTAATCATTAGATATACAATTTTTAGGTACCACCAATTTGACCCTGTGAAATTTACCCCCCCCCCCTATATTTAAAACAATGAAACTTGCAGAAAAATTAATATTTTCTTGAAAAATTTTTTTCCATTCGAAAGAAAAAACATAAAATAAACTCCTGATGATTTCAAAGAAAAAATTTTTCAGCATACGGAAATAATGAAAATTATGATTGAAAAACAATGTTTTCATTTTTGCATTGTTAAATCAACTGAAATTTAACGTAGCTAAAAACAAGTTACGATAAGAGGATTTTTTAAAATTCTATGAAAAATCAATTAATCATCTGATTTTCACGAAAATTTCCATAAATGTTTACCATTGGATGTAAATACATCTGAAATAGTTTTTTTCCTAAAATATATTAGGGGAAATATTTTTTTACGAGCTCTATTCCCCCCACCCTATTTTATTTTATGTGATAAAACAAATGACGCGTCAGAAATTTTAAAAAACTTTTTTTCTATAAAGATAAGAGTGTGAATAACTATATCAATGAAATTGTATGAATGTACGAGGTGTAGTTTTTTGAGGAAAAATTAATGAAATCGGAAATAAAAAGTGCAAAAAAAATGTCATAATATTAATATTTGAAAACTTTTTTTTTTCGCTTTTGTAATTGGTATGTACTATATTCTATTAAATTGTCCAAAAAAAATTTTTTTTTTTAAGAAATTAATTTTTAAGTGATTTTCAAACTTTTGTGTGATTAAATATTTTTATTTTCTGCGTGAAATAAATTAAGTTTTTTTTCCTGCGTCAAAAACTCGAATTTTTCACGAATATTTAAAAATATGAATTTTAGAATTCAGGTGAACTAAACATTGGTCCAATCCGAGCTCCATTAATATTTTTAAAAGAATTTGTAATTTTTATTGTTGAATAGTAATGTGTGATTCTTAGAATATACGGAAGAGCAAAACTGACATATTTGTTTTGTTTTTATACAAAGAGACGAGACGCTTCTCAGTAACCAAAGTTTGTTTTTATTAGCGTAAAAAATTATTTTATTTAACTTTTTCGACCAATTAGAATAAAAAAATATATATTGATTATTTTATCAGTTTTTCTCTTAGAAAAAATATTCAAAATTTCATTTTATTTTCGGTTTTAAAAATTAATACTAAAACTGAAGACATTTTTTAACGTCAATTTCACTGCGAAATTTTAATATACGGAAGAGCAAAACTGACATATTTGTTTAACAAATATCTGAGTAACCGAAGTTTGTTTTTCTTTGTTCAAAAAAGTTAAATATAATATTTTTTTACGCTATTAGAATAAAAAGTAAGTATATATGATTATTTTATCAGTTTTTCTCTTAGAAAAATATTCAAATTTTCATTTCATTTCATTTTCGATTTTAAATATTAATACTAAAAACGAAGATTTTTTTTAACGTCAATTTCACTGCGAAATTTTAAGATTAATTTTTTTCAAGTTTTTATTCATTTTAATAGTAAATTGTAATATTAAAGTTTTTAACTATTTTATTCATTTTAATAGAAAAATTTTGGCTAAAACAGTTTGTCTGTTACACCCATCCGTACTTAGATGCATAACCGTAAGAGGGTAATAATATGTATTTTTTTCTGTCTAAATTACGACCTGAAAATTACCCTTTCGCATGTAATACGGGCAGGTTTGTTTATTTTTTAAGATAACGATGTAATTTTTCGCAATCGGATAATTTGGTCTTTGAATTAACTATTTTTCTTTGTAACAACCCTGTACGATCTTTAATTGTTTTTTACAAGATTTTTGATAAACAAAGTTCGGAAATATTCATTTCCGTTTTATTCAAGATGGCCTAAACTGATCAATTGGTGGTCCCTATTGTATATGTAATGATATTTTTCTTTTTTTAATGATGGTCATTATGTTACTACTTACCGTTTTAGACAAAAGTTTGACTTTATACAAGTCACAATTCCTTTAGTTATTTACATCATATTCTCCATGATTTTATTTTTATTTAAACCTCAATTATTAATAAAATTGTTTTACATCATTAAGACTGTTGACCATATCTACATGATATTTTCCACGTACCCCACTTGTACGGGTCAGGCACAAGGCCCTATTTATGTGGGACCACCCACAAACCGAAGCTCATGGGTGGCGGGTGAAAAATTGCGTCGATCCCGTCGGCATTCCACCTCAAGGGGGGCGCCTCAGGCACTGGGCAATAAACCCAGCCCTGCCACTTTAAATCAAGGGGGCAGGTGTTGCCTGGGGGGGATGGCCCCCTGGGATCGACGCCGTTAATTATAGCACTCCCAACCCGTTGGGCGGGGCTACATGATATTTACCGCGTACCCCACTTGTACGGGTCAGGCACAAAGTCCCTATTAACGTGGGACCACCACAAGCCGAAGCTCATGGAGTGGCAGGTGAAAAATTGCGTCGATCCCGTCGGCATTCCCCCTCAAGGGGGGCGCCTCAGGCACTGGGCAATAAACCCAGCCCTGCCCCTTTAAATCGAGGGGGCAGGTGTTGCCTGGGGATGGCCCCTGGGATCGACGCTATTGTTATAACAGAACCGGTCCAGCGGCCGAAGCTCACTGGACCCCCGGTCGAAACCGGGCGCGGGCTGCATACTAATACCATGCAATTGTATTTATATATACAACAAAATAGAGGTTTACAGTATGAATGGGAAGGCTAATTTGCATATTGAACTTAAAAAATTGATTTTGATAAATATATGCTTAGTATTATTAATTTCTAATTGTTTGGCTCTATCTTATTGAATATGGGCAAAAATCTCTTCAATAAATCTTAAAAGAAATCCCTTAACAAGAAGAAATAACCGTAATATTATTCTTTACTTCATATTTTAACTAAATAGTTTAATTAGGAAAATTTACCAATGAAAGACGGGAGTAATGGAAAATGATGGAAGAGTTAGTTTCAAAGTTGTTCTATTTTTCAATCATACCCCCTCTGTTCAAAATCTTTTTATCTACATTCTTATTCAGTTTCATTAGCCTTTCTAATTTAATATCATATTTTATTATAAATTTAACTAAAATACTTGCACCCGGAGGGTGCATATATTTGCTAGTTACTTTTAAAAAGTAACTTTAAAGAAAATTAGTTTAGATGACGCAATAAAATAAAGCTATGTGACCTAAATGATAAAGTTGTAAAAGTTTTTTTGTTTTGTTTTTTTATGTAAAACTAATATGACTGATACTTAAGTATCACCAAAATAGGTCACGGTCAATATAGTCAATATAGTCATCAGTTTTAGGTTATATTGAAGGAAGAAAGGTAAATATTCTTAAATTTTTTAAAAAAATCTTGCAAAAAAGAAATAACCAACATAAAGTGTTGTTACAAAGAAAAACAGTTAAGTCAAAGATCAAATTATCCGAGTTGGGGAAAAATTACTGTTATCTTGAAAAATAAGTAAAGGTAAAAAAGAACTATTTGCTCGTAAATTCCTACCATAAAATAAACTGAACCCTAGGTACCACCAATTTGACCCTGTGAAATTTACCCCCCCCCCTATATTTAACACAATGAAACTTACAGAAAATTTAATATTTCTTGAATTTTTTTTTTCATTTTAAAGAAAAAACATAAAATAAACTCTTATCGTAACTTGTTTTTAGCTACGTTAAATTTCAGTTGATTTAACAGTGCAAAAATGAAAACATTGTTTTTCAATCATAATTTTCATTAATTCCGTAAGCTGAAAAATTTTTTCAAAAATCATCAGGAGTTTGTTTAATGTTTTTTCTTTCGAATGGAAAAAAATTTTTCAAAGAAAATATTAATTTTTCTGCAAGTTTCATTGTTTTAGATATAGGGTGGGTAAATTTCACAGGGTAAAATTGGTGGTACCTATTGTTTATCAATGGTGCATCCATGTTATGCTAAAATTTTTCGAATAGGATAGTTTACTGGGTGCGGTGAAATAGACACATGCTTTTTCGAGCTTATTTTACCAGTCCTATTTCTCGATTTGTTTGTGGCCTTGCCACTATAAAATGATTTTGTGGCTATTTAGACTTGGTAGGATGTTGGAAAAATATATCGACCTAAAAATACATGTGGTTTGGATTTACCCAGCAATTTATCTTTATCTTCAAATTATCTTTTTAAATGATATCTTATTATAATGGAGATTGTGTGTTTTTCTGTCTGTAACCGAAACTATATTCCTACTCAAGTCACTATTCTCTTAGTTATTGACATCACATTCTCCATGATTTTATTTTTATCTAAACCTCAATTATTAATAAAATTGTCTTACATTATTAACACTCTTAACTATGTCTACATACTGATAACATGCAATTATATTTATATATACAACAATATAGCGGTTTACAGTGTGAACGGGAAGGCTAATTTGCATATTAATATTAAAAAATCGAATTTAATAAATATGTGCTTAGTATTATTGATTTCTAACTCTTTCGTTTTATTTTAATGAATATAAGCAAAAATCTCTTCAATGAATCTTAAAAGAAATCCATTAACAAAATAAAATAACTGTCATTTTATTCTTTACTTCCTCTTTTAACTAAATACTTAAATTAGAAAAAATAACAATGAAAGACGAGAGTGATGGAAGTGTAAGTTTCAGTTTTTCCATTTTTTATTATACTCCCTCTGTTTCAAATCTTTTATTATACTCCCTCTGTTTCAAATCTTTTTATCTGTATTCTTATTTAGTTTCATTAGCCTTTCTAATTTAATACAATATGTTATTACAATAAAACTTAAATACTTGCACCCGGAGGGTGCATATATTTGCTAGTTCATATAAATGTTACACATATTGCAATATTTTTGGGAGAATATGTGCTTAATTGAAGTCGTACCTAATTTTGAAAGTTAATTAATTAATAATTAATTAATTAATAATTAATTAATTAGGCGGGCATACCTATTTAAATGTAAGGCTAAACAAATCGAGCCTTACATTTAAATAGGTATGCCGCCTAATTAATTAATTATTAATTAATTAACTTTCAAAATTAGGTACGACTTCAATTAAGCACATATTCTCCCAAAAATTGTCGGCTAAAAAAAAAGCCATATCAAAACACATCGCTTGTGTATTTACTTCTCATATTGCAATATATATTTAGAAACAAACACAAACAAGTGCCTCACGAGGTCCACAGTACCAAACAAAGAGAATGGAAGTGGGAGGCGAGTGCTTAACTACTGCTACTGCCACTACCACTTTATTATCAGTAGCAGCACTTCAGGCCACTTCCCCATACCACTCAGCGCAGTCGGTTATCCTTCAAAGGGCCATAACTCTAATTGCCTTTTCAGTTATAAAATTTTTTAATTTGTTTGTTATATTTTAATAAAATCTTTAAATCATATATGAACCTAAATTACATAGTTTGTGTGTTTTATTATGCAGATCATATGTCTGTGTAGTAATGTTATTGTTGTGTGTATGTATATGTGTGGTTAAGTTCGATTTAGTTCAGGATTGTATTTGTCTATAAAATGTTTTTTCTTTAACTTGGAGTATGGTATAGTCATCAGTTTGGTAATTTGGCATCACCTTAAAATTCCCCTGATTACATTCAGAGATATGGTTTGATACATAGAGGTTTCTATTGTTAGCTAATCTAATGTTGCTTTTGTGTTCCCCAAATTTTGCTCTTAATTATTTTTGTTGTATAAATACAGCAAAAATAATTAAGAGCAAAAGACAATTAAAAAAAATTAAAAAAATATTAACCTCATCAAAATTTGGGGAACACACTACACAGGGTGTCTAAAAATGCAGAAGCTAAAGATGTGGAGTATGTAACACAATCATAGAAGCAACATCCTATACATTCAAAAACCCTCACACAATATTTAAAATAAATAGAAATCTTGACTGCACCTGGAAAAATGTAATTTACATAACAGAATGCACAAAGTGCATAACAATATACATTGGATGCACATCATTACTTAATAAAAGAATTTTCCTAAACAAAAGCAACATTAGATTAGCTAACAATAGAAACCTCTATGTATTGAACCATATATTTGAATGTAATCAGGGGAATTTTAAGGTGATGCCAATATACTAAACTGATGACTATATAATATGATAATATGTTCTGAATTTTTTCATTGTTTTTGAGTTGGTGTAGTATATAGTTTGTTTTTCATTACTCTTATTATCTAATTTTATTACAAAATAATGAATTTTTATTTTTTTCATTTTTTTTTTTTCAGAATTTTTTCTGAAAGAAAAATTATAAATCATGTGTAAGTAAATGATTTTTTTAAAACAACTTTTTTTCGTTTTTGCAATGAAATTTTCTTTTCTTTTTCTTTTTTCTTTTTTCTTTTTCTTTTTCTTTTTTTTTCTTTTTCTTTTTCTTTTTCTTTTTTCTTTTTTCTTTTTCTTTTTTTTTCTTTTTTCTTTTTTCTTTTTTCTTTTTTCTTTTTTCTTTTTCTTTTTTTTCTTTTTCTTTTTCTTTTTCTTTTCTTTTTCTTTTTCTTTTTTTTTTCTTTTTCTTTTTCTTTTTCTTTTTTTCTTTTTTTCTTTTCTTTTTCTTTTTCTTTTTCTTTTTCTTTTTTCTTTTTTTTTCTTTTTCTTTTTTCTTTTTTCTTTTCTTTTTTCTTTTTCTTTTTTCTTTTTTTCTTTTTTTCTTTTTCTTTTCTGTCACTTGCAGGATGATAGAAGCATCCAGTGGGTAGTTGGAATGAAAATAATTAAATTTATAGGCAAATTAAATATACATCACCCCCCTCCCCCCCCCAAAAAAAAAATTTTTTTAAAAAAATAAGATAAGGAAAAATTATATCATTCATTATTAAAAGAAATTAAAATGCCATTATGGATTTGTTATATAGTAAGGTCACGTGAGTATTAGGAGGAGAGTCCGTCGTCTAAGTACTTCAAGTGAGTTCTGCACAGAGTAATCTGTGTGTTCTTAAATAGTGGTTAGAACCATCGCCACTGTTAAGGTACGGGGGAGATGGGTTATTCCATTATATCATATTGAAATTTCAATCACTGTTCATTGGTAATTGTAAAATTAATTAGTTCTTTTGTTTAATTTGACGCATTAATTTCCTCGAAGATCTTGAAGAAATTTTCCATGTTCTTTGGTTTTCAACAGTTTTGCATTTTTTTATACCTTGCAATTAAGGAACTAATAGTAGCAAATAGAATATTTAGGTTGTCTGAGATTTTCCTGTAACCTTTCTCTTCCTTTTAAAGCTTAACAATCAGTTCTTTTTGCAAATTTATTATTTAAATTTTCACTGTTATAAATGCTTGTTATTTCTATTATTTTATATTGTGTTATATAGTAAGGTCACGTGAGTATTAGGAGGGGAGTCCATCGTCTAAGTACTTCAAGTGAGTTCTGCACAGAGTAATCTGTGTGTTCTTAAATAGTGGTTAGAACCATCGCCACTGTTACGGGGGAGATGGGTCATTCCATTATATCAGGATTGAACAAAACTTTTGACAGGCTCTAGCTTTGCAATGTAGAGTTGGGTAGATTTCACCTTTTCTCCCCTTTCTGTGTCAAAATATAATTGCCTTTGTCAGTGATATCATTGTAAAACAAACTTTATCAAACATCTTAAGGGTTTTTTCTTTTTTCTTTTTTAATCTTTTTTTATTTATCTTTTCAATTTTTTTTTTAGATATTAATTAAAAAATCACAGAGTAAAGCAGATTGTTTATCAAGACTAATGAAAATATAGGGCTTGTGTGTATTGTCAATGTACTTAGTTGAGTTTGAAAAAAAACCCCAGATGGAATAGGATTGAAACATTTTTTTAATTTAATGAAGTGAAAGAGAGAGAGAGAGAGAGAGAGAAAAGAGAAGAAAGAGAGAGAAAGAAATAAAGAGAAAGAAAAGAGAAAAAGAAATGTGAGGGAAAGAGGAGAGAGAAGGAAGAGAGAGAGAGAGAGAGAAAGAGAGAAAGAAAAGAGAAGAAAGAGAGAAAGAAATAAAGAGAAAGAAAAGAGAAAAAGAAATGTGAGGGAAAGAGGAGAGAGAAGGAAGAGAGAGAGAGAGAGAGAAAAGAGAGAAAAGAAAAGAGAAAGAAAGAGAAAGAAATAAAGAGAAAGAAAAGAGAAAAAGAAATGTGAGGGAAAGAGGAGAGAGAAGGAAGAGAGAAGAGAGAGAGAGGAGAGAGAAAGAGAGAAAGAAAAGAGAGAAAAAGAACAGTGAAAAAAAGAAAAGAGAGACAGATAAAAGATACAGACAGACAGACAGACAGACAGACAGTCATGACTTACTTGCTTCTTTGTCTAGTGATTGTTTCATCTTCCTTCTTTTGGCCAATTGTTCTCTTGTCATCTCTTCTATCTTCTTATAATGTTGCTGTCTCTAACTAAGGGCTTCTTTTTTAAGTTATGCATTAATCAACTACAAGACTTTGTTTTCTTTGATCAAAGATTTATTCCCTTATTGCCCATTTTCACTAATTGTCCTCTTGTCATCTCTTCTATCTCCTTATTATGTTGCTGTCTCTAACTAAGGCTTCTTTTTTAAGTTATGCATTAATCAACTACAAGACTTTGTTTTTCTTTGATCAAAGATTTATTCCCTTATTGCCCATTTTCACCATGCAAGAGTTACAACCTCAGCAGAGAGATCCTCTCTGCCTGATGTCTGGTTGAAAACTGATTACCTAACTAACTCTATCACGTGAATCACGAGATACCCGCCTCTGGGGTCAGTTGGGGCCATAACCATTATTGGTATTTTTCCATCCCCTGATCTGAAAAACAATGGCGCCTTAGAATTCTCACTACAGGGCTTTTCAAAAACCCACACCACCACAGAATTATGCAACACAACCAAATTCCTCACCATGTCTTTTCTTTCCTACCTAGAGTGAAGAACTTTTTCTTTTACTATTGTATATGTGTAGCAAAATTGAGCCCCCACAAACAAAACACGTCCGGACATGTTTGGCCTGTGCAAAGGGGTCGGAGTGTGGCGAGTGGCCATGGATATTTGAACTCGCTACCTCCTCGTCGCTGAAATGCTGTTGGCAGAGACCCGGATGAGCCGAGTCGGAATTTGCATAAAGGGTAGCCGAGCGAGGATAAATAAAACAGACAGTGGCTGATACTGGGAGAGAGGAAAAAAGCAAGTGTCTGGACGAGAAGTGAAATTCGACGACTGCTGTGTTTAGGGTGTCAGGAAGTGAGAGTAACGTGCTCAGATGGTAAAGACTGTGCTGACGGCGAAAATAATTTACAGTTTGTTTGCTAGAGAAATTTGCATAAAGATTAATATTATCTTAAATTTTTAGACCATTCAAAAGAATATGGTTTCATAATCATCTTGCAATAAAGAATTATATTGTTAACGGAGAGTTGCCTCATTCTTGGAGTTCCCAAACATCCTCAGCAACCTCCCAACCTACTAACCTTCCAACCCGTCACAAGAAGCTGTGTCAGTCCCTGTTCCACAGATCTTTAAAAACACAGCGTTGTTCTTTCTGCTTATAACTTTGTCTGGTGCTGTAAGTTTTATCACCCTCTTTTTTTTAATCTTTAATCTTGTAGAATGCAGGGTTCGATATACGAGGTATTACGTTCGTCTACTTAAGCGTGTGATACGCCGGATTTTAATTCTTCTGAGAAAATCAACAATGATTGAGAGAAAACATATATCAAAATTTGGACAGAAAGAACAATGTAAAAACAAAAATATATTTTATAATTTATAATTTAATTTATTCATTCATAGATAATCTTTTCTTTTTGTTCAATCAAAAATAATAGAAGAAGCTGGAGGATTAAGAATGTCCAATATATGTGGATAGCGAGAAATAGAGATTTTCTTAGAAAAACAGTTCAATTTTTACTTATCTGTTTTCAGTCTATTGTTTGTTTGTTTGTTTGTTTGTTTTCAATTATTAATATATATATATATATATATATATATATATATATATATAATCTTTTTTTGTTTCTTTTTCTTATTTCGGAATATTATGTTTCATTCCTCTTCATTAATTTCGAAGATGCGAGATTCGCACGGACAGTCTTCACCCAGCAATTTTCTTTCCCTACTGCCGGAACACTGTTCCGTTAAATTTCAGACTCCCTTTTAGTGAGTTATCTCCCTTTCATCTCAAAACGGATTAATAAGAAAATAATTCCCTTTTATATATTTTTTTTTATTATTATCGCGACTCCTACTTCGCCGCTTATATCTTTTCCAAAGTGAATGAACGACTTTTCTTCTCACGTAGTCTAACTCCCTCTGGCATAGAATAACAAACACCGTAGATAAGGTAATCTCTTTATTCCTCTCACCAGAAAGTGTAAAAAACTGAAATAGGAAAGAAAACAGGTTTATAACAACAATGTCTGAAGAAAGCAGTGAATGGGTGTTAATAGAACAACTCGGAGGCAGTTCGTAGATAAAGACAGTGAAATAATAATGACGTACAATAACACCACCAAAGAGGCTTAGAAGTTAAAAAAGGTACAAACGAGGGGGGCAGAGTCTATGAGAGAAAGTCAATCGAGCGACAAAGGAGTGAACATTACAAAATCTTTCTTAGTGTACAAGGTTCAGCGAAACGTCAAGTAATATAGTCAGATACACAAGGTAAAAGTCTATTACAAAATTTAATAAGAAGGTTACTGAGAGTCAAGTGACGTACCTGTTCTCTTTCAGGAAGAACACAGAAAAGGAATTGAACGCGTGTGGATAAGCCTTGAATTTACCGCTGAATAATGGTAGCCGGAAAAAGCGGTGAAAATGAAAGAATAGTTCCGTTTAGGAAAAAACACACAGTTGGTCTAAGGGACGTAACTCTTAACGCAGAATCATAAATACAGACCAAGACACTCCCCGTCTTGATATAGATATCAAAACCTATTATTTTATTGAATCACATTCTGTAATGTTGTGTTGTTGTTATTGTTTTTAAAGAAAGAAAACAAAAAAAAAAGGCTGTCCTTTGTACACCTGATTAGTTTAACGTTAAACATGGCTGCCCTAACTCAAATGATGAGGAGTAGAACGAGCGGGAAAGTCCCTGGAGGATGAAAGATGGTGGGAGATAAAGAGGAAAAGGAGAAGTAGAAAAGCGCGGTAGAATTATTGGAGATTAAAGAGAGAGAAGAGAGGGTTAAGTTTAAAGTAGACAGAAAGATATAGAGAGAGAGACGGAGATAGAGAGACAGAGGGAAAGGGAGAACGAGAGAGATTGCTTTTGGATGCAAGAGAGATTTGAGGTCATAGTAATGGAGAAGGTCAAAGTAATGAAATTATTATTAATTCGGCAAATAACGTGACAGAGGGTGGGCTGAAAAGTTCATATGATGACATCATCAACAGCATGTTGATAAGCGTTGTTACAATTCATGAGAGTTCCCGAATTGTGAACTGTGAGAATACCCGTTCTGCAGTGAGAGAGGAGACCTGCCTCGTGCAACACAGTGTGACGGAGAGGGTGGCGGGCGCGAAGACTTGCCGTATTCTCGAAGGAAGCGAGCTAGGCTTTGCCTGGTGTGTAGAACTGACTTAGAGTCGAACCCGCTTCCTTCAGAATGTGAGAGCTGTGGACGATCGGTGAAGTAGGAAATGGCATAGTGGCCTGGATGTGGGTGGTCGCACCTTGCTGGCGAGTGTCGCACGTGCTGCATGGACAATTATGACTGAAGAGCCCGGATGTGGTGTAATTGGGGTATATTTAAAGGACTTATTCTCACAGACCAGGCAGAACAACTTGCAGTAGTATTTTGTTGTCGAGACGAAGACATAGTTTTGAATATTGGATTTTTGGAGCGAGATACAGTTGGGAGAAGTTGGACTGTCGATTGGAGCCTTGAGTCAGACTTGACTGTAACCCCCACACACACACACACACACTGATTAGACTGCACCCTGCACCTTCGCTGCACGATGTCTAGACCCCAACGTTGTGCTGGCCGATTTGAAGGCGCAAGTCAGACGGGTTCACAGGAATTAAAACAAAACAAAACAAACACAAGTCTGTTAATAGGACACTGATAGAAGAGGGAGTTGTGACACTTAGGCAGTTTGTGGTAGCTCTCAGCTGGCAAGAAGTTGTTATGAGATTAAGTCGAATTACTGGCTTCACTGGCTAATTTCCACGTCTGCTGCTACTGTCGATATCACCCTCTGCCGGCTGAAAATCTAACTGTTTTTTTAGCTGGGACCGTATGTAAATATATATATAAAATTCCACCCTCACCATCTCCTTTCTGACTAACCTTGCTGGACATTCAATTTCATCTACAGATGTTCTTTTGTTTGAAATATTAAAACGAACCATAATCATACTGGCACAACAGATAAACAAATGTCCTCATCATCAATTAACACAATGCCGAATTAAACCCAGGCCTCAGACATTTGTCTCGGTTGGATATCAAATATCTTCCCATCTGTCTTATTTATTTATTTACTCATTCTTTTTCATTTCTTGGTTATTTTATCACTAGTGTTTACACACATGATTCACTACCTCCTATCTATGTATGGATATATATATATATATATATATACTACACACATGACCCATTAGTGCATTCTTTAGCGATGCATTTTAGTGCAATGCAAAGTGTCACAGAACAGACCCTGTAAGTTAATTTTAAATAAAGTTTGTTAGATTTGAAACCGGAGGTGGGTAGTTTTCCATAACCATTGGGTTATGATTGACATTTTAGTTGACCCCAACTGACCTCTGGTACAGAGAAATGGAAATAGTTAGTTTAGTTATTAGATTCAACCCAACTGTACAGAGTAATTAGCAATTGCTAGGTTGAATTAACAAGTCTTTTGAGATCTTGTTTTCTCTTTTGAGGTTTCTCCAGTCATTATTTATAGGAAAAACAGAAATTTATAGAAAATTCCTTTCTCATTATCTAGGTACTATATAACATCTCTTTTGAGATTTAATTCCCTTTGGAGTCCTAGCTTTTCTATTTTAGGTTTATCTCCTTCTTGTAACGAACTGTTGTTTATCGGGTATCAGAGTTAACAGAGAAATAATACGAAGAAACACAACAAGGATTAAGGGTATGGAAAAAGGTTTACTTAGCAAAGATACAAGGTGAACAGAGTAATTAGTAATTGCCAGGTTGAAATAACAAGTCCTATGAACTCTTTATTCAGTGTTAGTGTATCATTGAATATGCTAATGTTAATATTGTAGCTTAGTGAGTGGTGACTTACAGAGGTTACTAGAGATATTTTCAAGTAATATTGATGCATATTTTACAATTAGAAGCATGTGCTTACTGCCTAAAAATGGCCAATAAAAATATTGTTATTTCTAAAAGATTTTATTTAATTGAATTTTTATCTATTTACTTTTCAATTCAGCTGGACCCAATATCGATTTTTACAATAACAAAATACCATCAGAACCAGATGGTAAGTAAAACTATTTTTTTATATCTCTGCATCCTGGGCACGATGCTAAACTGCATCTCATGGTGAGGTTCTAATTATGGGGATCTGAGGAGTGTTGAATACCCCATCATTGCCTGTCCTGTCAGCTAGGGCAATAGAATACATTAACTGCAGTTTCTGGAGGAGGTAAAATCCTGCAATGGGGTTACCTGTTGGCCATGTTTGGTGAGCTGGGATGCTTAAGGACAGAATCCTGTTGACTGAGCAATCCATGACTTGCAACACTTGACTTTGGCCCTTACTTAGGCTAGATGGGCAGTTACAGAGGCTTCTTCTGATCAATTGTCAGGTCATGTCAAGCCCTAGCACCTATATGATTATCTTGACCCTATTGGCCTTATAGCAACCCCCAACCCTTTAAATCTTGCAATGGGGCTACCTGTTGGCCATGTTGGTGAGCTGTGATGCTTAAGGACAGAATCCTGTTGACTGAGCAATCCATGACTTGCAACACTTCACTTTGGCCCTTACTTAGGCTAGATGGGCAGTTACAGAGGCTTCTTCTGATCAATTGTCAGGTCATGTCAAGCCCTAGCACCTATATGATTATCTTGACCCTATTGGCCTTATAGCAACCCCCAACCCTTTAAATCTTGCAATGGGGCTACCTGTTGGCCATGTTTGGTGAGCTGTGATGCTTAAGGACAGAATCCTGTTGACTGAGCAATCCATGACTTGCAACACTTGACTTTGGCCCTTACTTAGGCTAGATGGGCAGTTGCAGAGGCCTCTTCTGATCAATTGTCAGGTCATGTCAAGCCCTAGCATCTATATGATTATCTTGACCCTATTGGCCTTATAGCAACCCCCAACCCTTTAAATCTTGCAATGGGGCTACCTGTTGGCCATGGCTGGTGAGCTGTGATGCTTAAGGACAGAATCCTGTTGACTGAGCAATCCATGACTTGCAACACTTCACTTTGGCCCTTACTTAGGCTAGATGGGCAGTTACAGAGGCCTCTTCTGATCAATTGTCAGGTCATGTCAAGCCCTAGCACCTATATGATTATCTTGACCCTATTGGCCTTATAGCAACCCCCAACCCTTTAAATCTTGCAATGGGGCTACCTGTTGGCCATGGCTGGTGAGCTGTGATGCTTAAGGACAGAATCCTGTTGACTGAGCAATCCATGACTTGCAACACTTCACTTTGGCCCTTACTTAGGCTAGATGGGCAGTTACAGAGGCTTCTTCTGATCAATTGTCAGGTCATGTCAAGCCCTAGCACCTATATGATTATCTTGACCCTATTGGCCTTATAGCAACCCCCAACCCTTTAAATCTTGCAATGGGGCTACCTGTTGGCCATGTTTGGTGAGCTGTGATGCTTAAGGACAGAATCCTGTTGACTGAGCAATCCATGACTTGCAACACTTGACTTTGGCCCTTACTTAGGCTAGATGGGCAGTTACAGAGGCCTCTTCTGATCAATTGTCAGGTCATGTCAAGCCCTAGCATCTATATGATTATCTTGACCCTATTGGCCTTATAGCAACCCCCAACCCTTTAAATCTTGCAATGGGGCTACCTGTTGGCCATGGTTGGTGAGCTGGGATGCTTAAGGACAGAATCCTGTTGACTGAGCAATCCATGACTTGCAACACTTGACTTTGGCCCTTACTTAGGCTAGATGGGCAGTTACAGAGGCCTCTTCTGATCAATTGTCAGGTCATGTCAAGCCCTAGCATCTATATGATTATCTTGACCCTATTGGCGTTATAGCAACCCCCAACCCTTTAAATCTTGCAATGGGGCTACCTGTTGGCCATGGCTGGTGAGCTGTGATGCTTAAAGACAGAATCCTGTTGACTGAGCAATCCATGACTTGCAACACTTCACTTTGGCCCTTACTTAGGCTAGATGGGCAGTTACAGAGGCTTCTTCTGATCAATTGTCAGGTCATGTCAAGCCCTAGCATCTATATGATTATCTTGACCCTATTGGCCTTATAGCAACCCCAACCCTTTAAATCTTGCAATGGGCTACCTGTTGGCCATGGCTGGTGAGCTGTGATGCTTAAGGACAGAATCCTGTTGACTGAGCAATCCATGACTTGCAACACTTCACTTTGGCCCTTACTTAGGCTAGATGGGCAGTTACAGAGGCCTCTTCTGATCAATTGTCAGGTCATGTCAAGCCCTAGCACCTATATGATTATCTTGACCCTATTGGCCTTATAGCAACCCCCAACCCTTTAAATCTTGCAATGGGGCTACCTGTTGGCCATGGCTGGTGAGCTGTGATGCTTAAGGACAGAATCCTGTTGACTGAGCAATCCATGACTTGCAACACTTCACTTTGGCCCTTACTTAGGCTAGATGGGCAGTTACAGAGGCCTCTTCTGATCAATTGTCAGGTCATGTCAAGCCCTTGCACCTATATGATTATCTTGACCCTATTGGCCTTATAGCAACCCCCAACCCTTTAAATCTTGCAATGGGGCTACCTGTTGGCCATGGCTGGTGAGCTGTGATGCTTAAGGACAGAATCCTGTTGACTGAGCAATCCATGACTTGCAACACTTGACTTTGGCCCTTACTTAGGCTAGATGGGCAGTTACAGAGGCCTCTTCTGATCAATTGTCAGGTCATGTCAAGCCCTAGCACCTATATGATTATCTTGACCCTATTGGCCTTATAGCAAGCCCCAACCCTTTAAATCTTGCAATGGGGCTACCTGTTGGCCATGTTTGGTGAGCTGTGATGCTTAAGGACAGAATCCTGTTGACTGAGCAATCCATGAATTGCAACACTTGACTTTGGCCCTTACTTAGGCTAGATGGGCAGTTGCAGAGGCCTCTTCTGATCAATTGTCAGGTCATGTCAAGCCCTAGCATCTATATGATTATCTTGACCCTATTGGCCTTATAGCAACCCCCAACCCTTTAAATCTTGCAATGGGCTACCTGTTGGCCATGGCTGGTGAGCTGTGATGCTTAAGGACAGAATCCTGTTGACTGAGCAATCCATGACTTGCAACACTTCACTTTGGCCCTTACTTAGGCTAGATGGGCAGTTACAGAGGCCTCTTCTGATCAATTGTCAGGTCATGTCAAGCCCTAGCACCTATATGATTATCTTGACCCTATTGGCCTTATAGCAACCCCCAACCCTTTAAATCTTGCAATGGGGCTACCTGTTGGCCATGGCTGGTGAGCTGTGATGCTTAAGGACAGAATCCTGTTGACTGAGCAATCCATGACTTGCAACACTTCACTTTGGCCCTTACTTAGGCTAGATGGGCAGTTACAGAGGCTTCTTCTGATCAATTGTCAGGTCATGTCAAGCCCTAGCACCTATATGATTATCTTGACCCTATTGGCCTTATAGCAACCCCCAACCCTTTAAATCTTGCAATGGGGCTACCTGTTGGCCATGTTTGGTGAGCTGTGATGCTTAAGGACAGAATCCTGTTGACTGAGCAATCCATGACTTGCAACACTTCACTTTGGCCCTTACTTAGGCTAGATGGGCAGTTACAGAGGCCTCTTCTGATCAATTGTCAGGTCATGTCAAGCCCTAGCACCTATATGATTATCTTGACCCTATTGGCCTTATAGCAAGCCCCAACCCTTTAAATCTTGCAATGGGGCTACCTGTTGGCCATGGCTGGTGAGCTGTGATGCTTAAGGACAGAATCCTGTTGACTGAGCAATCCATGAATTGCAACACTTGACTTTGGCCCTTACTTAGGCTAGATGGGCAGTTGCAGAGGCCTCTTCTGATCAATTGTCAGGTCATGTCAAGCCCTAGCATCTATATGATTATCTTGACCCTATTGGCCTCATAGCAACCCCAACCCTTTAAATCTTGCAATGGGGCTACCTGTTGGCCATGGCTGGTGAGCTGTGATGCTTAAGGACAGAATCCTGTTGACTGAGCAATCCATGACTTGCAACACTTCACTTTGGCCCTTACTTAGGCTAGATGGGCAGTTACAGAGGCTTCTTCTGATCAATTGTCCGGTCATGTCAAGCCCTAGCACCTATATGATTATCTTGACCCTATTGGCCTTATAGCAACCCCCAACCCTTTAAATCTTGCAATGGGGCTACCTGTTGGCCATGTTTGGTGAGCTGTGATGCTTAAGGACAGAATCCTGTTGACTGAGCAATCCATGACTTGCAACACTTCACTTTGGCCCTTACTTAGGCTAGATGGGCAGTTACAGAGGCTTCTTCTGATCAATTGTCAGGTCATGTCAAGCCCTAGCACCTATATGATTATCTTGACCCTATTGGCCTTATAGCAACCCCCAACCCTTTAAATCTTGCAATGGGGCTACCTGTTGGCCATGTTTGGTGAGCTGTGATGCTTAAAGACAGAATCCTGTTGACTGAGCAATCCATGACTTGCAACACTTGACTTTGGCCCTTACTTAGGCTAGATGGGCAGTTACAGAGGCTCTTCTGATCAATTGTCAGGTCATGTCAAGCCCTAGCACCTATATGATTATCTTGACCCTATTGGCCTTATAGCAACCCCCAACCCTTTAAATCTTGCAATGGGGTTACCTGTTGGCCATGTTTGGTGAGCTGTGATGCTTAAGGACAGAATCCTGTTGACTGAGCAATCCATGACTTGCAACACTTCACTTTGGCCCTTACTTAGGCTAGATGGGCAGTTACAGAGGCCTCTTCTGATCAATTGTCAGGTCATGTCAAGCCCTAGCACCTATATGATTATCTTGACCCTATTGGCCTTATAGCAACCCCCAACCCTTTAAATCTTGCAATGGGGCTACCTGTTGGCCATGGTTGGTGAGCTGTGATGCTAATTTCATCTGATGGTGAGGTTCTAATTATGGGGATCTGAGGAGTGTTGAGTACCCCATCATTGCCTGTCCTCCCAGCTGGGGGGCAGTAGAATACATTACCTGTAGTTCTGGAGGGGGTAAAATCCTGCAATGGGACTATCTGTCTCACTGTCAACTGAATACCTAACTAGATCTCATGTGACTTCACATGATTTGCAGTTTTCCCACCTCCGGGGTCAAAGTGTCCCAATGGTCTGTAACTTTCCATTTAGGTTCCTTGTATTCTCGCCCCTGCAGAATTACAGGGTGTGGCCAATAATCTATGCTGCTACCATAGATTATGCAACATTAGCTTTATTAGTTTATTGCATCCTGGAATGCACGTATTTGATTTGAATGAGTCTCCAGAAAATCTTTTCTTAATAAATTGTAGGGTTTTTATTTCATGAACTGGGGAAAGAGAAGGGGTAGATTTTCTTTGATGAAAAAATTAACCCCTACAATGCACCCCATCCTGTGTAATTAGTTTCTAAGAAAATATTGAAACGTGTTTACAATTAGCCAGAAATGGTGAAGGTAGAAAACAAAAAAACACCTAGAAAAAAACCCCAAATATTTGATAAAATAGATATACAATTACTTATCAAATATTTGATCAAATAAACATTATACAACTACATATTCTATATTTGACAAAATTGATATATAATTACATATGGAATATCTGATCGAATGACAATGCATTTAGATATTGAATATTTGATTAAATGAATATCATGTAATTATATATTGAATATTTAATTAGATAAATATTGTAGAATTACATATTGAATATTTGATTAAATAAATATCATGTAATTATATATTGAATATTTAATTTGATAAATATTTTAGAATTACATATTGTATATTTGAATAAATAAATGTTATATTATTACAAATAGTTTGCTTAGATATTAACTACATGAATTTTATATTATATCTTATTATAATGGAGATTGTGTGTTTGTCTGTCTGAAGCCGAAACTAAATCACTACTCAAGTCACAATTCCCTTAGTTATTGACGTCACATTCACCATGAATTTATTTTTATTTAAACCTCAGTTATTGATAAAATTGTTATACCTTATTAATACTTTTGACTTTATCTACATTTTAATAACATGCAATTGTATTTATATATGCAACAAAATAGCGGGTTACAGTGTGAACAGGAAAGCTAATTTGCATATTGATATTAAAAGTTTAATTTTATTAAATATGCGCTTGGTAGTATTGATTTCTAATTGTTTGTTTTTTTTCTTAATGAATATAAGCAAAAGACTCGGGGATAAATCTTAAAAGAAATCCTTTGATATAAAGAAATAAAAGTAATTTTATTCTTTACTTCCTAATTTAACTATATAGTTAAATTAGGAAAATTCAGCAATAAAAGGAGGGAGTGATGAAAAATGATGGAAGACTTAGTTTCAAAGCTGTTCTATTCTTCGATTATACCCCCTCTGTTTCAAATCATTTTATTTGGATTTTTATTTAGTTTCAAAAGTATTTCAAATTTAACATATTTCATTACATTAAAATTCAAATACTTGCACCCGGAGGGTGCATATATTTGCTAGTATTTATAAGTTTTATATTGAACTGTATGAAAGTATCATATTTTATATTTATTTTAGTTTGCTTAGTTTGATGAATTGTATATTTATTTTAGTTTGCTTAGATGAATTGTATATTTATTTAGTTTGCTGCTTAGATGAATTGTATATTATTTTAGTTTGCTTAGATGAATTGTATATTTATTTTAGTTTGCTTAGATGAATTGTATATTTATTTTAGTTTGCTTAGATGAATTGTATATTTATTTTAGTTTGATGAATTGTATATTTATTTTATTTAGTTTGCTTAGCATGAATTGTATATTTAATTTTAGTTTGCTTAGATGAATTGTATATTTATTTTAGTTTGCTTAGATGAATTGTATATTTATTTTAGTTTGCTTAGATGAATTGTATATTTATTTTAGTTTGCTTAGATGAATTGTATATTTATTTTAGTTTGCTTAGATGAATTGTATATTTTTTTAGTTTGCTTAGATGAATTGTATATTTATTTAGTTTGCTTAGATGAATTGTATATTTATTTAGTTTGCTTAGATGAATTGTATATTTATTTTAGTTTGCTTAGATGAATTGTATATTTATTTTAGTTGCTTAGATGAATTGTATATTTATTTTAGTTTGCTTAGATGAATTGTATATTTATTTTAGTTTGCTTATTGTATATTATTTTATAGATGAATGTATATTTATTTTAGTTTGCTTAGATGAATTGTATATTTATTGTGAATTGTATATTTATTTTAGTTTGCTTAGATGAATTGTATATTTATTTTAGTTTGCTTAGATGAATTGTATATTTATTTTAGTTTGCTTAGATGAATTGTATATTTATTTTAGTTTATTGTATATTTATTTTAGTTTGCTTAGATGAATTGTATATTTATTTTAGTTTGCTTAGATGAATTGTATATTTATTTTAGTTTGCTTAGATGAATTGTATATTTATTTTAGTTTGCTTAGATGAATTGTATATTTATTAGTTTGCTTAGATGAATTGTATATTTATTTTAGTTTGCTTAGATGAATTGTATATTTATTTTAGTTTGCTTAGATGAATTGTATATTTATTTTAGTTTGCTTAGATGAATTGTATATTTATTTTTAGTTTGCTTAGATGAATTGTATATTTATTTTAGTTTGCTTAGATGAATTGTATATTTATTTAGTTTGCTTAGATGAATTGTATATTTATTTTAGTTTGCTTAGATGAATTGTATATTTATTTTTTTGCTAGATGAATTGTATATTTATTTTAGTTTGCTTAGATGAATTGTATATTATATTTTTTAAGTTTTATATTGAACTGTATGAAGTATCATATTTTTTATATTGAACTGTATGAAGTATCATATTTTTTATATTGAACTGTATGAAATATCATATTTTTTATATTGAACTGTATGAAGTATCATCAATGAAAGTATTTTATTCATCTTAGTATTATTGTCTGCTATTTCAGGAGATTTGATTGAGAATATATTGACTAAATGGCACGGAGACTATGAAAAGCTCGATAAAAATTGTGCTTACATTCAATGGTAAGTAAGATTGCGAGGGCTTTTTTTTTTTTTGTCTTTTTTTTTTTGTGTTTGACCACTCTGTCAGTGGGGCTATAGAAATAGAGGAGTAAGACCCCCCCCCCCACACTTGGACCACTTGTTTGGTATAGGTGACCCAGGTGCATAGGTGACTAATATATATTAGGTACCACCAATTTACCCTGTGAAATTCCCCCCTCCTATATTTAACACTATGAAACTTGCATAAAAATTAATATTCTCTCTCTCTCTCTCTCTCTCTCTCTCTCTCTCTCTCTCTCGTTTGTGCAAGTAAAAAAAGTAAAAAAACTGTATGCCAACAAATGTTATATACCCCCATGTTGGGGGTATATAAACCATGAGTTCTTTTACAGGAGAGAGGAGAGAGATAGAATGGTAGACAGAGAGATGCATAACTTGCATACTTACACAAGTACTCTCTCGCAAAGGCTGAAGATTTTTTTCACAAAATTAAATGGAGAGAATATTTTCTCTTTTGAAAAGATAGACTTATAAGATGCGCAGCTTTTAAATGGAATTGGAGGAAGAAAGTAAAAAAGTCCTGACTATTCGCACACACAAACCATGATTTTTTTTTTTTTACATTTGCATATTTTGATGATAGTCTAGTTTGAAGTAAAACCATAAAGGAAAATAAAGAACATTTGGCAAATTATATATTGATAAAGATTATCTTCTCTTCTTTTCAACCATATGGATATTTTTAAGATTGGACTACAAATAGGCGATAAATTCCGGGATGAACTGCTTAAGACTGCAAAATTTATTCACTAAAACCGAATTTCAGTGCTGGTATTCGCTCTAATAAAAAGTCAGGCAGAGGACAATATTTCATAATCAGCAGGAGTTGGTATACGGACAGTTTCGCAAATTGGGTGATTTTGGCTTAATTAATTAATTATATCCCTTAACCAGAAAAAATCAATAACCACATTTGGAGTGTTTCTTAGTTAGAACGATATCAATGTGTATGCAAGATTTTGAATCTGAGTGATCTCCCGTTTTAAAATTATACGTCGACACATACATACCAAAATCTATCCTTTATATATTAGATACCTTATTCAAAATAATTGATATATCAATTGTAAATCGTACATAAAAATTCATAAATTAACAGAAAAGATATATCGTATTCAAAATGGATAAGACAATGGATTATATATAAGATATATCTTATTCAAAATAATTGATATATCAATTGTAAATCATATATAAAAATTTATAAATTATAAGAAAAGATATATCGTATTCAAAATGGATAAGACAATGGATTATATATAAGATATATCTTATTCAAAATAATTGATATATCAATTGTAAATCGTACATAAAAATTCATAAATTAACAGAAAAGATATATCGTATTAAAAATGTATAAGACAATGGATTAGAAAGTCAGATTAGATTTTATTTGACAATGGTGTCTTGACGTATTCCTCCAGATTAACTGTTATATATCCCTCACTTATGTTGCGGGTATATGAATAGTTCTTTAACAGAGAGGGGAGTGAGATAGACAGGTAGACAGAGATGAGATGCATAACTTGCATTACTTACTTCTTTGGCCATTGGTGATCTCTAGTCGTTTCTATTCTTTCTCTTTATGTTGACTTCTATTTCTAGGTTCCTGTTGGTTGTTCATCTTTCATTGATTTTCTTCTTCTTGGTCAGTCTTTTTGCTAAGACATGCATCAACCAACAACACCGTGTTATTTCTTTAAGCTTTTATTTACTTAACTAAACTTCTTTCTCTAACTAAACACAGCACGTGTGTGCAGGTGAGCCCCAGCTATAGCAAGGATAACTTTCTTGCCTGATGGGGGGGGGGTATTTGTCTCATACCCCACTTGTATGGACTGGGCACAAGGCCTCGTTTAATGTGGGCCCACCCACAAGCCGAAGCTCATGGGTAGGAAAGAACAAAAATTGTGTCGATCCCTTCAGCATTTCCTCTCAAGGGGGCGCCTCAGGCGCTGGGCAATAAACCCAGCCCTGCTCATAAAGGCGGTGACTGAGGGTCTACATGTCCTGGGAATGACGTTAAACTCTATCTGATGGTGAGGTTCCAGTTTTGGAGGTTTGGGGAATGTGGAGCACCCCTTCATCACCATTGCTCCCTGGTCCACTCTGACCCGGAGTGGTAGTACCTGTTAGGGTCCCATCTATGGGTTAAATAGAAAAATGTATTTATAA
Source organism: Doryteuthis pealeii (assembly GCA_023376005.1). Lineage (NCBI taxonomy): Eukaryota > Metazoa > Mollusca > Cephalopoda > Myopsida > Loliginidae > Doryteuthis > Doryteuthis pealeii. Next base: position 7,241,340 of record CM042163.1, read on the forward strand.
AAAAATTGTATTATCCATTAAGAATGGATTTATTTCAAAACTTTATCGGCATTAAATGACCCACTGAGGTTGATATGCCATAAAACAAAACAAACCAAAAAAAAAGAAATATGAATATTTTCTGCTTAATTTTTATGTGAATGTTCTAAATTCAGATGTGCACGGGGGCAGGGTCAAAGTTTAGGTACTGGACATGTATGCCAAAAAGGAGGGTTCCGTCACATAGATTATGCAACACAAAGTCAGAAAACTGCATAGCTCACATGACTTTCAGAAACATTTTTTCACGCTCAGAGTTTCCGAGGCATGGAATAAACTGCCTGCATCCGTTGTAGGCTGCCGAAACACTGCATCTTTCAAAGCCCCAATGCTTCTTGTAATCCGGCAACACAATACCTGATACCCACCCTCCACACACGTATGCACGTATACGCACACATACATGAATATTATTACTGTATGCTATTCATATTCCTGACACTAATACATTATTATATGTACTAGTCATGAGACTGATGAGTTGTGGTGCACCTGAGCACTATACACAATAAATTTCATTATTATTTTTTTTTAAAGCCTTAATAAACTAATGTTCTATAGAAGGGGGGAAAATAGATGGGGGTAAATAGATATTCGAATCAAGAAGTTCCTGCTGTGGGGGGACCAAAAACAAGCGAGTTCTCCGTCTTCTCACAAGACAGACTTTCTTTTGGTCAACACATTCTTCGTCTTCGTCTAGCAGCTGGAAAATCCGTCGTCGTAGTCGAAATAATCTTTAACTATTCAAAATCGCATTTCCTATTTAGTTTTGTTTCTGTTGGACTAAAATCTATTTCTTTACTGGGTCGTTCGCAAAGCGCTTCGCCGTCATCGTCGTCGACTGCTTCTGCTGCTACTGACTGCCCAGCGCTCGACTCACTTGTCATTTATGGACATATTTAACCCAAACATTAGGGCACATCAGTCGAACCTTGCGTCCATCCAGTGCCCAAATCGCATGTTTTTGCATGCGGGAGGACGCGAGTTCGATCCCGGCAGGCAAGACAATGTCTTGCTCTTTTTCCTTTCTCGTTCTCCGTCACATGTTCCAACTTGTTTCTAGCAAGGTTTCATGGTGTTACATCATGCCTGATAATTGATAAGTTTGAAACCTTCCACCCTACCCAGGAGATATATATCTGCTTTAAAAAAATTATCATCCAACAACGACATACGTATCACCCCCTCTGACAAAGGTGGTGGAGTGGTCGTTATGTGTTCCAAACAATACAATGAAAAAATGCTTGATATCCTTAATGATCTTAACACTTATGAAAAAATCTCTCCACAAACCATTACTAACAGCACAATCATTTTCAACAAAACATACAAAAAACTAATAGGCAACACTGACAAAACTTGACTACCACCCTATCGTCCCCACTATTTACGGCCTCCCCACAACACACAAACCTGGGATTCCGTTAAGACCTATAATTTCGGGGAATTGGCACTGCCCCTCATAAAATTGCTAAATCGCTTGCTAAAATACTAACCCCCCTCTTAGGTACAATTAGCAAATCTCACATAAAAAATTCGAATAGCTTAATTTCAAAAATAAAAAAACTCATTTTTGAAAATCGGACATCCAACTCTAGACTTTATGTCCATGTTATTGCGCTAATTAAGAAAAAAAACAAACTTGTGTAGCAACATTTAAAACGAATGAATTTGTTATTTCTAGTTTGGTTTGGTTTGTTTTATGGCATATCAACCTCAGTGGGTCATTAAATGCTAATAAAGTTTTGAAATAAATTCATTCTTAATGGATACTCAATTTCTTTTATAAATGCAAACAATTTCCTTGGTCTAGCGCTAGTGAAAATGGGATGGACTTCCTCCCTATCTGGCTGATACCGACTTTAGGTCACCCCAACGATTTTACATACTTATAGTCAAAGACAGATTTCAAATTTAATTCTAGTAGCCAATTATAATTTTCTGTAATAGAGTCAAATATTTTCGGTTTGGTTTGGTTTGTTTTGTTTTACGGCATATCAACCTCAGTGAGTCATTTAATGCCAATAAAGTTTTGAAATAAATTCATTCTTAATGGATACTCAATTTCTTTTATAAATGCATTTTTCTATTTAACTTATAGATGGGACCCTAACAGGTACTACCACTCCGTGTCAGAGTGGACCAGGGAGCAATGGTGATGAAGGGGTGCTCCACATTCCCCAAACCTCCAAAACTGGAATCTCACCATCAGATAGAGTTTAACGTCATTCTCAGGACATCTAGATCCTCAGCCACCGCCTTCTAGCATATGATAAAAAGGGTTGAGGCTTGACATAAGGGCAATAGGGTTGGAGCAATCATATAGATGCTAGGGCTTGACGTGACCAGCCGATTGATTGGAGGGGGCCTCTCCGACCACCCGTCTAGCCCAAGATAGGGCCAAAGTGGTGTATTGCAAATCATGGACTGCTCAACCACCTGGGTTCTATCTTTAAGCATCATGGGTCGCCACTCACGGCCAACAGGTGGCCCCATTGGGGGAGTCTTACCCCTCTGCAGAGGCTCAGTTGGTGCATTCTAACACCCCGGCCAACAGTGGTTGTTATTTCTAGCAAGCCTCCAACAGATCCAGTAATACAGTCTGACCCTGATTACCATACTGGATACGTGTACAAGGTCAGGCACAAAGGCCCTATTTACGTGGGACCACCCACAAGCCGAGACTCATGGGTGGCTGGTGGAAAAATTGCGTCAATCCCGTCGTCATTCACCATCAAGGGGGGAGACTCAGGCGCTGGGCAATAAACCCAGCCCTGCCCCTTTAAGTCAAGGGGACAGGTATTGCCTGGGGGGATAGCTCCCTGGGATCGACGCTATTAATTCAAACACACCGATCCAGTGGCCAAAGCACACCGGATCTCTGACCCGAAGGACGGGTTGGACTGGAATTGACCCTGATTACCATATTGCCATATGCTAACCAGAGTCGGGCTGGGCTAAAAAGGATTATTGCACCCCACCCTCCACAAATGATTCCAACTTATCATCCATTCTATATGTGATGGTTACACACTTTAAAAATAGACCAAAAAAAAGAGAAGGGAGGTTACTCTATAATTAATACTTAATTGTTATCTCCCTTGATTGTTACAGGCAAAAAATGATAATTGATATAGAAAAGTGTTCAATAAAAACTTGTAGACCCACTAGCAAGAACCTGACTCTATCTACATTATCTTAACTTGGATATGTCTCTATGTTTTATCACTGATATTGAGCACTCTTTATTTAATAATTTAGCACTCTTTACTTTTAATATAGAAAACTACATTAGATATATTTTTATATATATTTCAGGTTGTTTCCAAATAAAATGGCTGGGAAGAATCCGGCTGCATCTCCACTCACCGAAATCGAAGCAGAGGTAGGACGCTTAATTTTGTTTTAATGATTTCCCTGCATTTCTTCTCAGTATATTTCCACAATCCATCATCATCATCATCATCACCAATCCATCATCATCTTTATCATCATCATCATCATCATAAAGGTGTGCTCGCAGCACGGATCCCTTTGATTGTATCTCGCCTTTCAATCATTTCAGCCATCATGGCTGGGGAGCTGGAACACAAACCTTCCCACTCCTTTTTTTTTTTTTTTTTTTTTTGCATCTCCAATTCTGACTCCTCTTCATGTAATTAATTGATTATGGCCTACAAATGAATATAAAACCATGATTTTTTTTTTAACAATCTATTTATAAGGAGTGTGCACTGTATAACTTTACAGACTAAACTAGGGCCATATAAAGTGTAAATTCAACTGGGGTCAGAGTTGGTATAGTTTTACCGACTCTAACTCCAGTGACCGTTATATGTGAACCCTTATATAAGTTTTTACTTTTAAACTGTTATATTTAAATTCTACACTTACCTCACATAATAAATAGGCCACCCTATTCATACTTTTGTTTTCCAAAATTTGTTTCCCTTTCTTTCTTTCTTTCTTTCTTTCTTTCTTAATTCATTATTTTCTTTATTTCTTCTCTGTAAATTTCTTCTTTCTTTATTCCTGTCTATTTTTTTCTTTCTTTCTTTTCTGTTGCTTTATTTTTCTTTTTTCTGTTATTTTTCTTTCTTTATTCCTATCTTTCTTTCTTTCTTTCTCAATTCATTATTTTCTTTATTTCTTCTCTGTAAATTTCTTCTTTCTTTATTCCTGTCTATTTTTTTATTTTTCTTCTTTCTGTTATTTTTCTTTCTTTACTCATATTTAAATTCTACACTTACCTCACATAATAAATAGGCCACCCTATTCATACTTTTGTTTTCCAAAATTTGTTTCCCTTTCTTTCTTTCTTTCTTTCTTTCTTTCTTTCTTTCTTTCTTAATTCATTATTTTCTTTATTTCTTCTCTGTAAATTTCTTCTTTCTTTATTCCTGCCTATTTCTTTCTTTCTTTCTTTTCTGTTGCTTTATTTTTCTTTTTTCTGTTATTTTTCTTTCTTATTCCTATCTTTCTTTCTTTCTTTCTTAATTCATTATTTTCTTTATTTCTTCTCTGTAAATTTTTTCTTTCTTTATTCCTGCCTATTTCTTTCTTTCTTTCTTTTCTGTTGCTTTATTTTTCTTTTTTCTGTTATTTTTCTTTCTTTATTCCTATCTTTCTTTCTTTCTTTCTTAATTCATTATTTTCTTTATTTCTTCTCTGTAAATTTCTTCTTTCTTATTCCTGTCTATTTCTTTCTTTCTTCTTTTCTGTTGCTTTTTTCTTTTTCTGTTATTTTTCTTTCTTTCTTGATTCTTTCTTAATTCATTTTTCTTTATTCTTCTCTGTTATTTCTTCTTCTTTATTTCTGTCTATTTCTTCTTTCTTTCTTTCTTTTTATTTTTCTTTCTTATTTTTCTTTCTTTCTTTGATTCTTTCTTAATTCATTATTTTCTTTATTTCTTCTCTGTAAATTTCTTCTTTCTTTATTCCTGTCTATTTTTATTTTTTTCTTTCTGTTATTTTTCTTTCTTTACTCATATTTAAATTCTACACTTACCTCACATAATAAATAGGCCACCCTATTCATTCTTTTGTTTTCCAAAATTTGTTTCCTTTCTTTCTTTCTTTCTTTCTTTCTTTCTTCTTAATTCATTATTTTCTTTATTTCTTCTCTGTAAATTTCTTCTTTCTTTATTCCTGTCTATTTTTTTTATTTTCTTCTTTCTGTTATTTTTCTTTCTTTACTCATATTTAAATTCTACACTTACCTCACATAATAAATAGGCCACCCTATTCATACTTTTGTTTTCCAAAATTTGTTTCCCTTTCTTTCTTTCTTTCTTTCTTTCTTAATTCATTATTTTCTTTATTTCTTCTCTGTAAATTTCTTCTTTCTTTATTCCTGTCTATTTTTTTATTTCTTCTTTCTGTTATTTTTCTTCTTTACTCATATTTAAATTCTACACTTACTCACATAATAAATAGGCCACCCTATTCATACTTTTGTTTTCCAAAATTTGTTTCCCTTTTTTCTTTCTTTCTTTCTTTCTTAATTCATTATTTTCTTTATTTCTTCTCTGTAAATTTCTTCTCTTTATTCCTGTCTATTTTTATTTTTCTTCTTTCTGTTATTTTTCTTTCTTTACTCATATTTAAATTCTACACTTACCTCACATAATAAATAGGCCACCCTTTCATTCTTTTGTTTTCCAAAATTTTCCTTTCTTTCTTTCTTTCTTTCTTTCTTTCTTTTCTTTCTTTCTTAATTCATTATTTTCTTTTATTTTCTCTGTAAATTTCTTCTTTCTTTATTTCCTGTCTATTTTTTTATTTTTCTTCTTTCTGTTATTTTTCTTTCTTTACTCATATTTAAATTCTACACTTACCTCACATAATAAATAGGCCACCCTATTCATACTTTTGTTTTCCAAAATTTGTTTCCCTTTCTTTTCTTTCTTTTCTTTTTCTTTCTTTAATTCATTATTTTCTTTATTTCTTCTCTGTAAATTTCTTCTTTCTTTATTCCTGTCTATTTTTTATTTTTCTTCTTTCTGTTATTTTTCTTTCTTTACTCATATTTAAATTCTACACTTACCTCACATAATAAAATAGGCCACCCTATTCATTCTTTTGTTTTCCAAATTTGTTTCCCTTTCTTTCTTTCTTTCTTTCTTCTTTCTTAATTCATTTTCTTTATTTCTTCTCTGTAAATTTCTTCTTTTCTTTATTCCTGTCTATTTTTTATTTTTCTTCTTTCTGTTATTTTTCTTTCTTACTCATATTTAAATTCTACACTTACCTCACATAATAAATGGCCACCCTATTCATACTTTTGTTTTTCCAAAATTTGTTTCCCTTTCTTTCTTTCTTTCTTTCTTTCTTTCTTAATTCATTATTTTCTTTATTTCTTCTCTGTAAATTTCTTCTTTCTTATTTCCTGTCTTATTTTTTATTTTCTTCTTTCTGTTATTTTTCTTTCTTTACTCATATTTAAATTCTACACTTACCTCACATAATAAATAGGCCACCCTATTCATTCTTTTGTTTTTCCAAAAATTTGTTTCCCTTTCTTTCTTTCTTTCTTTCTTTCTTTCTTAATTCATTATTTTCTTTATTTCTCTTCTCTGTAAATTTCTTCTTTCTTTTATTCCTGTCTATTTTTTTATTTTTCTCTTTCTGTTATTTTCTTTCTTTATCATATTTAAATTCTACACTTACCTCACATAATAAATAGGCCACCCTATTCATACTTTTGTTTTCCAAAATTTGTTTCCCTTTCTTCTTTCTTTCTTTTCTTTCTTTCTTAATTCATTATTTTCTTTATTTCTTCTCTGTAAATTTCTTCTTTCTTTATTCCTGTCTATTTTTTTTTTATTTTTCTTCTTTCTGTTATTTTTCTTTCTTTACTCATATTTAAATTCTACACTTACCTCACATAATAAATAGGCACCCTATTCATTACTTTTGTTTTCCAAAATTTGTTTCCCTTTCTTTCTTTCTTTCTTCTTTCTTTCTTAATTCATTATTTTCTTATTTTCTTCTCTGTAAATTTCTTCTTTCTTTATTCCTGTCTATTTTTTTATTTTCTTCTTTCTGTTATTTTTCTTTCTTTACTCATATTTAAATTCTACACTTACCTCACATAATAAATAGGCCACCCTATTCATACTTTGTTTTCCAAAATTGTTCTTTCCTTTTTTCTTCTTTCTTTCTTTTCTTAATTCATTATTTTCTTTATTTCTTCTCTGTAAATTCTTCTTTCTTTATTCCTGTCTATTTTTTATTTTTCTTCTTTCTGTATTTTTCTTTCTTTACTCATATTTAAATTCTACACTTACCTCACATAATAAATAGGCCACCCTATTCATACTTTTGTTTTCCAAAATTTGTTTCCCTTTCTTTCTTTCTTTCTTTCTTTCTTTCTTAATTCATTATTTTCTTTATTCTTCTCTGTAAATTTCTTCTTTCTTATTCCTGTCTATTTTTTTATTTTTCTTCTTTCTGTTATTTTTCTTTCTTTACTCATATTTAAATTCTACACTTACCTCACATAAAATAGGCCACCCTATTCATACTTTTGTTTTCCAAAATTTGTTTCCCTTTCTTTCTTTCTTTCTTTCTTCTTTCTTAATTCATTATTTTTTTATTTCTTCTCTGTAAATTTCTTCTTTCTTTATTCCTGTCTATTTTTTATTTTCTTCTTTCTGTTATTTTCTTTCTTTACTCATATTTAAATTCTACACTTACCTCACATAATAAATAGGCCACCCTATTCATACTTTTGTTTTCCAAAAATTTGTTTCCCTTTCTTTCTTTCTTTCTTTCTTTCTTTCTTTCTTCTTTCTTAATCATTATTTTCTTATTTCTTCTCTGTAAATTTCTTCTTTCTTTATTCCTGTCTATTTTTTTATTTTTCTTCTTTCTGTTTATTTTCTTTCTTTACTCATATTTAAATTCTACACTTACCTCACATAATAAATAGGCCACCCTATTCATACTTTTGTTTTCCAAAATTTGTTTCCCTTTCTTTCTTTCTTTCTTTCTTTCTTTCTTTCTTTCTTAATTCATTATTTTCTTTATTTCTTCTCTGTAAATTTCTTCTTTCTTTATTCCTGTCTATTTTTTTATTTTTCTTCTTTCTGTTATTTTTCTTTCTTTACTCATATTTAAATTCTACACTTACCTCACATAATAAATAGGCCACCCTATTCATACTTTTGTTTTCCAAAATTTGTTTCCCTTTCTTTCTTTCTTTCTTTCTTTCTTTCTAATTCATTATTTCTTTATTTCTTCTCTGTAAAATTTCTTCTTTCTTATTCCTGTCTATTTTTTTATTTTTCTTCTTTCTGTTTTTTCTTTCTTTACTCATATTTAAATTCTACACTTACCTCACATAATAAATAGGCCCCCTATTCATTACTTTGTTTTCCAAAATTTGTTTCCCCTTTCTTTCTTTCTTTCTTTCTTAATTCATTATTTTCTTTATTTCTTCTCTGTAAATTTCTTTTTCTTTATTCCTGTCTATTTTTTTATTTCTTCTTTCTGTTATTTTCTTTTCTTTACTCATATTTAAATTTCTACACTTACCTCACATAATAAATAGGCCACCCTATTCATTCTTTTGTTTTCCAAAATTTGTCTCCCTTAAATGTCTTTGGTCATTTTGAACGGCTTTCACCTGCTACTGTCCACTCAGCTAACTACTGATTTGACTCTGGAGTGAAGTGGTGGATCCCTGTTTCATCCATTGTCGATTATTTACGCAAAAACTCCTTTTTGTTGCATAACACACATTCTCCTTTTTGAGGTGTAACATAGATTCTCAAAGGTATGTGGTTCAAAGTTAACTGACCTAAAAAAATGTAAAAGTTTTTAAATAAAATAACTGGTGCATTATATCTTTTATTCATTAATATATCAACACTGAAAATTTCATTAGATTAAGCTTTATAGTTTTTTTAGCACAGAAAACATGGCTTTTTGATAAAATCAACATGGAATATATATATATATATATATCAAGTCAGCTTGACAATCAGGTTTCGAATCGCACACGGAGCGGTCTTTGTATCTATAGCTCTGCTGATGAGGCCTAATAGGCCGAAATGTACATACAGAGATTGATTTTTCTCGATTTGTTTAGCCTTAAATTTAAATAGGTAATCCCGCCTAATTAATTAATTATTAATTAATTAACTTTCATAAATTAGGTTAGACTTCAATTAAACACATATTCTCCCAAATATATATATATATTATATATATATATATATATATATATATATATATATTGCTCCGAGAGGTAACCATGTCCTCTGTTATGATGTGGATGCAGCTACACGACACACCAGGATATAGTAGTGGTGCATTCATCATTGACAAGTTGATTTGGCGAGTTTCGTGTGTGTGGCGTGGCTGGTGGCCTAGGGGTAGAGTATTTAGTTCTACGTTCTTGGTTCTCCAGTTTGGTCTCTGTCAAAGGGAGATCATAGCTATACACTGCTGATGAGACCTAATTAGGTCAAAACAGCTATACAGTGTTCTGCACATAGTCCTTCCTGTGTATAAAGTTGAGTTTAAGGGACTTAACGGCGTGCCGAAGAAGATATCTGGTATCTTAGGGTTGTCTCTCTCAGAGAGCTTTTAATGTCGATGCCTCCTGGAACTGCTCGCAGAATCTGACTATCAGGATTTTGTATTTTGCACCTAAACTTCTGGGCTCATCACGTAATTGGTATATCCAAAAACAGAGAGCTTCTCCCTCACTCACTCTACACACAGGAATTACCATATAGTCATTTTTTTTCAGTATTAGGAGGTTAACTAAAAAGTCTACAAATAAATAAATATCTACGATTTTTAAAATAAAATTTTATATGTAAAAATATTCAAATAAAATTTATATGTTAAAATATTCAAAATAAAATTTATATTAAATATCAATATTCAAAATATTCAAAATAAAATATTCAAAATAAAATTTTATATGTAAAATATTCAAAAATAAAATTTTATATGTAAAATATTCAAAATAAAAAAAATTCAAAATAAAATATCAAAAAATCTAATAATAAAATAAATGCATAAAATATTTTATTTTTTTGGGGTAGGACAGACATAAGTTTCCATTTCAAATTGTTATTTTTGTTTTACTATTTTTAATAAATTTGATGATTTTACTTACTTATGATGTAAACCATCTGACACTGAATTTTTAACTCCCACCCCCTCAGGCAAAATCTTTCAAAAATTAATTTTTACATTGCCTGGAGGGTGTTTTTTTTATTTTGCTGGTTTTAATAATGAATCTTGTGTTTTTTCTCTCCACAGGTTATTAGAGATGACCCAGAAATGAAGGATAGAGTTAAGAGAGCATTCAGAATGATGCTGGACTTTTTTGGAATGGAACTTGATGACATGGACAATTTCAAACTTTCTGCAAATTCTGATGAAAGACTTGAGATTATTAATGTATGGTAAGTTCAATGTTTGGTTGGTTGGTTGGTTGGTTGTTTGGTTGGTTTTTATGGCATGTCAACCTTTGTTGGGTTATTTTATCTTGAAGACATTTTGGTTTGGTTGTGGTGGTTGGTTGGTTGGCCTTTTTTGGAATGGAACTTGATGACATGGACAATTTCAAACTTTCTGCAAATTCTGATGAAAGACTTGAGATTATTAATGTATGGTAAGTTCAATGTTTGGTTGGTTGGTTGGTTGGTTGTTTGTTGGTTTTTATGGCATGTCAACCTTTGTTGGGTTATTTTATCTCGAAGACATTTTTGGTGGTTTGGTTGGTTGGCTGGACTTTTTTGGAATGGAACTTGATGACATGGACAATTTCAAACTTTCTGCAAATTCTGATGAAAGACTTGAGATTATTAATGTATGGTAAGTTCAATGTTTGGTTGGTTGGTTGGTTGGTTGTTTGGTTGGTTTTTATGGCATGTCAACCTTTGTTGGGTTATTTATTCTGAGACATTTTTGGATTGTTGTGCTGGTTGGTTGGCTGGCACTTTTTTGGAATGAACTTGATGACATGGACAATTTCAGAGTGGCTGCCCAAACTGCAATGAAATGACCTTGAGATACTCATAACTGTAAGTGCTAATATATACAAAACTGTTGGTGGTTGGTTTGGTGGTTGTGTTTGGTGTTCAACATCTATGGCCATTGTCCAACATCTGTGGGTATATTTCAGAATTCAGACACTCGCATACGAACATTTTATTAGTTCTATCTCTCTCTTTTCT
>CM042163.1:7252679-7287516 GCA_023376005.1 Doryteuthis pealeii
TACGCGTTAAGAATGACTTGTGTCGCTCCTGCTCTTCTGCACTGAGATTTATGGGTTTTGTTATATATATGTATATATATATTATATATTTGAGAGGTATTCCAAAACTTGGTTAGTGAGGGATGATTCTATTATGTGAAGATACAGACACATGTTTATTGTATATATATAATATATGGTGTGTGATGTGTGTGTATGTCACAGGGTAATTTATCAATATTTGTTTTTTTTGACAATAAATAAATTTTTAAAATAAAAAATTTTCAATATTTAATAATTTTAATGAGGATAAAGAAAGGCCTCTAATTATTGATGGAAAGATCATAATTGATGCAGTTTTCACTGAGTGTACTGTACAGAAACAAATTCAAACGTATGAACTGGTGTTAGAAGAAAGTATGTCCATATGACCTTTAGGCACCCCTTTTCGTAATCTCTGATTCGGGGAAAACATTTTTCTCCATTTTACACCGTCAAACATCCGGTTTAATTGCTAACAGACGATTTTTAGAGTTTTTAAAAATAAATTTTAAACTAACACCTAACAAACAACCTGTATTTTTGATAGTGGTAAATGAGAAAAGTGTGCCTTGTGAGATCGAGAATTGCGAAGGGGTTGTAAAGGTCATGTGGTCGGAAAAGTATCATTTGCAAACAAAATGAAATGCTGTCTACTCTACTAAAAATACCTCCAACAATGTTCTGTGTAAAAAAACAAAAATAACCAAAAAAAAAAATAAAAAAAAAAAAAAAAAAAAAAAAAAAAAAAGAAAAAAAAAAGAAAAAAAAAAGAAAAATAAAATTAAAAGCTGAACTAATTTGCGGAAGAGTCGGCTTCATTTCAAGGTGTGTTGTTTTCTGCAGCTTAGAATATAGTTGAATCTAAGTTAATGGATAATTAAGTTAAAATTGGTCATCACATTCTATTGCACCTTTAATTTATTTATGTTTCTTTTTTTTTTTTTTTTTAGGGGTGGGGTCATTTTTTCTTGTTGCTGAAGAAAACCTGACTCATAATAAATATTCATACCTCAAAAAAATGTGTCGTGTAATTAAAAGAAAGAAAAAAAAAAATTTTGGTACCATTATCGTACTGTGGCCTACAAAATATCTCTCTCATTAAGTATTGTAAGTAAAAAGTAGAGTCGTCAAGGTGGCCCAAGGTTGGTTTCAGCGAAGGAGTCTATCCCCTTTCACTAGTGCTAGACCAAGGATGATTGTTTGTTGCATCTGACGGTGGAGCACCGACACCTACGATCAGCACCTTACTTTATGTCACAGAGTCATGTGCTGACTCATCTCCTGAGTTGTGCGAGAGCGGGTTATCGAACTAGGAACCTGATGGTTTCTAGCACGAACGCTTCTAACCGACGAGCATTTACCCAACTTTTAGTATGTGCTACCATAAAAAGCATATTATAGTTTAAAATAATAAACTGCTAACCCGTGTCAGAATGGAGAATTAATAACTGATTCATGTAAGTTATGGATAAATTTCTTTTTAATTATTCTTAATTACATATATACAGCTTATGACTTGAATTGCAATTTCTTGAAATTGAATATATGTGAAATATTAGTTTCAATAAATTGCTACTACTTATATCTATAAAATATACTTCTTACTGAGGCTAGGACACATTCAAAACTGGGTAGGCACATACCTAAACGGCACCAACATTTTTATTTATGTTATTAGTTATATTGGTTGACTGTGAATTCAAAGACCTAAATTTTGACCATAGTTCTTCACCTTAGAACTGCAAAACTGGACTTTTTGATTTTTTTTTTTTTCTATTGTTACGCTGAAATTAGAAATACTCGTTAAACATTCTACAACATTACCAGCAAATAGTTTATTTTCAGTATAGGACTGATAAAATTTGATAATCTCAATTCCCTTAAAGTAAACAATACTGAGATGAGAAAAATTGATATAACTTGAATCACTATGCGAACGAACTTAAAGTCTATACAACATCAATTAATGCTTGTCGTTATTAATTTTCTAAAAAAAAACTTGTTATATTGTTCCTTTAGAGTTTGATTTTTATTAAAGATATTAATCCCGAGTTTGAGAAATTAAAAATACTTAGCAACAAAAAAATGCCCACCCAGGCAGTGTAAAAATTAATTTTTGAAAGATAACTTAATTATGTGGGAATTCAAAGAATACAATCAGAGTAAAATCTTTCCAACCCCCTATTCCCCTTATTGCAGCCCCAATCCCTTTTTTCATATGGGTGCTAAGAGCGGTATGAGGGTCTTCTGTCCTGGGAATTACGTTAAACTCTATTCTGATGTTGAGGTGTCCAGTATTTGAGTTTGGGAACTTGGAGCACCCTTATCACCATTGCTCCCTGTGGTCCACTCTGCCCGGAGTGGTAGTGACCTTTAGGGTCCCATCTATGGGTGAATAAAAAAAATGTATTTATAAAAAAATTGTATTATCCATTTAAGAGAGTTGAGTTTATTTCAAACTTGATCAGCATTAACATGACCCACTGAGGTTGAAGATTGCCGGAAAAAAAAACAAAAAACCCCAAACCAACAGAGTAAAATCAGTATCTTAAGTAACATCATCAAAATTCATTTATAGGAGTTAAAAAAAAAAAATCTGAATCGGAAACTTAGTTCTGTCCTCCTCAAAAAAATGTTGCATGCATCTATTAATTATTTAAATTGAATAATTATTTTGAAATATTGTTTGCAAATAAAAGTTACTCCTAATCGTGGGGGGGGGGAGCAGGTATTTATTTATTTGTAAACGGTTTTACATTAATTCATTGTTACTGAAAAAAAGGGCAAGAGTAAGAATAACAATTTTTAAAAAATTGCTTTACTGAAATTTTGAATGTATTATAACACAGGTTGTTCTTTGATTCTAATGATTAATGATTTTGACCTATAAATTATACTTGTAGATTTTAAACAATCATTGTGAATATTGTGACGTAAGCTGTTGACATAAGTGTTGGTTACAGACGAGAAAGACACCATCTCCATTATTTAGACAGAGTATATATGATTTTTTTTTTCTTTTTTTGTAATTATTTTTCTCATGAACTCTATCACATTAGATAACGTTATAATATAATTAAGATAAAACAAACTATGTATAAATCAATAAAACGGACATGTATTTATTAAAAATTGTTTTAAAAAATACAGTAGCTCAGCACATAAATCATAATAGTTATTATTTTAATGTAGTACTGACATTGTGAAATAAACTTATGTAAACAGTGACATAGTTTCAGTTACAGACAATTAGTGGGAATCTTCATATATATAGCATATACAGGTGACCTCTAATTTATTATTTCACTAACATCTGTCCAGTAGACTCTGGTAAAAATTTAACGACCCTGAATTCATAGTCTACGCCAATTATTTAATGTTGGATACTTTAAGATACACATTAATAATTTCCAATTACGAAGGCAACTGCAAAATGTAGATGAGATTAACACTTTTCTTTAGGGGCTGTTTTGATACTAACACGCGGGTAACCTGCAATTTATGTATTGGCTATGTAAGAAATATCCATAACGTGGCTACCAAGCATTGCTGAAATAGAATTTTATTCTGACCTCTCCCCTTTTGGTGCCAGTGGAGGAAGGTACTGCAGGGATCAGGCTTGCCTTGTATGCATCCTGTTCAAAGAATGAACAGACTGATGAGACAAAATGATACCACATCTTAATCTCAGCCCTGGAATGGAAAGTTTATTTTTGTTGTTTAAAGATCTTACTCAGTAAAAGTCACAGTCGGCAAAGTGGCCTAATATTTTCCAGGAAGAAATAGTGGTGTATACAAATCAGCCAGAAAAAAGTCTTGGTGAACAACGACGAAGCAATGGGTGAAGACCTGTAATAAAAAAAGTTTTGACATCAGCCATGGGGGCCCTAGAACTGCGCAAATTTCTCGGACCTAGTTGTTTACTTTACTACTCTACAAACTGGACTTAGGGATGTTGGGATTTAATAATGATGGCTTATTGTCGGTATTCAACCGGACCAGGTGAAGGGAGTCTATCCCTTTCCACTACACTGAGGCCAGTCTGAGATTTGTTGTGCTGAGGTGGTGTTCCCCACTTTACCATAACAGCATCCAAAGCCGAGTTGGTTGAGGGCCGGTATCGAACCTAGAACCTTGTTGTTACGACGGTTGTGGTGCTCTACCTACCAAGAGCTAAACTGGCCCTCTACTTATACTAATACGTACTTGATACTCAAATTGTAAAAGACAGTCTTTATTGTTAAATACTCTTTACTTGCTACATCCAAAATACCTACCACATTATAACTGAATTCATGAACTAAAAATGGTCCAATTTATGAAAACTTAAAAATTGTTGCTCATAGGGTGGGTTTTCTGCAACATGTGAATGTTAAAATGCCCAAATTTTTGGTTAATTTAATGAGGAAGTGATGTCCGGTCTCCTGCCTCAAAGAATTTGCTACCCGGTGACTATTTAAAAAAACGACCCCAGCTACGGTTGTTACTTGAAAGAAAACAACCAACTTAGGGGTTAAATATATTGGGGGTGGGCTGTCTCTTTTTCTGGTCGTAATTCTATTGATTTATCGTAATTTGTTTAAGATATGAAGTAGATAGATATCCATCTTTAATCTAAACAAGATCTATGACAAATTCGATAAATAAGAATACAACCATATTTCATATAGATAAATTAACGAATTACGACAAATTACTTAAAATAAATAAGAATTACTGACAAAAAGAGAGCCCCCCCCAATACATTTAATGCCCTAAGTTGATATGTTTCTTTCAAGTAACACCGTAGCTGGGGCGTTATTTTCAATAGTCACCGGTTAGCAATTATGAGGCAGAGAGACTGCGGACGCACGTTCTCATAGATTACCCCAAATTTTTAGGAAATAGCGATTATAGAAGAACTGAAACCCCAAACGTACTTCAAAGGCTGTCAATTTTCTTTTTATTACAGTCGTAGTAAAGTTTGGCCTATTATTGGTATACAGCGGAACAGTGAGGGGAGTCCATCCATTTTCTGCTTAGACCAGGGAGATTGCTTTACTCAGGTGGAGCATCATACCTACTGATCAGGCTTCGAGAAACTTACCGCACAGATCAGATTACCCCAAACTGTGCTACTCGTGCGCTGATTGGCGAAAGGACTGGTATCGAACCCGGGACGTATGAATTCCTAGGCACAACTCTTACAGACTTGGGCTATGAATATCATTGATGTTGCTAAACCTTAAGAGGCAAAGTCTTTCATCTATTTAAATGGAGATTCTGTGTTGCAACCAAAACTATATTACTTACTCAAGTCACAATGCCCTAATTATTTACGTTCACATTCTTCATGATTTATTTTTATTAACTCCATTAAATTATAAAATTGTTTTACATTATTAATCACGTTGACCATATCTACATTACTAATAACATGCAATCTGTATTATATATAATGCCGCAAAAATAAGCGGTTTACAGTGTGAAAGGGAAGGCTAATGTGCATATGTATAAAAATGGATCTGATAAAATATTGCTAGTATTATTGATTTCTAAATGTTGTGTTATCTTAGATGGAATTGAGCAAAATGCAGGACACATCTTAAAAGAAATCCATTAACAAGAAGAGATAATGATAAATTATTCTTTACTTTTGAATGTTACTAGATAGTTGAAATTAGAAAATAGTTAGCAATGAAAGACAGGAGTGATGGAATAGTAATACTTCGTAGATACTGATGTGTCATTACAGTCTGTTTGTAGATGAGATATAAGGAATTTGCAGACTGGCCTATTGTCCCCATATCCACCGTTTTGAAATCTGTCTGTTCTCTCTTAGACTGTTGCCAACCCTGGCTAGGAAGTCCAATGCTTGCTTTACTATAGCAAGAAAGACAATAGAATTCATGCCTTTTCCACAGGATATTAATTTAAGTTGACACATTGCCTTGGCGAATTAAACCTGCATCCATTTCCATTTTACCTCTTAAGCAACTGCATAACTATTCTCCCTCCAGCTATGGATTAAATAGTTTGAGCAGATTGGGGGTCTGTAACCTTGGTTAGTTAACCAGTCTATAGAGAAAGAAAATTCTGAATATCAAACTTGTTAAAACTCTGCTTAAGCAATTGACCTTGGTATCACTTTTCTACTGTGCAGGTGGAGGTTGTATATATACATACACCAACTTTAATATTAGATTAGCTACAATTCTATGATGGAGTGAAGTGAATATAAGGGACAAACTAATTCCAAGTCTCTAAATGAGTATTCAGTTTTCCACAAGAAGATAGAAAATAATTGCAGGATTTTATTTTAATGATAGAATCATTCTGAATTGTTATTGATTTGTAACATCTAAACCAGTGCAATGTGCAACTAGATGTACAGTCTGTGACCGACATGTGCAATTGCATATTATTATCTCTGTGCCAAATAAACTATACAAAATAGACAAACTGCTGGTGAGAGGAAGATCAGTGTTTTTTTTTTTTTTTTTTTTTTTGAATAATTTTGATATTTTTGGACAGGTTTTCGCTCATTCTTGATTTTTGAGATATTTGTATTGATTCGGCTATTGCCCTCACTTTATTGTATATCTACACAACGTTTTGCGATGGGCCCTCTGGCCTTCAGGTATGTCTTTTCGAGCTCGGGAACCTTCAGAGAACTTTGAAGCAACCCTTTGTACAGAATTACACTGGGGGTAGACTTGTTCTCATCTCCATTTAACAACCATGACCAGGCACAAGGTTAAGCTATGTTAAAGTTTCTTGTTATCGCCCTTGGCCAGGATTGAACCTGCAGCCTAGAGATATTTTCACTTAGAACATCAGCCAACTATGTTGTGTTATAACAATAAAGATGAGGCAATAGTCTGAAATAATCCAAATAATTCACATTATCAAATCTCATCTTCAAAATTTCATACAACATTGTGTGTATTGTGTGTATGTACATATATATATAATATATATGATATATAATATATATATATATTACTAGACAAAATGTGACCCACTGTCACCCATCGCTCTGGTTTGATTGAAACTTAGGGAAAAGTGAGTGAGCAAATAAAATTTAAAAAAAAAAACAAACTTGGCCACGACAAAACATTAAAACATTTTGTAAGCTTTCTAAGAAAGGGAATGTTTTGTCTTAATTTAAGTACAGGTTGCTACTTGTGAAATTTTCCCCTGAGGAGCTACTAAATGAAACTATTAGTAGGTATAATTGACTCATTAGGTTAACTATAATATATCTGATGAATTATGAGATTCGTTTCCGGTTTTTGTCTTGTAACAAAAATGACGTCACTGCACGTCACATTACCAAAATCGTCATAATAGACGATAAATACACTGCAACACTTCAAACATGCTTAACATTAGACAGTCCTTGTTAGTTTTTAAAACACATACTGAGTATTATATATCATATATAGTTTGTTTTATTGAATACATATTTATAAGTACATTTCAAATTGTTTTTTTTTTTTTTTTTTAATCCTTTAATGAATTGATGATTCTTAACTTACTTAGGGTACAAAACTCGCTTGACATTGAATTTTTAACTCCCCCCCTCGGCAATATGTTCAAAAAACTCATATTTTTACATCGTCGAGAGTTGTTTTTTTTTATTTTACTAGTATACTAAAGATAGTAGCTTTTATGAATTTATTTTATTGATGGGGAAGTGTCCAGGTCTGAAGATCCTATCCAGAGTAATAAACATATGATTGAGATATCTTGAGTATCCGTTCTTTTAATGTTCTTTGTTAGCAGCTTTCTTATGTCATTAAACATACATCACCAAGTCTCAGTGTGCGAGACAAGATGTGCAATATTATCAGACACACATACTATCTTTTATTCATTCCATTATTTTTTTAACTAGAAGTGACTACCTGGCGGCCTAGGTAAGTAAAAAAAGTAAAAGTCGAACGGGGCGGCCTAAAGTCGTAATCAGCGAGGGAGTCTATCCCCTTTTCATAGCCGCTAGACCAAGGAATTGTTTTAGCGTCTGAGAGTGGAGGTGCCGACACCTACCATCAGCTCCTTACTTTACCGCACAGACCCTGTGCTACTATACCTAAGTTGGCGAGGGATGGTATGAACAACCAATGACTTTGCTTTCTTACTATCAAATCCTTATTTGTAAATATCTTTCCAAGATATAAATAAAATAATTATTTGGCACAAAAAGCAAGCTCGGTGATATTTAATGTATTATATATATATTTATCATTACTAGGAAGTGGCAACCCGGCATCGCTGCAGAAGTAGAGGGTGATTTTTTAAAAAGTTAGTTCGCGGTCCGTTTACTAATCAGGTAGTTGGACCCGTCGATGCCCCATTAAAATCCCCATGGTAAAAAAGACCTTGCCATTGATACAGCCACTCTAGAAAATAAACACGTTAATGTCTACTATTCAAATATTAAATGCTAAAAATATTTCCATTCTGTTATAAAATTTATTTTTTTAATTTTTCACAAATATTAATCATCTTTATTTTTGCTAAAAAACAAGCCGGTGATATTTAATGTGTATATATATTTATGTCGGTTAATTGTTTTTAGTTTTCAAAGTTTCTCGGACATACAGTATAATACCAACTGCCATTTAATATATAATATATATATATACTATTGTTTATTTCGTTCGTTTCATCAGGACATACATACACACAACTGCCCATTATATATTGTATAAGATATAAAGTGTCTTGCTAATAAAATTAGATTTGTCTGTAGGTTAATGCCTAATTGAGCGGCGACCCCCCTTACATCATCTGTGTAAAAAAAAGAGAAAAAAAGTTATTGGTTTAATTGTTGGTGTACAAAAAATCCGATAAAGCTAATTAAAATTGGCTTTCATCATTATTATTACACAGCAAATATATGCACCGCCTACCGTGTATGCAAGTATTTAAGTTTATATAGATAAAATATCATTAAATTAGGAAAGGCTAAGAAACTGATAAGATGCAGATAAAAAGATTTGAACAGAGGGGGTATGATGAAAAATAGACACAACGTTGAAACTAACTCTTCATCATTTGTCCATTACTCCCGTCTTTCATTGGTAAAATTTTCCTAATTAACTATTTAGTTAAAAATAGGAGTAAAGAAATAATATTGCATATTTTTCTTCTTGTTAATGGATTCTTTAAAATTTATCCACAAGAATTTTTGCTCATATTCAATTAAGAAATAAAACCAAAACAAATTAGAATCAATAATATTAAAGCATATATTTATTAAAATCAAATTTTAAAAATCACATAATGCAAATTACGCACCTTCCCATTCACACTGGTAAACGCACTATTTTGTGTAATATAAATTACAATTGCATGTCATTAAGATGTAGATATGCGTCAACAGTCTTAAGGATGTTAAACAATTTTATTAATAAATTGAGGTTTAATAAAAATAAATTCATGCAATAGTTTTCAAAACATCTATTTTTACATCGCCCGGATGGGTGTTTTTTATTCTGTACTAGTAATTATTCATAGTGGTTCAAGTCCAACCAAAATCAAGACATATAATTTGTTCTGTTAGATCCCAAGATGTAGGAATAACAAAAGATAACAAAAACAGTGAAACATGTTTAACATATAACAATATTTGTTTTATTTTGTCTCACAAACCGGGGGAATACAGTAGGATGATTTGTAAAGAGTTAACTATGTAACCTGTGATGGCTGTTCAGCACAGCAGTTACGTTCTTAGTGTTCGATTGCTGTCGTGCCTTGGGACAGTGAGTTTTTGGAAGTATCTCCTTGTTCAGAATCGTTAGGGGAGATGGAACTCTCCTAACATGTTCAGAGATAATTTTTATTGCTTCTAGGCAATGAAGAACCAATTATCCATGAAACAATAATTCTTATTATAATGGAGACTTGTGTGGGTTTTCTGCTGTAACCGAAAACTATATCACTACTCAAGTCACAGTTCCTTTAGTGTATTTACTAAAATTTCACCATGATTCTATTTTTATTTAACCTCATTATCAATAAAATTGTTTTTAACATAATTAATTACTTGACACTATCACAATACTAGCAATTGTATTTATATATATACACACAAATAGCAGTTTATAATAGTAAACTTGCATCTGTGGTGAGTTCCAATTCGGGAAGTGTGGAATATCCCTTCATACTTATTACTCCCAGGTCCACTTTGACTTCGATTTTTCTACTGTTAAGTGCCCTTTTTAAATTAGTTTTAAAAAAATGTTTAAAAAAATTTAATGCCGCCACAAGGATGAAGAAATAAAATGTCTTCGCGATAGAATAACACCCAACAAGGTTTGACAGGCCATAATGTTTTGGTAAGCAATACCATCCAGTCATTTGTATTTTCATGATTTGAAGCCCGAAATTAAAAATACATGAGTTTAATTGGCATCTCCTTCGAAGAAGCTAAAAATTCCAATTAACTCTTAATGTCTTATACTGCCTCATTCCCACCCGGCTGGAAGTCACATTCCTTTTCCTTAAATCTGTTACCAATGATAAGCCTTTGTTAAAATGTAATATTAAAACATATTTTAAGTCTTTATTTAAGGGAAATATCTCTGCTAATTGTTAAATGAAAAAGGGCCATTTTTAGCCTTTATTTATAATCCTTATAGAATGGACTCTGACTAGACAATTCTGAACAGGACGTTAAAATTTAGAATGAAATAACATTTCTGGTTGCTGGATTTAAAAAAAAAAAAATTTATATAAGTAATCTAAGTAAACTGATATGGGGTAAAAAGCACATTTATTAATTTTTTAACATTTTTATCTTTTGATTCAAATCTTTGGTGACATGAGATTAAAAAATTGTCATATTAAATCAAACGACATGTGGTCAAGTTTTATAGAAAACCTTGGCTTCGGATAATTTGGAGTATAAACCTGGGCTTTTTTATTTTATTTTATTTTATAAAATTGACGAGACAATGCCATTACACATTACCAACGAGATTCTTCTGTCATCTAACCTTGATTAACTCGGCAAATATGGTAGGTTTTTTTTTTTTTTTTGTTGTTTTTTTTTGTCGTCACAAAATCCGTGTCTTCATTTTGATCAGATTGGTGAGATTATTATTGGTGTAATTTAGAATGTCTTAAGTCACCAAGAAATTTTAGTTTACCTATATTTGTTGATTTAGACTCATTGCCACAAAATAATTCTTGGGTTTCTGGGCACATAACCTGGTAACAATTGTTATAAAGTCTGATGTATTTCCTTGCAGTAGTTTAGGAAGAAAGGCTTACAGTGTCTACGGATACTCCTTGTCAGTCAATTCTGTAGTCCTTGGTAGAAAGTACTCCTTAGGGCCTGTAGCGTTCCTTCTGGAAGGGCGTTTGTTTGTTTTATGGCATAGCAACCTCGGGGGTTCATTTAATGCCGACAAAGTTGTGAAATAATTCATTCTTAATGCAAATACAATTTTTATAAACTTTCATGTTTTTTTCTAATTCAACCCATAGATGGGACCCTAAACAGTACTACCACTCCGGTGTCAGAGTTGGACCAGGGAGCAATGGTGATGAAGGGGTGCCTACATTCCCCAATCTCCAAAACTGACCTCACCATCAGATGGGTTTAACGTCATTCCCAGGACATGATAGACCCACAGTCGACCGCCTTCTTAGCACCCAATGATAAAAAGGGGTGGGGATTGCCATAAGGTAATAGGATTGGGAAAATCATATAGATGCTAGGGCTGACATGACCTGCCGATTGATTCGAAGGGGCCTCTCCAACCGCTCGTCTAACCCAAGATAGGGCCAAAAGTTATCTGGAAGGGAATCGCATAGGCAAAATGATTTGTAGAACAACTTAACGACCTTAAATACATTTTGTTGTTTTTTCATTAGTCAATCCCACCTCCTTCTACTTAGGTAAAGTCTATATAATATAAGTGGTGATTTTTTTTTGGGTGCAGATTATTACCATTAGATAATCAACATTTTCAGCAAATCTTTTAATATCGTTTGGGATTATTCTATTTATGTACTTGTAAAGTTACATTCCATTAGAAGTTTAAGTTAAATGTTCTGCTTTGGTTGGTCAGTGATATATAAGTTTAGCTAGTATAAAATATAGTCAACACTGCCTGGTTACTGTCAGTTTCTTGCCTATCATCAGATACTTGTTTTTGATGATTCAATGAGGTGAGAAATAGTCACAAAAGCACTGTTGACTTTGTTTACACCTACACTTAGATTTATTTGCTCAATCTCTGATATGAGCACTTTTTACTTATAAATATAGCAAACTATATTATATTATTTTTATGATATATAATATATATATGATATATATATATAAGTTAGTCTAATAGAGGCTCAAGCAAAAATTGTGTGTGTATGTATGTCGTGCTGTGTATGTATGTATATATATTCAGAGTTGCTGAGAGGTATGTGTCAATGTGTCCCTGACGCACAAAAATCTAAATGGACGCAGTGAAATCATATCAATGTGTCCCAGTGTTTTCGTTTTCTTTCCTCTTCCCTCACCATTTCAAGCTAGCAAATACATTTCAAGGCTAACTCAAATAACATGAATTTAAAACATAATATAATATAAGTTATATATGTAAAAATATTGATTAATAATATGAATTTAAAATATAAAATAATATGTTATATATGTAAAAATGCTCAATACGCTAAGTAGAGCATTATTATAAGAATCTAAATGAGTCAGACACTATCTAGTTTTTCACCCGAATCAAATGATATGAATTAATAGTTATAATATAAGTTATATATGTAAAATATGAATTTAAGAATATAGTATAATATAAGTTATATATAGAAAATATGATTTAAAATAGTATATAAAGTTATATATGTAAAATATGAATTTAAAAGATAGTATAATATAAGTTATATGTAAATATGAATTTAAAATATAGTTATAATATAAGTATATATGTAAAAATATGAATTTAAAATATAAGTATAATATTAAGTTATATATGTAAAAATATGAATTTAAAATATAGTATAATATAAGTTATTATATGTAAAAAGTGCTCAGTTTAGTAGATGATCTTTAATGCTATTTCCTCAAAAATGGTGCAAGTATCAGATTTAATTTTTGGTATCAGTATTCAGTATACTAAAACACAACTTTCGTATAGATGAACAATTTGATTTTTTTTTTTTTTTTTTTTTTTTTTTTAAAGTGAAAAATCAACCTACCCCTATTGTTGAATCTGTGTCATTTCTGCTCTTCTTAACGAACCCAAATCTGGTAATTACTAATGTTGTAAATAGCCGGTGTATCCCAGACACCAGTCTCATAGTCGGATCATTGTGTGACTAAAACAGATAACCCCACAGATTTTGTGACTGGTTGAGAGGTGGCTAAACACCTGCAGAGATGAAAAACAAGGCTGTCAAAGGCAGAGGGAGCTTCTTGCTCAACGGTCATCTAGCACATCTTTCTAAGTCCAACCTGCTCTTCGTCGCTGCAGAACCGTGTAAACTTAGGTAGTGCCAGAGCCATACGTCGGAGAAACATTAAGTTCCTGGTAGGGTATTAGATCTGCACCCAGTGGTATTAGGCCACAACTTGCCAAAGGGGCTCTGGAAAAAAAATCCAAGGGCTTCTACCAATCTTGTCAGCGTTTGGTGTACTTGTCACTGCGTCTGTGGAAAAAATTGCGGAAATAAGGGGGGGGGGGGGGGGGCGGCGGCAATTTTTTTTTTTCTTTTTCCCCTTGCCGGGATATGCGTGTAGGTTTTGGGACCTACTATGAATTTCCCGGCCAAGGAAGAGATTCCCTTATTTACCGCAGATTTTTTCCACAGACGCAGTGACAAGTACACCAAAAGCTGACAATGATGAGAGAAGCCCTTGGATTTTTTTCCAGAGCCCCTTTGGCCAAGTTGTGGGCCTAATACCACTGAGGTGGCCAGATCTATGAACCCTACCAGGAACTTAAGTTCCCGACGGTTGGCTCTGGCGTACTACCAAGTTTACACGGTTCTGCAGCGACGAAGAGAGGTTGGACTTTAGAAAGAATGTGCTAGATGACGTTTGAGCAAAAGCCTCCCCTGCCCTTTGACAGGCCTTGTTTTTCATCCTGCAGGTGTTTAGCCACCCTCTCCACCAGACAAAATCTTGTGGGGTTATCTGTTTAGTCACCAATGATCCGACTATGAGACTGGTTAGTACTGGGATACCATCCGGCTATTTAACAACATTAGTAATTACCAGATTGGGTTCGTTAAGAAGAGCAAGAAATGGACACAGATTCAACAAATAGGGTAGGTTGATTTTTCACTTAAAAAAAAAAAAAAAAAAAAAAAAAAAAAAATCAAATGTTCATCTATACGAAAGTTGTTTTTAGTATACTGAATACTGATACCAAAAATTTAAATCTGATACTTGCACCATTGTTTGAGGAAATAGCATTAAAGATCATCTACTAAAAACTGAGCACTTTTTACATATATAACTTCTTTAAATATTAATATATTATATATTTAAATTGATATTTTTACAAAATATATGAACTTATATTATTTACTATATTTTAAATCATCGATTTTACATATTACTTATATTATACTATATTTAAATCAATTTTTACATATTATAACTTATATATACTATATTTAAATTAATATTTTTACATATATAATTATATTATTACTATATTTTAAATTCATATTTTTACATATATAACTTATAATACTATATTTTAAATTCAGTATCATTTGATTCGGGTGAAAACTAGATAGTGTGTCTGACTCATTTAGATCCTTATAATAATGCTCTACTTAGCGTATTGAGCACTTTTTACATATATAACATCATTATTTTATATTTTAAATTCATATTATTTAAATTATATTTTTACATATATAACTTATATTATATTATGTTTTAAATTCATGTTATGTTTGATAAGCCTTGAAATGGATTTGCTAGCTTGAAATGGAGGGAAGAGGAAAGAAAAACGAAAAACACTGGGACACATTGAATGATTTACGCTGCTCCATTTAGATTTTTGTGTCAAGGGAACATGACACATACCCTTCAGCAACTCTGAATAATATATATACATAATACACACACACATACATACACACACAATTTTTGCTTGAGCCTCTATAGACTAAACTTATATATATTATATATATTATAATATCATAAAAATAATATAATATATTGCTATAATTTATAAGTAAAAAGTGCTCAATATCAGAGATTGAGCAAAATAATCTAAGTGTAGGTGTAAACAGAGTCAAACAGTGCTTGTGACTATTTCTACCTATGAATCATCAAAACAAGTATCTGATGATAGGCAAGAAAACTGACAGTAACCAGGCAGTGTTGACTATATTTATACTAGCTAAACTTAGATATATCAACTGACCAATCCAAAGCAGAACATTTTAACTTGAAACTTCTAATGATGTAGACTTTACAAGTACATTAAATAGAATAATCCCAAACGATATTAAAAGATTTGCTGAAAATGTTGGATTATCTAATGGGTTAATCTGCACAAAAAAAAAATCACCACTTAATATTTATAGACTTTACTAAGTAGAAGGGAGGTGGATTGACTAATGAAAAAAACAAACAAAAATGTATTTAAGGTCGTTAAGTTGTTCTAAAATCATTTGCCTATGCGATTCCCTTCCAGAAACTTTGGCCCTATCTGGGTTAGACGAGCGGTTGGAGAGGCCCCCTTCGATCTCGGCCAGGTCATGTCAAGCCCTAGCATCTATATGATTTTCCCAATTCCTATTACCCTTATGGCAATCCCCAACCCCTTTTTATCATATGGGTGCTAGAAGGCGTGACTGTGGTCTACCATGTCCTGGGAATGACGTTAACTCCATCTGATGGTGAGGTTCCAGTTTTGGAGATTTGGGGAATGTAGAGCACCCCTTCATCACCATTGCTCCTGGTCCACTCTGACCCGGAGTGGTAGTACCTGTTAGGGTCCCATCTATGGTTGAAAGAAAAAAAAACATTATTAAAACCAAAATTGATTATGCATTAAGAATGAATTTATTTCACAACTTTGTCGGCATTAAATGACCCACCGAGTTGATATGCCATAAAACAAAACAACCCCTTCCAGAAGGAACGCTACAGGCCCAAGGAGAACTTTCTACCAAGGAATACTACAGATTGACTGACAAGGGTATCCGTAGACACTGTAACCTTCTTCCTTATAACTACTGCAAGGAATACATCAGACTTTATAAATTGTTACCAGGTTATGTGCCAGAAACCCAAGAATTATCTTTGATGGCAATGAGTCTAAATACCAAATTATAGTAAATAAAATTTCTTGGTGACTTAAAGAATCTACAATTACACCAAATAATAATCTCACCATCTGATCAAAATGAAGACACGGATTTGTGAAACGACAAAAAAACAAAAAAAAAAAAAAAAACTACCATATTTGCCGAGTTAATACAAGCTTAGATGACAGAAGACTCTCGTTGTAATGTGTCAATGGTAATTTGTCTCGTCAAATTTTTTTAAAAAAAATAAAATAAAACCCAGGTATTTATACTCCAAATTATCAGCCAAGGTTTTCTATTAAAACTTACCACATGTGTTTGATTAATATGACAATTTTATCATGTCACCAAAGATTTTTGATAAAAAGATAAAAATGTTAAAAAATTAATAAATGTGCTTTTACCCATATCAGTTACTCTAGATTTTTACTTATATAAATTTTTTTTTTTTTTAAATCCAAGACAAACACAGAAATGTTAGTTTCATGTTAACTTTTAACGTCCTGTTCAGAATTTTCTAGTCCAGAGTCCCTTTCTATAAGGATTTATAAAATAAAAGGCTAAAAATGCCTTTTTCATTTAAATTAAGCGAGATATTTCCCTTAAATAAAGACTTATTAAATATGTTAATATTACATTTAAACAAAGGCTATCATTTGGTACAGATTAGGAAAAGGAAGTGACTTCCAGCCGGGTGGAATGAGGCAGTATAAGACATTAAGAGTATTGGAATTTTTAGCTTTTCGAGGAGATGCAATTAAACTCATGTATTTTAATTTGGGCTTCAAATCATGAAATAAATGACTGATGGTATTGCTTACCGCAAAATCATTATGGCCTGTCAAACCTTGTTGGGTTATTCTATGCCGAAGGACATTTTATTCATTCATCCTTGTTGGGCATTAAATTTTTTTTAAACATTTTTTAAAACTCATTTAAAAAGGACCTTAACAGTAGAAAACTCTGAGTCAAAGTGACCTGGAGCATAGCTATGAAGGGATATTCCACACTTCCCGAATTGGAACCTCACCACTAGATGCAGTTTACTATTATAAACTGCTATTTGTTTGTATTAATATTAAAACAATTGCATAGTATTTGATATGTCAACAGTATTAATTATGTAAAACAATTTTATTGATAATTGAGGTTTAAATAAAAAATAGAATCATGGTGAATTTTAGTAAATAACTAAGGGAACTGTGACTTGAGTAGTGATAGTTTCGGTTACAGACAGAAAACCACACAATCTCCATTATAATAAGAATTATTGGTTCATGGTATAAGTATGTGTTCTTCATTGCTAGAAGCAATAAAAATTTATCTCTGAACAGGTTAGGAGAGTTATCTCCCCTAACGATTCTGAACAGGAGATACTCACTGTCCCAAGGCAGACAGCAAGAACACAAGAACGTAACTGCTGTGATGAACACATCACATGGACATAGTTGAACTCTTATACAAACTCATCCTACTGTATTCCCGGTTGGTGAGAATAAATAAAACAAATTTTTATTATGTTAAACATGTTTCACTGTTTTTGTTATCTTTTTGTTATTCCTACATCTTGGGATATAACAGAACAAATTATATGTCTTGATTTTGGTTGGACTGAACCATCATGAATAATTACTAGTACAAAAATAAAAAACACCCTCCGGGCGATTAAAAAATAGATTTTTGAAACATATTGCATGAATTTATTTTTATTTAAACTCCAATTATTAATAAATTGTTTTACATCATTAAGACTGTTGACCATATCTACATACTAATGACATGCAATTGTATTTATATATACAACAAAATAGTGGTTTACAGTGTGAATGGGAAGGCTAATTTGCATATTGATTTTTAAAATTTGATTTTAATAAATATATGCTTAATTTATTGATTTCTAATGTTTGGTTTATCTTAATGAATATGAGCAAAAATCTTGTGGATAAATTTTAAAAGAAATCCATTAACAAGAGAAATAACTGCATATTATTCTTACTTCCTATTTTAACTAAATATTTACATTAGGAAAATTTACCAATGAAAGACGGGAGTAATGGAAAATGATGGAAGAGTTAGTTTCAAAGTTGTTCTATTTTTCAATCATACCCCCTCTGTTCCAAATCTTTTTATCTGCATTCTTATTCAGTTTCATTAGCCTTCTAATTTAATGATATTTTATTATATTAAAACTTAAATACTTGCACACGGAGGGTGCATATATTTGCTAGTTAATAATAATGAATGAAAAGCCAAATTTTAATTAGCTTTATCGGATTTTTGTAACACCAACAAACCAATAACCTCTTTTTTTTTTCTCTTTTTTACACAGATGATTGTAAGCCGTCTCAATTAGGCATTAACCTACAGACAAAATCAATTTATAGCAAGACACTTTATATCTATACATATATAATGGGCAGTTGTGTGTATGTATTCCTGATGAAACTACGAAAATAAAACAATATATATATATATATATATATATAAAGGGCAGTTGTATGTATATGTATGTCCGGAGGAAACTTTGAAAAATAAAACAATTAACGACAAAATAAATATATATACACATTAAATATCACCAGGGCTTGGTTTTTTAGCAAAAATAAAGATTTGATTTATATTTGTGAAAAAGAATTAAAAAATAAAATTTAAATAACAGAATGGAAATTTTTTAGCATTAATTTTTGAATAGTAGACATTAACGTTTATTTTCAGAGTGGCTGTATCAATGCAAGGTCTTTTTTTACATGGGGATTTTAAGGGCATCCGACGAGGATCCAACTCAAATTAAGTAATAACGGATCCGCGAGACTAACTTTTTAAAAAATCACCCTCTACTCTGGCGATGCCGTGGCCACTTCTAGTTAATGATAAATATATATATATACATTAAATATCACCAGAGCTTGCTTTTTGTGCAAAAATAATTATTTTATTTTATATCTGGAAAGATATTTACAAATAAGGATTTGAAATAGTAAGAAAAGGCAAAGTCATTGGTTACGTTCGATACCAGTCCTCGCAACTTAGCGTATGAGTAGCACAGGGATCTGTGCGGTAAAGTAAGGAGCTGATGGTAGGTGTGGCACTCCACCTCAGACGCTAAAACAATCTCCTTGGTTCTAGCGCTATTGAAAAGGGATAGACTCCCTCGCTGATACGACTTTAGGCCGCCCCGTCGACTTTACTTACTTTTTACTTACCTAGGCAACGCCAGGTAGCCACTTCTAGTTAAAAAAATAAATGAATGAATAAAAGATTAGTTGTGTGTATGATAATATTACACATCTTGTCTCGCACACAGACATTGGTGATGTATTGTTAATGAAATAAGAAGATGCTAACAAAGAACATTAAAAGAACGGATACTCAAGATATCTCATCAATATGTTGATTACTTGGATAGGATCTTCAAGATCCTGGACCACTTGCCCATCAAAAAAATAAATTCATAAAAGCTACTATCTTTAGATATACTAGTACAAAATAAAAAAAAAACACCTCTCCTGACGATGTAAAAATAGATTTTGAAACATATTGCCGAGGGTGGGAGTTAAAAATTCAATGTCAGCGAGTTTTGTACCCTAAGTAAGTAAAATCATCAAATTCATTAAAGGATTAAAAAAAAAAAAAAAAAAAAAACAATTTGAAATGTAACTTAAAATATGTATTAAAATAAACAAACTATATATAGATATATAATACCAGTCATGTGTTTTAAAAACAACAAGGACTGTCTAATGTTGCATGTTGAAGTGTTGAGTGTATTTATTCTGTTATGACGATTTTGGGTAATGTGACGTAAGCAGTGACGTCATTTTTGTTACAGACAAAAACCGGAAAACGAATCTCCATTATTAATAGATATATAATATAAGTTAAACCTAATGAGTCAGATATACCTACTAATAGTTTCATTTAGTAGCTCATCAGGGCAAATTCACAAGTAGCAACCTGTAGCTTAAATTAAGACAAACATTCCCTTTCTTAGAAAGCTTACAAAATGATTTTAATGTTTTGTCTGGCCATATTTTTTTTTTTTTTTAAATTTTATTTGCTAACTCACTTTTCCCTAATTTCAATTATCTAACCAGAGCTGAATGGGTGACCCAGTGGGTCACATTTTGTCCATTATATATATATATATATATAATATATATATATATTATATATATATACATACACACAAACACACAAATTTGTATGAATTTTTGAGATGAGATTTGATAATGTGAATTATTTGGATTATTCAGACTATTGTCCTCATCTTTATTGTTATATAACACAACATATGGCTGATGTTCTAAGTGAAAATAATCTCTAGGCTGCAGGTTCAATCCTGGCCAAGGGCGATAACAGAATACTTTAACATAGCTTAACACTTGTGCCTGGTCATTTAATGGAATGAGAACAGTCTACCCCATGTATTGTACAAAGGTTTGCTTCAAAGTTCTCTGAAGGTTCCCGAGCTCGAAAAGAAATACCTGAAGGCCAGAGGGCACATCGGCCAAAACGTTGTGTAGATAACAATAAAGATGAGGGCAATAGTCCGAATAATACAAATAATCTCAAAAATTCAGAGAAATGAGGAAAACTGTGCCAAAATATCAAAATTATTCAAAAAAAAAAAAAAAAAAAAAAAAAAAACTGGATCTTCCATCTTCACCCCAGCAGTTGTCTATTTTGTATATTTATTTGGCACAGAGACATAATATGCATATGCACAGTGTGGTGCACAGACTGTACATATAGTTGCACATTGCACTGTTAGATGTTACAAATCAATACAATTCAGAATGATCTATCATTAGAATAAAATCCTGCAATTATTTCTATTTCTTGTGGAAAACTGAATACTCATTTAGAGACTGGGAATTAGTTTGTTCCTTATATCACTTCACTCCATCCATAGAAAATTGTAGCTACTCTAATATTAAAGTGGTGTATGTATATATACCAACCTCCACCTGCACGAGTAGAAAGTGATACAAGGTCAATTGCTTAAGCAGAGTTTAACAAGTTTGAATTCAGAATTTTCTTTCTCTAAGACTGGTTACCTAACCAAGGTTACAGAGCCCAATCTGCTCAACTATTTACCCATAGCTGGAGGGAGAATAGTTATGCAGTTGGCTTAAGAGGGAAAATGGAAATGGCATGCAGAGTTCAAATTTCAGCCAAGGCAATGTTCAACTTTAAATTAATATCCTGGGAAAAGGCATGAATCTATTTCTTCTTTGCTATAGTAAAGCAGATTGGACTCCCTAGCCAGGGTTGGCAAACAGTCTAAGAGAAGAACAACAGATTTCCAAAACAAGGTGGATATGGGACAATAGGCCAGTCTGCCAACTTACTTATATCTCATCTAACAAACAGACGTAATGACACATCAGTATATAGAATATTACTATTCCATCACTCCTGTCTTTCATTGCTAAATTTTCCTAATTTAACTATCTAGTTAAAATCAGAAAGTAAAGAATAAATTTACAGTTATCTCTTCTTGTTAATGGATTTCTTTTAAGATGTGTCCCCGACATTTTTGCTCATATTCATTAAGATAAACCAACATTTAGAAATCAATAATACTAAGCATATATTTATCAAGATCCAATTTTAATATCAATATGCAAATTAGCCTTCCCTTTCACACTGTAAACCGCTATTTTGCGGCATATATAAATACAATTGCATGTTATTAGTATGTAGATATGGTCAACGGTATTAATAATGTAAAACAATTTTATTAATAATGGAGGTTTAAATAAAAATAAAATCATGAAGAATGTGACGTAAATAATTAAGGGAATTGTGACTTGAGTAGTAATATAGTTTTGGTTGCAAACACAGAATCTCCATTATAATAAGATGAAAGATTTGCCTTCTTAGGTTATTAGCAACATCAATGATATTCATACCCAAGTCTTAAGAGTTGGTGCTAGGAATCATAACGTTCCGGGTTCGATACCAGCCTTCGCCAAATCAGCGCACGAGTAGCACAGTTGGGTAATCTGATCTGTGCGGTAAAGTTTCTCGAAGCTGACAGTAGGTATGATGCTCCACCTGAGTAAAAGCAATCTCCCTGGTCTAACGCTAATGAAAATGGGATGGACTCCCTCACTGTTCAGCTGATACCAATAATAGGCCAAGACTTTACTACGACTGGTATAAAAGAAAATTGACACCTTTGAAGTAGTGAGGGTTTCAGTTCTTTATAATCGCATTTCACTAAAATTTGGGTAATCTATGAGGAAGTGCGTCCCAGTCTCCTGCCTCATAAATTGCTACCCGTGACTATTGAAATAACGTCCCCAGCTACGGTGTTACTTGAAAGAAAACAATCAACTTAGGGCATTAAATGTATTGGGGGGGGCTCTCTTTTTGTCATAATTCTTATTTATTTAACGTAATTTGTCGTAATTCTCTTATTTATTTATAGAAATATGTTGTAATTCTTATTTATCGTAATTTGTCATAATTCTTGTTTAGATATAAAGATGGATATCTATCTATCTTCATATCTAAACAAGAATTACGATAAATAAATAAGAATACGACAAAAAAAGAGAAGCCCCCCCCCCCCAATATATTTAACGCCCTAAGTTGGTTGTTTTCTTTCAAGTAACACCAGTAGCTGGGGTCGTTATTTTAATAGTCACCGGTAGCAATTTATGAGGCAGGAGACCGGATGCACTTCCTCATAAATTACCAAAATTTGGGCATTTTACATTCACATGTTGCAGAAAACCCACCCTATGAGCACAATTTTTAAGTTTCATAAATTGACCATTTTTAGTTCATAATTCAGTTTTAATGTGTAGGTATTTGGATGTAGAAGTAAAGAGATTTAACAATAAAACTGTCTTTACAATTGAGTATCAAGTACGTAATTAGTATAAAGTAGAGGGGCCAGTTTAGCTTGGTAGGTAGAGCACCAACCTCGGAACAACAAGGTTCTAGGTTCGATACCGGCCCTCACCAACTCGGCTTGGATCTGTATGGTAAAGTGGGAACACCACCTCAGACACAAAACAATCTCACTGGCCTAGTGCTAGTGAAAAGGGGATAGACTCCCTCACTGTCCGGTTGATACGACAATAAGCCATCATTATGATAAATCCCAACATCCCTAATGTCCAGTTGTAGAGTATTAGTAAACCAACTAGGTCCGAGATTTGCGCAGTCTAGGGCCCCCCATGGCTATGTCAAAACTTTTTTTTATTACAGGTCTTCACCCATTGTTCTTCGTTGTTCACCAAGACTTTTTCTGGCTGATTTATAACACCTATTTCTTCCTGGAAAATATTAGGCCACTTTGCCGACTTGACTTTACTGAGTAAGATCTTTAAACAAACAAAAAATAAAATTTCCATTCTCAGGGCTGAGATTAAGATGTGGTATCAGTTTGTCTCCATCAGTCATGTTCATCTTTGAACAGGATGCATACAAGGCAA
This sequence comes from Doryteuthis pealeii, assembly GCA_023376005.1. Taxonomy (NCBI): domain Eukaryota; kingdom Metazoa; phylum Mollusca; class Cephalopoda; order Myopsida; family Loliginidae; genus Doryteuthis; species Doryteuthis pealeii. The sequence goes on from CM042163.1 coordinate 7,276,427, forward strand.
GCCTGATCCCTGCAGTACCTCCTCCACTGCACCAAAAGGGGAGAGGTCAGAATAAATTCTATTTCAGCATGATTGTAGCCACGGATATTTCTTACATAGCCAATACATAAATGCAGGTTACCCGCCGTGTGTGTATCAAAACAGCCCCTAAAGAAAAGTAGTTAAATCTCATCTACCATTTGCAGTTGCCTTCGTAATTGAAATTATTAAATGTGTATTCTAAGTGATCCAACATTAATAATATAGCAGTAGACTATGAATTCAGGGTCGTAAATTTTTACCAGAGTCTACTGGACAGATGTTAGTGGAATATGAAATGAAGTCCAATGTATATCTATATATAATGAAGATTCCACTATTTGTCTGTAACTGAAACTATGTCACTGTTTACATCAGTTATTTAATGTCAGTACTACATTAAAATAATGAGCTATTATGATTTATGTGTGAGCTACTGTCTCTTTTTTAAAACAAATTTTAATAAATACATGTCCGGTTTTATTGATTTATACATAGTTTGTTTTATCTTAATATATATTTAAAGTTATCTAATGTATAGAGTTTCATGAGAAAATAATTACAAAAAAAAAAAAAAAAAAAATCATATATACTTGTCTTAATAATGGAGATTGGGTGTCTTTCTGTCTGTAACCAAAACTATGTCACAGCTTACGTCACAATATTCACAATGATTGTTTAAAATCTACAAGTATAATTTATAGTCAAAATCATTAATACATAGAATAAAGAACAACCCTGTGTTATATACATTCAAAATTTCAGTAAGCAATTTTTAAAATTGTTTTCTTTACTCTTGCCCTTTTTTTCAGTAACAAGAAGTTAAGTAAAACGTTTACAAATAAATAAATACCTACGATTTAGAGTAAACTTTTATTTGCAAAATATTCAAAATAATTATTCAATTAATAATTAATAGATGCATGCAACATTTTATTTGAGGAGGACAGAACTAAGTTTCCATTTCAGATTTTTTTTTTTTAACTCCTATAATAAATTTGATGATTTTACTTAAGATACTGATTTTACTCTGATTGGTTTGGGGTTTTTTGTTTTTTTTTACGGCATATCAACCTCAGTGGGTCATTTAATGCTGATAAAGTTTTGAAATAAATCAATTCTTAATGGATAATACAATTTTTTTTATAAATACATTTTTTTATTCAACCCATAGATGGGACCCTAACAGGTACTACCACTCCGGGTCAGAGTGGACCAGGGAGCAATGGTGATGAAGGGGTGCTCCACATTCCCCAAACCTCCAAAACTGGAACCTCACCATCAGATAGAGTTTAACGTAATTCCCAGGACATGAAGACCCTCAATCACCGCCTTCTAGCACCCATATGATAAAAAGGGATTGGGGCTTGCCATAAGGGGAATAGGGTTGGGAAAGATTTTACTCTGACATTGAATTTTTAATTCCCACCATACTTAAGTAATATCTTTCAAAAATTAATTTTTACACTGCCTGGTGGGCATTTTTTTGTTGCTAGTATTTTTAATTTCTCAACTGGGATTAATACTTTTAATAAAAATCAAACTCTAAGGAAAAACATAACTAAAGTTTTTTTTTAGAAAATTAAAACGACAGCATTAATTGATGTTGTATAGATTTAAAGTTGTTGCATAGTGATTCAGTTATACATTTTTCTCATCTCAGTATTGTTACTTTAAGGGAATTGAGATTATAAATTTATCAAGTCCTATACTGAAATAAACTATTTGCTGGTAATTTTGTAGAATGTTTAACGATATTTCTATTTCAGAGTAACAATAGAAAAAAAAAAAAAAACTCAAAACAGTCCAGTTTGCAGTTCTAAGGTGAAAAAGACTATGGTCAAAATTTAGGTCTTTGAATTCACAGTCAACCAATATAACTAATAACAAAATAAAAATGTTGGTGCCGTTATAGTATGTGGCCTACCCAGTTTGAATGTGTCCTACCTCAGTAAGAGTATATTTATAGATATAAGTAGTAGGCAATTTATTGAAACTAATTATTTTTCACATATATTCAATTTCAAGAAATGCAATTCAGTCATAAGCTGTATATAGTAATTAAGAATAATTAAAAAAGAATTTATCCATAACTTACATGAATCAGATCTATTTAATTCTAAAATTCTGAAACGGGGTTAGCAGTTATTATTTTAACCTTATAATATGCTTTTTATGGTAGGCCACATACTATAAGAGTTGGGTTAGCTCAGTCGGTAGAGCGTTCGGCTAGAAACCACAAGGTTCCTAGTTCGATACCAGCTCTCGCCAACTCAGCGTATGAGTAGCACATGGATCTGTGCAGTAAAGTAAGGTGCTGATCGTAGGTGTGGTGCTCCACCTCAGATGCAAAAACAATCTCCTTGGTCTAGCACTAGTGAAAGGGGATAGACTCCTTCGCTGATACCAACTTTGGGCCACCTTGACGACTCTACTTTTTACTTACATACTATAAGAGAGAGATGATTTTGTAGGCCACATACGATAATGGTACCAAAATTTTTTTTTTCTTTCTTTTAATTACACGACACTTTTGAGGTATGTGATATTTCAGGTTTCTTCATAACAACAGAATAAAATGACCCCACCCCTAAAAAAAAAAAAAAAAAGAAAAACATAAATAAATTAAAAGGTGGCAATAGAATGTGATGACCAATTTAACTTAATTAGTCATTAACTTAGATTAACATATATTTCTAAGTGCAAGAAAACAAAACACACTTGAAATGAACGACTCTTCGCCAAATTAGTTTCAGCTTTTAATTATTATTTTTTTTTTTTTTTCTTTTTTTTTCTTTTTTTTTGGTTGTTTTGTTTTTTACACAGACATGTTTGGAGGTATTTTTGTAGAGTAGACACATTTATTTTTTGTTTGCAAATATACTTTCCGACCACATGACCTTTAGGCACCCCTTCCGCAATCTCGACTCACAAGGACACTTTTCTCATTTACACTATCAAAATCAGGTTGTTTGTTAGGTGTTAGTTTTAAAATTTTTTTAAAAACTCTAAAAATCGTCTGTTAGCAATTAACCGGATTTTGACGGTGTAAATGGAGAAAATGTCTCCACGAATCGAGATTCGAAAAGGGGTGCCTAAAGGTCATATGGACCATACTTTCTTCCTAACACCAGTTCATACGTTTAGAATTTCGTTTCTGTACAGTACACCAGTGAAACTGCATTCAATTTATTGATCTTTCTCAATAAATTAGAGCCTCTCATTAATAAATATTGAAAATATTGTCTTAATGACAATTACCTGTGACATACACACACACACACACACACATATATATATATATATACAATAATAATACAGTGTGTCTTAGTATTCTCACATATAGAATCATCCCTCACTACCAAGTTTTGGATACCTCTCATATATATATATATATATATATATAATATACCAACCCCTCCGCACGAGCAGGATGCGACACAAGGTCAATTTCTTACGCGGAGTTTAACAGGTTTGAATTCGGAGTTTCCCTTCTCCTAGACTGGTAACGTAGCCATGGTTAAAGAGTCCAGTCTGCCCTGCTATTTATCCATAGCTGGAGGGAGAATTGGATTCATACCTTTCCCAAGGATATTAGCGCCATGTGAAATGCCAACGGCTTCGTCCAAGAATTGAACTCGCGTTGACGAGTCCATTTCCTACGACTCTAACCATTAGACCACGCGCCTCCATATATATATGGGAGTAAAATATGGAATTAAATCCGACAGTATATAGAAAATATATAAAAAAATGAAGTATTCCAAAAGAGGAGTTTTATTCGAGAATAAAACTTATTTTTTGGAATACTTTGTGTTTCTTTATTTTCTTATATAAAAAATATTTATCTTATATAAAAAATATATAAAAAAATGAAGTATTCCAAAAGAGGAGTTTTATTCGAGAATAAAACTTATTTTTTGGAATACTTTGTGTTTCTTTATTTTCTTATATAAAAAATATTTATCTTATATAAAAAATATATAAAAAAATGAAGTATTCCAAAAGAAGAGTTTTATTCGAGAATAAAACTTATTTTTTGGAATACTTTGTGTTTCTTTATTTTCTTATATATTACATACTTATATATACACACACAGAGGCTGATAGGTATACGTCCAGCGGCCCTGAAACACAAAAATCTAAAAGGATGCAGTAAGATCATATCCATAAGTCCCAGTGTTTTTCTTTTTTCTTCCCTCACCATTTCAAGCTAACTGTAAATAGATTTCAATAGTTTCTTAGAAACGAATTACACAGGATAGGTTACAAGGTAGAGGTTGGACTGCTTTAGTTGTTTCTACAGATCATAAATAAAAACCCTACAATTTATTAAGAAAATTTAGCTGGGAATCATAAATTTTCCTGGGGACTGATCCAAAGCAAATATGTGCATCTCAGGACACACTAAATAAAAAGCTATCAGTATTACTATATATATATATATATATATATATATAATATATATATAATATATATATATATATATATTTGCACTGTTAAATCAATTGAAATTTAATGTAGCCAAAAACAAGTTATGACTAGAGGCTTTTTAAAAAATTCTATGAAAAATCAATTAATGGTTGGATTTTCACAAAAATTTCCAGAATTACTTACCTTCTAATGAAAACATGTCTGAAATAGGTTTTTCCTAAAATATATATTTTTACGAGGTCTACATCCCCCACCCTCGGATGTAGACCTCGTAAATATATATATTTTAGGAAAAAACATTTTATTTTATGAAATATGAAAAAAATTATCCAACAAAAAACGATTTTTACTTTTTTTCTATAAAGATAAGAGTGAATAATTATATCAGAAGACTTTTATAAGTTTCGATGTGATAGCTTTTTAGTAAAAGAACCAGGAATACAGAATTCTGCTAAAAAAATATCAATAAAGAAATTGACACTGTTGTAAAAAAAAAAAAAAAAAAAAACGGACTGTTTTACTTATTTTTCAAGATAACAGTGAGTAATTTTTCCCCAATTGGATAATTTGATCTTTGAATTAATTTTTTTGTTTGAAACAACTCTTTATGTTAGTTATTTCTTTTTTGCGAGATTTAATTTTTTTAAAGTTAAAAAATATTTACGTTTCTTCTTTCAATATGGACTAAACTGGTCACGTGACGTATTTTGGTGGTACCTAGTGCACAATCACTAGACGGAAATGTTTATTTAATATACAAGTTATCGGGGTGGCCTTAAGTCGGTATCAGCCAGACGGCGAGGGAGTCCATACCCTCTTCACTAGCACTAGACCAAGGTAATTGTTTTTGCTTCTGAGGTGGAACGCCACACCTAACATGAGCTCCTTCCTTTACCGCACAAATCCCTGTGCTACCCATACGCTTAGTTGGCGATGGCCGGTATCGAACTGCGAACCTTGTGGTTCCTAGTCGGACACTCTACTGAGAGAGAGAGAGAGAGAGAATTGTGTTTCACAGAATTCGAATATTAAAAGTGAAAGATTAAAGTATCATTGTTTATAAGACTTTATTAATTGTATCAATAATATTCATATGTAAATGAATAGATAAAAATGTTTTCTGAAGAGTTCAAACGGATACAGAAATTATGTAATTGAAATGTAAATAGTAAAAACTATTTGAAATTGTATTTATTTACTATAATAGTCTATTTCTCATAATAAAAGGAAAAAGTGAAACAATGTGTTTCTTGAAAGCACAAAGATTAAGGAAAAAAACTATTTGAGTATCAAAAAGGGAAATGAAAGGAAGGAATTCATTTGATTATATTTTTTTAAACTAATGGAGAAAATTGGAGAATAATCGAGAGTTTTGCATAGAGAGGTGGAAATTTTAGAAGGTTCAAGTCTCTTGGGGGTGGGGGTACGTTTATTTCAAGGAGGGTGGTAACTGTTACGGATACAAATTTTAAGAATTTGTTAAATCTAAAACTTTTCAAGCCACAAATCATTTTCTTACGAACTTAAATTTAAAAAAATAAAAAATTTTCGAAGATTACAAATTGGAAGTAAAATAAGCTAATCTAGATAATTTAAATTAAAAAATAAATGTATGAATATTTGAAATAAGTATTTAACTAACGAAATAAATCGTTGAATCTAGAATATTTTTTTTTTTAAATCTTGATTTTTTAAAAATCAAAAGAACAAAAATTGACTTCGATTCAAAGTCCCCCCACCACAAAAGAATAAAAGAAGTAATTTGAAAAAACTTATCTTAAATAAAATATTAATAATTGATTTTATTTTATTTTAATTTTTAAATAAATATTGGCACACACAGCATTTTTTTTTTTAAGGAAAAAACTTACAGAATAAGTTTCATAAAAAATAGACAGTATTTGTTGTTTTGGAATATAGTTATAACTTCAAAAGTAGTGACGATTAGTGAAAATTAAATACTGTAATAAGGGCAAATTGATATGAAAAATTGGTTTTATTTTTTAATATTTTTATCATAAAAATTAATGTATATAATGGTCTTATCTTTTTATTACATTTTTTTTTAATTTATTATAAACATTGATGTATATGTCGGTTCTATTTTTTTTATATATTTAAAAAAAAATTTATCATAAACATTGATGTGTATATATTGGTTTATTTTTTATATATTGGTTTTATTTTCGATGTGCCCGAGTTAAAAAGTAGAAACGACTATTGAAAATTAAATACTGTAAATCTACTATCTAAAAATACGTTTTTTCTCTCAAAAAGTGGGGGAAAAAATAATAATTTTGGTCGATGTGCCTAAGTTAAAGGGATTTTCTAGCGACAAGCGGAACATTTCACCCAAATAAACTAAACAATTTCCATGAGTATTTTCTTCAGGAAAAAATTTTCTTTTAAATTAAAAAAAAAAAAAATCGCGTTAATTTAAAGCAATAAAAGACGATAAAACTAACTGGTTTAAAATAAAAACGACAAAAGATTTTTTTTTAAAAATATTTGTGGACAGTGGAGGCTACGTTTTTTTTTTTTTTTTTTTTTACGACGAGGGAGAGGATAGTGAAAATGGGTATTAACAATAAACGAGAATAATAAAATAAAATTAAAAACAATATGCCGGACCTTTTTGTATTCTGAGTTGGGCTGCCGATGCTTTCTTTTGACTTCCACCCCGATCCGCTGGATCAGCTCCATCTTTTTTCTGTTTTAACGAAAATAACCTAATCATATTCGGACTGTCACTTAAAGTTTTTCAAGAAGTGACGCACAGACAGACATAAGTAAAGTCAAGCTGATCGAACAACCGGAAGTGAAGTTTCGTAGCATTTTCGGATTTTTTTTTCTTTTTATCATTATTGTTACTTTTTGTTTGTCAAAGATTTTTTTTCCAACCTTTATTTAATTTCTTAGGATTTTAAAAATTATGTGACACTTTAGTCAACCAAATATAAAATCGAAAAAATATTTTTTTCAAATTTTTCTATTTAGCAATTAATCTTTTTGTATGTTTAATTGAAGTTTTTTTTTTCGTGTTGTGCCTCCACAAACTTTAATTGTGTGGAAAAAAAAGATTATTTTTTCCTGATTAGTTTCATTCTCATTAGGCGCCCCCAAAATTGTAGCCTTGTGCCAAATTCTAACTATGCTTATATATATATATATATATATATATATATATATAATATAAAATAATAAAATAGTAAAATTAAAATTAAAAAAATAAAAATATATATATATATATTTATTTTTTATTTCAATTTTATTTTAATCCCCTAGCATATTATATATATATGTGTATGTGTGTGCGTGTATATATATATATATATATATATATATATATATATATATATATGTATATATACTTATATACGTATGTATGTATATATATATACATATAAGTAAAGTAAGTAAAGTCAACGAGGCGGCCTAAAGTCGGTATCAGCCAGTCAGTGAGGGAGTCTATCCCCTTTTCAATAGCGCTAGACCAAGAAGATTGTTTCTAGCATCTGAGGTGGAGCGCCACACCTACCATCAGCTCCTTACTTTACCGCACAGATCCCTGTGCTACTCATACGCTGAGTTGGCGAGGACCGGTATCGAATTAGGAATCTTGTGGTTTCTAGCCGAACGCTCTACATATTGAGCTAACCCAGCCCATGTTTTAATCACGAACGTAACCAATGACTTTGCCTTTTCTTACTATTCAAATCCTTATTTGTAAATATCTTTCCAGATATAAATATATATATATGTATTTATATATATATATATATATATCAAAACATTATACATGTTAAATGCTGTCCATAGCTCTGAGTTTCACGTACAATGGATTGCACAATCGTTAGATGAGATATGCTTATGAGAGTATTAAAAAATTTCTTATATATTTTGGACAATTGATTGCTGAAAATGTTTATATATATATATATATATATATATATATATATATATATATATATATATGTGTGTGTGTGTGTGTGTGTGTGTGTGTGTGTATGTATGCATTATGGAAAAGGTGACTTACCGGTGAATATGGTCACAATGGTTAGTTGATGCAAAATTCAGAAAGGTAAGACAGCGATATAACAAATAAAAAGTGCTCAATATGTTAGTAGAGCAAATTTATTGTAATACACGTACAAGTGATAACCTACTCGAGTTTCACCATAAGGATCTTCAGGCTTAAATCCACTGGATTAATCAAGATATTGATTAATTGCAGTGGATTTAACCCTGAAGATCCTTATGGTGAAACTCGAGTAGGTTATCACTCGTACCTGTATTACAATATATATATATATGTGTGTGTCTGCGTGTGTGTGCGTATGTGTGTGTGTGCAATATTTATATATACTAGCAAATATATGCATCCTCCGGGTGCAAGTATTTAAGTTTTAATATAATAAAATATCATATTAAATTAGAAAGGCTACTGAATAAGAATGTAGATAAAAAGATTTGGAACAGAGGGGGTATGATTGAAAAATAGAACAACTTTGAAACTAACTCTTCCATCATTTTCCATTACTCCCGTCTTTCATTGGTAAATTTTCCTAATTTAATTATTTAGTTAAATTAGGAAGTAAAGAATAATATTACAGTTATTTCTTCTTGTTAATGGATTTCTTTTAAGATTTATCCCCGAGATCTTTGCTCATATTCAATAAGATAAAACCAAACAATTAGAAATCAATAATACTAAGCATATATTTATTAAAATCAATTTTTTAAGATCAATATGCAAATTAGCCTTCCCATTTACACTGTAATCCACTATTTTGTTGTATATATAAATAAAATTGCATGCTATTAGTGTGTAGAACAGTCTTAATGATGTAAAACAATTTTATTTATAATTGAGGTTTAAATAAAAATAAAATCATGGAGAATATGACGTAAATAACAAAGGGAATTGTGACTTGTATAATAATATAGTTTCGGTTACAGACAGACAAAACCACAATCTCCATTATAATAAGATATACATATAATATAAATATGTATGATATATATATATATATATATATACGGTCTGTTGGTTGGTTTTGAAGGCTATCACAATGCAAGTGTAAAGAAAAAAGAAGTTAACAGAGGTGTTGTTTGTTAACCTGTGATTTATTCTCAATTCTTAATATTTCGGGATAAAAAATCCCTTCTACAGAAGATCACTAGAACTGAAGTTGTTGCTAGTGGCTTTCAATTGTTCTGTCTCATGTCTTCCAAATTCTCTGTCTGTGTGTGGGGGGGGGGGGGTGTGTGTGTGTGTGCTTGCTTGTTTCTATGTGTCTGTCATTTCTTTTTTTTTCTTTTCTTTTTTTAAAATTATTATTCCAGATTTGGCTCACCCACTAAGCATGTTTTTTTTATTTTTTACTAACAGGACCATCTGATTCCCTTTTTTTAATTTTTTTTTTAATTAATATGTGTCTGAGGTTAACATTCCAGATATCGTTTGATTGTTTATGGGTATGGGTGTGTAAATTTATTATCAAAATCACCTGTTGTCCTGTTGTGTGTGTGTGGTGTTCTTAAGTCCCAACATCATGTGTGTGTGTGTGTGTGTGTGTGTGTGTATGTGTGTGTGTGTTCTGTTTGTGTGCGTGCCTTGTTCATATACATTTATATGTGTGTATGTGTGTGTTGGATTTAGAAGCTTAGAATGAAATTAATTTTATCAAAAATTGTAATTATAGATTTCTGCTAGATTCTATTTTGTTTTGTTTTTTAATATTATATTTATCTTATTTTATTTAATTTATTTATTTAATTTTATTTTATTCAATTTTTTATTCTATTTTTAGACTTTGTCTTATGGACTCTCCATAACTTTTATACTTCCATTCTGTATCTTGTCTCATGTATGTGTATTTCATGTTATAAATGCTTCTCCACGTGCTGTCCTTGTATTAAAGTCGATTGTTATATTCATATCGATTGTTATATTATATATCGTTAACAGCACATGAATACAAAGGATACATGAAAGAAGAGTACATGGATATATAAGATACAAATACAAGAGTAGATAAACCTACATATATAAAAGGACTGGAGCGTCCATAGATAGAAATGACTTACTAGGAGGGGGGGGCCGGAGTCCCACCGAGAAAGGGGTAGACCGTGTCTAACCCATGTGGTCTCGTAGCGAGGAAAGAGGTAGAGAAATTCGAATCAGCCGCTTAAATATTATACGTCCCCTGGTGGGAAGAAGCGACAACAAGCCGGGCAGATAACTCCTCCACCCAAGGGAAGATAATCCCCTACACCTCCTTCTTTATATTCTTGATGTTGGCAAACCCATTCTTTAGTCTTCATCAGATGTAAAAGTAAAGTAAAGTCAACGGGGCGGCCTAATGTCGGTATCAGCCAGTCAGCGAGGGAGTCTATCTCCTTTTCAATAGCGCTAGACCAAGGAGATTGTTTTAGCATCTGAGGTGGAGCACCACACCTACCATCAGCTCCTTACTTTACCGCACAGATCCCTGTGCTACTCATACGCTGAGTTGGCGGGACGGTATCGAACTAGGAACCTTGTGGTTACTAGCCGATATTCTCATTATTCCACCCAAATTTTCTAAGATGCCTATATAACATCTTCTTATTATTATTTTTTTATCTCTTCCTTT